>OX101792.1:32327803-32477803 GCA_944452715.1 Ophion slaviceki | reverse complement strand
TCATGCTAGCCCGGCCCCCGGCCTTAGCGCGCGGAGGCTGCGCCGCCTCATCGTTCCCGCGAGTCGCCACGAATTAACTCAGATTCCGGGCACCATCTTCGCCAGAAGAGGTGAGGTCAGGTTGGAGCAGTTCCCGCAAGGTTCCGGAGCCACCATCCAGACAAGGACGCTAGGGCGGAGTGGTAAGTCCGTTCAGATTGGTTTGTCCGTCCCTGGTGGTGGTAAGTGGGATCTCGATTGATCCTATTATTTCTCGCGTCGCAGGACGGTTATCCGTCCGCGGCAGGTCTCGGTCTCTTCCCCGATATTAAGGCTACCGATTTGTAACTGGAAGAGACAACCATGCTACCGTTTACGCAAAAATACTTATTTTTGTTTTTTTTTGCGATTACATTTTCTCGTGCTGTGAGGCGATTGGTCGCCCACGGTGGATCTCGATCTCTCCCACCTTAAGGCTACCGACTGTAACGGGAGAGATAAAATTTTAGCCATTGAATACGAACAATCGTTTGGTGTTCTGGTTTTCTTTCTCGCGCTGCGGGTGCTTGGTTCCCCGCAGTAGATCTCGGTCCTTCCCACCGTTTAAGCTACCGACTGCAACTGGGAAGGACAATGATTGCTACCGTGTGCATTTCAGCTACGGCTTATGCTTAGCAGAGATCACGTAGTTCCCTGATCGTAACCACCCTTAAGGGGTGGGGAGTTGTGACGTGATTTTTTGAGCCACGTCACAAAAATGCTACCGATGATCAAGATATGCTCTCGATGCCCGGGTTGCGACCCATCCGTTTGTGTTAAGGGTCTTTTCTCTAGAATGTTTGTCTCGTTACGTTTGAGGTTTTGGATTGTGTTTTCGTTTTGGTTAGGTTGGCGTGCGGAACTCGGTCGAGCGGCGTGTGGCTCAAGGTACCGAGCAATCCCGACCGAGGGATGCACCCAGTGAGGCTTCTCGGGGAATCGGTGCACGCCCGGCTGAAAGGCCGGCGCCCCACCGTAGTGGTGCATCGTGCTGGAGAGCGGGCCGTTTGGGTTACGGGCGGAGGCTGGAGATCTCCGCGCCGCGCTTCTGGACAGAAGCTTTGCCCGCTTTCGCACGGTGACCCGGGGATGCGATCTCCGAGAGCCTCCATGTTACCGTTGAGAAAAGGTCCCGATTTGTTACCGTTCCGTTTTCGGGGTAACTCGGGCAGAAAATATAGATTCCGAAAGGAATATTCTATCAGAATATTCCAGTTCTCGAAATAATATTTCAGCTCTCGATATTATACGAGATAAAGTTCTCGCTTGAACCAGCGATTTCGCATGGTCCGATCCCGCGAGCGTGTTGACATTTTTTTGGTCAACGCGCTCTGTCTCGCTCTCGCATAATCCCTCGCACGCCGGCCTTGGTCGCGCGAGGTACAGAGTTGCTACCGAATCTTCGCGTGAGACGGTTGTCTCCTAAACCGCGATCGCTCCCGATTTTCGAGATATCGAAAAAGAGTTGCTACCGAACCTTCGCGTGAGACGGTTGTCTCCTAAATCGCGATCGCTCCCGATTTTGAAGATATCGTGAAAGAGTCGTCGATCAGACGCCGCGATGGAGAGACGTGTCGGGTCTCTCTCGCGCCTGTACCGTCGCGCTCTCGGTCTCGCGTAAGAGGCACGTCGTCGTGCTCTCTCGATCCCGTGCGTACACCGTTTTCGTTCGCGTTAAGTTCGTCTACGTAAAAAGTTCTCGGGTGGGTAATCCACCGGCTCCCGCACCACAACAAAAAACCTAGTTGTGTTTTATTAGTGGCGTTACCGGTGTCGCGAAAGTGACAGATCCCGTGATCGTTCACGCTACTCCCTGGTGAATCCCGACCCCTCTACCACAACCCACAGCCTGAGCGGCCGTGCAGTACCGCAACCATTCCCCCCCCGTGCCAGTGCATCCAGTTTAGTCCGGTTATACGATTCCGGCGATTAAAAATCGAGGAGGTCTCCAGACTCCGAACCCGGTTAGGATTCCGGGTTACCAAAAATCAAGGAGAGCTCCAGTCTCCGCCTGGCGGGTCGGGTTTGATCACCCTGACCCCAGTTTAGTCCGGTTGAGAAATCCGGCGATACAAAATTCTCTGGCGCCCCGGGTACTGCGGATGCACGCACACGGGAGGAACGGCCGAAGGTGACGGTTCCCGCACCGGATCTCGTTTTGAGTTCTCGTTCTCGTGGTTAGAGAAATATCGCCCGTCACAATATATATAGCAGAGTGCGTACTTGGTGCGAGCCGCTGCCACGCCTTTTGATACCAAACTATTATTCCAATCTAAATACGTACGCATAGGTGCAATTTTGCCCTATATGTAAGTCTTAGCATTTTCCTTATAGTTTTGGACGTCCTGAATCCAATGGTGCAAGAATTTCTGCGCTAGGTGTTGAGGAAAGGTTTAAAAAACAATAAAATTTCCACATATTACGATAACGCCGAGGAAATTGGAAAAAAGTTTCAGACAAAAAAATTAAATCGCGAATAGGCGGTCAAAAAACTACTAGACTCTTTTTCTGCAAAATCAATAGCAGAATAAAGCTAATAGTCAGCACAATAAATAATAACAATATAGGGTGGGTAGGCGAGTGAGCAAGGAGAAAGCATCGTCGGCTTCGTGAGACTTCCGATCGAATGATGAACTCTGAGAATTTTTATGAATAAATTCGACAAAAAAAGTCGATTTCTCGTTGTGTTAGAAATCCATTCCACGTGATTTCCAATCGATTGAGCTATACTTGGCGAGAACAATTTTTTTATAATTTTTTATGGAAACTTCAATGTACTAAGAATTTTTATAAATTTTTTTTAAAGCCCATTTATCGCCAAGTTAAAAATCCATTTCATTCGATTTCCAATCGATATTGAGTTAAATACTGGGCACGAATATTTTTTAAATATTCTATGGAAATTTTTATAAACGATTTTTATAAATAAATTCTGATAAAAAAAGTCTATTTCTCGTAAAGTTAGAAATTGGTTTCGCGAGATTTCCTATCGAATGAGATATACTTGGCGAGAACAATTTTTTACTAGTTTTTCCCACAGACATTTATAAGCGAGTGCGCTGTGATTGGTCGTGTTCGTATCAAAATGATGAGACCCAACGAACACGACCATTGTCTCCTCACGGTTACGATAGGATATCCTCAAGCCATCCTATATTAATCCTGGGTAGAACGGTGTCTTACTAGTACCTCCCACAGACGTCTATAAGCAAGTGCGTTGTGATTGTCTCCTCACGGTTACGATGGGATATCCTCAAGCCATCCTATATTAATCCTGTGTCGAGCAGAGTCTTACTAGTACCTCCCACAGACGTCTATAAGAGAATGCACTGTGATCGTCTACTCACGGTTACGGCAGAACATCCTCAAGACATCCTACCTTAATCTCGGGTAGAACACTGTCTTATTAAGACCTCCCACAGACGTCTATAAGACAGTGCACTATGATCGTCTACTCACGGTTACGGCGGGATATCCTCAAGACATCCTACATTAATCTCGGGTAGAACACTTTCGTACTAGTACCTCCCACAGACGTCTATAAGACAGTGCACTGTTATCGTCTACTCACGGTTACGGCAGGATATCCTCAAGCCATCCTATATTAATCCTGGGTAGAACAGTGTCTTACTAGTACCTCCCACAGACGTCTATAAGCGAGTGCGCTGTAATTGTCTCCTCACGGTTACGATAGGATATCCTCAAGCCATCCTATATTAATCCTGGGTAGAACAAAGTCTTACTAGTACCTCCCACAGACGTCTATAAGAGAGTGCACTGTGATCGTCTACTCACGGTTACGGCAGGATATCCTCAAGCCATCCTACATTAATCTCGGGTAAAACAGTGTCTTACTAGTACCTCCCACAGACATCTATAAGAGAGCGCGCTGCGATCGTCTACTAACGGTCACGACAGGACATCCTCAAGCCATCCTATATTAATCTCGGCTAGAACAATGTCTTACTAGTAGCTCCCACAGACATCTATAAGACGTTCTATCTTGGCGAGACACGAATAGGACTGTATCAGGATGCTCCCGGGATCAATTTTACTGTGTGGGAATCTGACCGGAAATAATATAAAATCGGAGACGAATTCGGGGTCGTAATATCGGGAATGTCCGATCGAGGCCCCGAGAACCATACCGAGCACTGATTTTATCTTTGGTAAATACACAATGCTCCTACCGTCGTTCTTGTACCATCGTCAGACTTCCTTACTTAATCTGACCGGAAATAAGATAAAATCGGAGACGAATTTGGGGCAGTAATATCGGGAATCTCCGATCGAGGCCCCGGGAACCATACTGACCACTGATTTTATCATTGTTAAATTAACAATGCTCCTACCGTCGGTCTTACAGCATCGTCAGACTTCCTTATCCAATCTGACCGGAAGTAAGATAAAATCGGAGACGAATTCGAGGCAGTAATATCGGAAATGTATTTATCTTTGTTAAATAAACAATGCTTCTACCGTTGTTCTCGCACCATCGTCAGACTTCTCGACCCCATCTGACCGGAAGTATAAAATCGAAGACGAATTCGGGGTATTAATATCGGGAATGTCCAATCGAGGCCCCGAGAACCATTCCGAGCACCGATTTTATCTTTGTTAAATAAACAAAGCTCCTACCGACGTTCTCGCAGCATCGTCAGAATTCTCGACGCGATCTGACTGGAAGTAAGATAAAATCGAAGACAAATTCGGGGCAGTAATATCGGGAATGGCTGATCGAGGCCCCGGGAACCATTCCAATCACTGATTTTATCTTTGTTAAATAAACAATGCTCCTACCGTCGTTTTCGCAGCATCGTCAGACTTCTTGACCCAATCTGACCGGAAGTAACATAAAATCGGAGACGAATTCAGGAGAGGAATATCGGGAATGTTCGACCGAGGCCCTGAGAACCATTCCGAGCACTGATTTCATCTTTGTTAAATAAACAAAGCTCCTACCGTCGTTCCCGCAGCATCGTCAGACTTCTCGACCCAATCTGACCGGAAGTAAGATAAAATCGGAGACAAATTCGGGGCAGTAATATCGGGAATGTCCGATCGAGGCCCCAAGAACCATTTCGAGCACCGATTTTGTCTTTGTTAAATAAACAAAGCTCCTACCGTCGTTCTCCCAGCATCGTCAGACTTCTCGACCCAATCTGACCGGAAATAATATAAAATCGGAGACGAATTCGGGGTCGTAATATCAGGAACGTCCGAACGAGGCCCCGAGAACCATACCGAGCACCGATTTTATCTTTGTTAAATACACAATGCTCCTACCGTCGTTCTTGTACCATCGTCAGACTTCCTTACTTAATCTGACCGGAAATAAGATAAAATCGGAGACGAATTTGGGGCAGTAATATCGGGAATCTCCAATCGAGGCCCCGGGAACCATTCTGACCACTGATTTTATCTTTGTTAAATTAACAATGCTCCTACCGTCGTTCTCGCAGCATCGTCAGGCTTCCTTATCCAATCTGACCGGAAGTAAGAGAAAATCGGAGACGAATTCAGGGCAGTAATATCGGAAATGTATTTATCTTTGTTAAATAAACAATGCTTCTACTGTCGTTCTCGCACCATCGTCAGACTTCTCGACCCCATCTGACCGGAAGTAAGATAAAATCGGAGACGAATTCGGAGTATTAATATCGGGAATGTCCAATCGAGGCCCCGAGAACCATTCCGAGCACCGATTTTATCTTTGTTAAATAAACAATGCTCCTACCGTTGTTCTCGCACCATCGTCAGACTTCTCGACCCAATCTGATCGGAAATAAGATTAAATCGGAGTCGAATTCGGGGCAGTAATATCGGGAATGTCCGATCGATGCCCCAAGAATCATTCCAATCACCGATTTTATCTTTGTTAAATAAACAATGCTCCTACCGTCGTTTTCGCAGCATCGTCAGACTTCTTGACCCAATCTGACCGGAAGTAACATAAAATCGGAGACGAATTCGGGGCAGCAATATCGGGAATGTCCGATCGAGGCTTCGAGAACCATTCCGAGCACCGAGTTTATCTTGGTTAAATAAACAATGCTCCTACCGTCGTTCTCGCACCAGTCATACTTCTCAAACCAATCTGACCGATTGAGTAGAGAATTTTAACCCGCATTTCGTGAACCTGGGTCGTTTTCGTCCTGCCCAAGATCATTTTCTTCGCAGGTTGCTTAATATTTAATAGAAAAAAATTAAACATACGAAAGAAAAGAACCCCATTTTCCCTTGAGAAGTACGGCCTAAAGTTTGACCATGCATTTTCAGTTTTTTTTCATCGACAATTGTTGGTTTGGTTGTGCATAAACGAAAACGACCCAGATTCACGGGATTAAAGTATTCCTTTCACGAACCCAAATATTTTACACTTAACTGATTTTCGTCTATACTGAAGTAACAATACTTGCCAGCATACTGGTAAAATTTCAAGCCAAGTTACCGAAGCTTTAACGAAAAATTACGGCCCCAAAAATCGTCTCATTTATACGGCGCTTTATGGACATGTGACGCTAGCTGTCACATCCGGAAGGGTTGAGAGCATAATATTTTCGTTTCCCTCTTTCTTGCCTACGCCTAGCGCAATAGCACGGGATGAGGGTAAAAGGGGGAAGTGCGTGGGAAAAGATCAAATGAAGGAATTGACGCGATGTCTCGGTATTACGGAATAATTCGACACTTGTATAACCTTGTCTCTTGGTTTATTACAATTTAGGGGTCAGATTAAGGTAATTAACGGATAAAGACAGGGTACAAAAATGAAAAAGATTATATAGTTCGCTTACATTCGTTGTTCGTGTGTGTGCTCGCTCGTACAGTTGTGTATGGTCGCTCGTAAAATTATTGGTTGACGCTCGTAAGACGAAAGGCCTTCGCTGGTACCCTGATGCGCTCGCTGGTCAAGTGGTTAGTAACACTTGCACAAGATTTTCGGTCCCCGCGGAGTTGTATATGTATATGCGTACAGCGAGAGTCACTTAAGGCTCTATATAGGTATACGGAGTAAGACACGGATTTCTGATGGTCTACGCGAACTGAGAATCGAAACTATATATATAGAACTTAAAAGAAAAGACTTGGAATAAGATTATCGATACGTAGATCGGAATTAAACGCGATACAAGGAACTTGGTTCGAAATTCGCTGACGGAAGGTTGAGCTCTGAACTAGATGGAAATTGTCAGGAGACTGGGATTGAGACTCGATAGAAGAACGTGATGTAATGGTGGTTAACGGCAGTCTGGGATTGAGACTCGATAGAAGAACTTGATTTGATGGTGGTTGACGGGAGACTGGGATTGAGACTTGATAGAAGAACTTGAGCCGATGGTAGTTGACGGGAGACTGGGATTGAGACTTGATAGAAGAACTTGAGTCGATGGTAGTTGACGGGAGACTGACTTCAGGAAGGAAGTCTTTCTTGATATGAAAATTAGGAGAGGTTCAGTAGTGGGAGAAGGAACCTTAGGGAGAGTATGGTCTTGGTCATCTAGTTCTTCGGGGATTGGTCCATTGGTCATGGACCATGGACCAATCCCTGAATTGATGGTTGGTTTTTCGTTCGACAGCTCTTCTCGGAATATGCGCCTGAGATCGTGTTCTTGTTGACTGCCAATGGGATAGGAAAATTCGATGACTGTGGCGGTGCTGCTATCGCTGTAGGTTGAATATGCGTGCGAAACGTACGCACGTTCCTTTTTACGCTGTTACGCGTCTTATTCTTAAATGTATATATGTACAATAATAAGCTTATAACGGCAAATGAGGATATTGGGAATAACCGAGAGAAGCCACATTCGCTAGGATGTAACATGGCCACATTTCTATCTAATAATTTATACACTAAATAACTCTAGATGCCTGATATAAACTTCTCACAGGTGTAAAAAAGTCTAAAGATTCCGTAACGACAATAAAAACAGAGGGTCACCGAACGTTTAAAGAAAATATTAATGTTATAACTTGGAAAAATGTGACTAGCAGAAGAATATTTGTAGCCGTGACGTTTCAAATAAATGTAAAAATGTCTCACTCTACTAAATTTGCGCGAATTTTTTTATTCTAGTGTATCGTTGTGTATAATACTGTGTACATTGTAACTTATTTTTTTATTAAGCGAAATTGTAATTTATCGACGATTCAGAAGGCCCTGCTTATGCTCCCACAAAATATAGCCCTCCGCGAAAGGAATACCTTAAGGTGCCTCAAATACGTTCACGGATTGAGGGTTAAGATAACCGATTGAACTTAATCGATAAATTGTGAACTTTATTGAAAATAATGTCCATTTCGAATATGTTCGAGGATTTTGTGCTCCGCAAATCATATTTTAAATCATATGCGATTCGCTAACAAATAATCCTGACATTACATTTTAAATTGATTTCCCGTGAAATTATTCATTTTAACCAAATCCTACGAGTATTTTAGTTTTTTTTTTATGTTTCATAAATTATCTTAAAATTCTGCAAATACAGAATTTTACGATATTTATTTTTATATTTAGAATTATGTAGAATATTTTTATATTAAGAACTTATGATTAAAAAATTGTGTAAGTACAGAATGTTCATATTATTTATGCAACATTAAAAACAGAAATACTCGTAGTATTTGGTATAAAATAATAATTTCACGCCAAATTAGTTTAAAATGTATTGCTAGAATTATTTATTCCCAAAGTTATCGAAAATTTCGAAATTTCGAAATTGACATTCTTTTCAATAACGTTCTCGGATAGGGACACATTCAGATCCCTCTGTTCGACCGCGTGTCATAGGACCAACTTCCTGTGACAGCCGAACATTCTGAAGTTGCAGCTGTGACGTCAGCAGACTAGCACTTCCTATAGCGCGCCCGTGTCTGATTTAGCTCATTTGTTCCACTGATTAAATTCCGATTTATTGACTCTAAATCGTATGTTTGATCATTTTTTCTCCATGACGGGGGGCTCAAATCAAGTTTTTCAGTAGTGTTACATATTCGGAATTTTCCGAAAAATACGACATATTTTTTTTCAAAGGGAGCTTGAAAAACCATTAAAAAGCATATTTTTTTCAGTCGCACAATCACCGCGCAAGGCCCTTAAAAAACGCATGCCCACCTTATAAAAGTCAACCTGTGTGTGTGTGTGTGTGTGTGTGTGCGTGCGTGCGTGTGTGCGTGCGTGTGTGTGTGTGTGGGTGTGTGTGTGTGTGTGTGTGTGTGTGTGTGTGTGTGTGTGTGTGTGTGTGTGTGTGTGTGTGTGTGTGTGTGTGTGTGTGTGTGTGTGTGTATGGATAGTCGGACATATATATATGTTCGAGGCTTTGATCGCTGATAACAAAATATTTTGGAGCCTTCGGCGCTATTTTTTCACCGTTGCGTAGGAATATCGTAATATAATGATTTGCTAATGTAATATAATTACTTTGATATGAATTTCAAATGCATGTAGGCAATTATATCTAGGTTGGCGACGGGAAATCTCTCTTGAATTGTGAAGAAGTTAGTTCGGCGAGTTTTGAACATAAACAAGTTCGGAAGTTCTGTACTGAGGATACTGTAATTAAAAATTTGAAGTGTTTCTCCGGTTCGATTGCAAAGGGGATATCATTAAACGTTACAGAGTAGATTGATAACGGCCATCAGTTGAGTCGGTGAAATAAACCGGATTATCGTTGCGAAAGTGGAACAATTCTTTCGTATTGATGCAATTTGCGATTTTGAATTCCGATGTTTTTCTTTCCTCCACAGGAGGATCCTCAATTTCGGAGGGTTGTGACTTGAAAGAGCTAGAATCTGAGTTTGTCGAATTATCGGAATTTGGGTCTGTGGAGGTTTCAGAGTGGGAGATAGGAAGTGCTTTGCGTTTGTCAGGGCCCTCAGCTGTTTTCGGGGCAATACCCTCCGCGGGTCGACCAGTGCGCATGGGTCTCACTATCTCGAACTTCGTCTCGCCGTCGCTACTCTCTGCGTAATTTATGAGTTTACGAATTCGTCGTGCACGGTGTCGAGTTTTAGAGTGCGCGTCTACGCGTGTGGCTGCAGGCGCGTTGGCCTTGACGGTAGCGTAGTCGCCACATGAATCGTGCACTTGTTCTATATCGCTCTTTGCTTGAGAGCGAGTGACGATGTTTATATTTTTCTCACGCAGGACGGGGTGGACATCTGCTTGAACAGTAAAGGTCGTTGCATTTTTGTTTTCGGGCATTGCTATCGCTAGTCTGGTCTAATTTGCGCGCCAAATATTATAACGCGATGTTCGAATTTTCGATCATATGCGATGTTGACTTAGAGGTGACGTCAGAATTTACGTTTTGATTTCGATTTTGCTTTTCTTCGTTTTTTAATATTTCATTTGCTTTTGAGATTGGACTTTGATTCAAGTTTTGTTTTATTTTTAGACCTTCTCCTTTGTTTTGGTTTTGAATTGCCTTGGATTTGTCTTCTTCGTTTTGGTTTTGTTTTATTTTGGGTTTTGCTTTTTCGTTTGGATTATGAATTGTTTTGGATATTTCATTTTCGTTTCGATTGTGTGTTATTTCGGGTTTTTCTCTTTCGTTTTGATTTTGAATGGTATTTGATTTTTCTTTTTCGTTTCGGGTTTTATTCGTTTTTGATTTTTCTTTTTGTTCCTCGTTTCGACTTTGATTTGATGTTATTTTAATTTTTTCGTGTTGGTTTTGTTTTGGTTTTTGTTCAACTTTTTCTTTTTCGTTTGTTTTTGTTTTTGAATTTTCCTTGCTACTGGATTTTTTATTTGATTTTTCCTGCTCATCGCTCTCGTCGGAGTGAAGGCAAGGTTTTGCTTCGTTTTTTGCCGAAGTTATTAGATCGGCCACTTTCGGGCTCTGGGTTAGCGTAGTCGTCATGCAATCTACGATTGGAATAAAAGGATCACGAGGAATTGGACTGGAATTCAGGATTGTCGTGCAATCTGATTTTGGTTTTTGCTCAATTTTTTTCTTTTTCGACGTCAGATTAGCGTAGTTGTCATGCAATGTACGATTGAAATAGAAGGATCACGAGGAATTTGTCTGAAATTTGAGATTAACATGCAATCTGATTTTGGATTAGAATGATCGCGAGAAATTGGGTTAGCATCGCGAGGAACTGGATTGGAAACGCAGATTTTCGTGCAATCTGAATTTGTTTGGCTTTTGTTTTTGTTTTCGTTTGGTTTTTCTTCATCATCGCTCTCACTGGAGCGTTGAATAAGTATTATTTCGACGTTTTGGTCGAATTTCTAATTTTTTTTATTGGCCACTATTGGCCTCTGGACCGGCGTAATTATCGTGCAATCTACGTCCGACCTACGATTAGAATATTGAGGAACTGGATTAGAATCGCAGATTGTCGTGCCATCTGGTTTTGATCTTTGATTGGTTTGGTTTTCCAGGATGTCGAATTCCTGTAGTTTTATGACCGGCATGATCAGTCGTACGGCGTCATTTGTGGGATTGGAATCCTTCAAATGGGCCTTTCCGTTGATGTTTGTTACCAGGCAGTTGCCGGCGTAAACATCCTTACGGATTTTTAAATGCGGAATATACCTTTCCTTTAACGTGCGGTTTTCAACTCTCATATGTCAAGAGGTTTCGAACGCGCGGGGATTTCTACTACCTCGTCGGGTTCGTTTGTTCGTTCGAACGGCCGTGCCTTGCGAAGGGCATGTATCGACTGTGTGCCCTGAGTTTTTACACAATTGACAGGTTGTGGCGCGGGAATTCTGGTCGGTATAATACCTGTCGGCGATGTGACCGAGTCTCTTGCAAATTTGGCAGATGACCGAGCCTTGCTCGTTTGGTCTTTTTCTGCACTCGTTGGCACTGTGGCCTTGACCTTTGCAAATTTGGCATGAAAGAATTGCGAATCGGCAAGCTTCGGTCGGATGATTATCCTTTTTGCAAATGTTACAGATCTTGACTGACTTGATCGGAACGGGTTTAATGGAGGGTGAGTGCAACTGTTTTCGCGACGCGAATCCCCCTTTAACCCACGTTTAAAGCACGTCAGGAAGTAATCGTCTACTGTTATTCTGAATGCGGGGTCGTCCGGGGTCCGCCCATCATTCGATAGGTTTCGCGCCTCGATTATTTCCCTTGCCTTTTTCCTGATTTTTGCGGAAAAATCTATGACACTATCGTTGGCCGTTTGAAAGATGTCATCGAGCTCTCCCAATAATTGCATGACGGATTTATTTAGTGTATACATTTTTTTTAGGTATTTGTTTAGTGCTTCTATCGTTTCGAATTTCGTCCCGTGGATTGCTTTTCTAGCTTGATTTTTCAATCTGTTTCTAGTTAATTTTGCTAAATATTTTTCGGATTCAGGAGGGAGCATATCTTTTGCATCCTCGCACCCAGTTATGAATTCTGATTGATGGCAATACGCTCGCAAGATTTTACGCTGGTCGTGTGTATACTCGACGTATTTACTACGACGGGCACTACGCGTAGATAGAAATATAAACGGCGTGCAAGGTCGACGAATTGACACATATTCACGGACCGATGATAAAAATGATGTAGAAATTATATAGAAGACTGCGATTAAGACTCCATAGAAAAACTTAATTTGATGGTGGTTGACGGGAGACTGGGATTGAGACTCAATAGAAGATCTTGATTTGATAGTAGTTGACGGGAGACTGGGATTGAGACTCGATAGAAGAACTTGGTTCGATGGTAGTTGACGGGAGACTGACTTCAGGAAGGAAGTCTTTCTCTATATGAAAATTAGGAGCGGTTCAATAGTGGGAGACGGAACCTCGGGGAGAGTGCGGTTTTGGGCATCTAGTTCTAAAGGGATTGGGCCATTGGTCGTGAAGATATCGGTTGATTAGCGTGATTGGTCGCCGTATGGTGTGCGAATACTTTACAGATTCGTAAGTCACGTGCGTGGCCTTATTCCAGGGCATCGGGTCTGACTAATATGCGTATGACGAGGAGACCTTTGTCCCGTGTTTCGGCGAAAAAGCGCACGGGATACAAAGTTCGATATCTGAGACCTAAGCATTCGCATGGTTTGTGTTATGTCGATTTATGGCGATGGTGACTTCTCACATCGAGAGGTTTATATATCGGACTACGCTGCGAGACGGGATGTCTTATTTTTTAGTCAGTTATAAATTCGGCGGAGCCGTCTAGTCTATGTTATGTTTAAATAATCTAGGGTCGAGGCTTCTTTTGGTCCCCATGCGGATGGGCCGACGTAGAGTTTTTGGAGTCTGTTGAACGAGTTGACGGTTGGTTTTTCACTCGACAGCTCTTCTTGGAATATGCGCCTGAGATCGTGTTCTTGTTGTCAGCCAATGGGATAGGAAAAGTCGATGACTGTGGCGGTGCTGCTATCGTATATACACTAAGCGCACAAATTACAGGATCACTTTTTTTCTACGAAAAATAACCCTTTTTCAAACGGCTGTAACTCAGTGAAAAATGATCGAAAAAAAGCATTTTGTAGCGTCCACCTTTAACTCTAATAATCTGATTATAAAAAAAAAATGTATCGTCTTTTTTTAATAAAGATATTTGTTGCTAAACAAAACAAAACATAAAATCAAAAAGTTAGCTCAAGTTTGACGAGGTGCGCGAGGAACAGAATTATTTTTTTTCAAAAATCTGTTCCGACCATTCAAAAGCTTGTACCTTCTCCAACAATATTCTTTTTCACAAACCTCTGTGCGATTTTTTTAGCCAAGTTAACGCAGCTTAATGAAAAAATGCATTTTTCCACTTTAACCTGTCATAACTCTGGTCCACATCAACGCACAGCATCCAGACTGAGATCGTTGGAAAGCTTGTATTCCCCCCTACAAAACTGTTTATTTTGGATATTTGTTTGAATTTTTTTTCAACATCATCAAACTTATTGTTTAAAAGTGTGTAAAAGGCCCGTTTTTACACTTTTTTGTTTATCATGTAATAACATTATAAGAAATGCAGGGGCACCAAAGGTTTTTGCTTTTTTCTGAGTTAAGGGTATGTATAAATACTCCACCAAATTTCAGATCGCTGCCATTATTCTTTATTTGGGTTGCAACCCCATTTATTTCGAGAAAATCGAAGAACCGTCAATTTTCACGAAAATCGAGATTCCTCAAGTACCAGCGCAGAATTAAATTTCTCCATTTTCAAACAGAAAATTAGAAAATCACGAAATTTTGTGTTCAAGGGTTTTCGAGGTCGCTCATTACGAATCTGAGGTTGAAATTGAAAAATAAAAAATGGTGAATCCAATGTGGCGGATCGAAATGCAATAATTACTCGAAATCGGATGAAATGCTGTGTTCGCGGGTTTTCGAGGTCGCTCATTGCGGATCTGAGGTTGAAATAAAGGATCGCAAATTCGAATTGAATCAAATTTTGCATTTCGATCCGCCATATTGGATCCGCCATTTTTTCCGAGTCCGAGTTTTTCCGATGAAAAAGAATATATCTTACTGTTTGAAAGTCGAAAATAAAAATTGCCCAATTTTCTTTAGTTTTATTAATTTGAGGGGCGTGGATTTTTTACTTTATAATTTGTATTATTTAACAACAAAAGCTATTTCAATTTATAGTTCATTCGTATACGGTTACATAATAGCAATATTCATAGTCGATATTAAATCAGAAGAAAATTCATAGAAAACAAGTGTTTTACCAAATTTTGTGTGTACCCCGCATTTTCCCTGGGCAACCCGCTTTGGTCCGGTTTCCCCTAAAGGGATAGGGTCCACAGAACGCTTATCGTTCGCAGTGATGCCAAGTCGTCCGCACCGACTTATTCGGCCAATTACGTTCTATCACGTCTTTTATACTTTGGGAAAGAGCGTACCCGGGATCTAAGCTAGGGGGGGGGGGCAGCACATATTAGTTTCCAGGAAGAGGGGGGGGGCAAGCTGCTCCCACCAGGCCCCGCCCTGAGTACGCCCTTGACATTGGGCACGCAAAAATTGAAAGATTTATGGTTAGAAGTGACACTTCTTCTACGAAACATCTACAGTGGGTGAAAAAAGTATTTGTATAGGTCGTCTTTCTCAAATTATCCCACGGAAAAAATAAAATGATTTATTAATGTTCTGTCTTCGACAGCTCATCCTAAATATACATGGTGTCTACTTACAAGAATCTTGGAAAAATATAGACAAATAAAGCCAAATTAACAACACTTTCGTGTCAGATGTATAAATACTTTTTTTACCCACTGTATATATCATTACACCGTTTTTTATGAGCTTCAGTTTCGTCATTTTTCCATTATTAACAACAATATAATTTTTTACGGGACTCGTCCTATGCAGCGCGACTTACAAGGAACATCCCTCAGGTGTCCGGCTCCGATTTTGTTGAAACTCATATATGTGATAGAGCATCGAAAACTTTGAGACACGTATTTTTTTTTATCGGCGGAAGAACGGATTTAAGGGGGGGAAACCGCCCCTCAAAGGCATGTCGAGGGGTGATTTTGCAGTTTCACCCAGAAGCAATCCACCGATCTGAATGAAACAAAAACGAAAATTCTTCTAATGAAAAGCGATGAAAAATCCAGTATGAAAATGTTAAGAAAAAATTAAATTAGGGGGTAAACCACCCCTCAATTTGCCTTTTTTTCAACCCACACTTAAGAGGGTTGTATGCAAATTAATAAAACAGGTATCATTTTGAAGGGCAATTAAAATTAAAGTTGACGGGTTTTTGCGTTTTGGCGGCATAGCAAATTTAAGGGGGCAAACCACCCCTCACATAAATTTATTTATCATGGTCGTTTTTTCTGTGTTTAAAGTATACCCGCTGATTTTCAATATTTCTATAAGCTACAATTTAACGTTTTATCATATTTCAAAATGATTGCATTCGTCTTAAGGGGTAACTACCCCTCTGACGAGAAACATCATTGAAATATTTGCTTTCGATTTCGTTGAAACTCATATATGTAGTAAAGCATTGCAAACTATTAAACATGTTTTTTTTTGTATCGGCAGAAAAACGGTGTTAGGGGATGAAACCACCCTTCAAAGTTTCTCCCACAAGCAGTCCATCGATCTGAACGAAACAAAATCGAAAATTCCTCTAATATTAAGCGATGAAAAATCCACTACAAGAGTGTTGATTAGAAATATAATTAAGGGGTAAACCACCCCTCCGTTTGCCGTTTTTCACCCCACACTTACGAGGGTTGTATGAAAATGAATAAAATAGGTATCGTTTTGAAGGGGAATAAAAATTCAAGTTGACGCGTTTTTATGTTTCAGCGGGACAGCAAATTTAAGGGGGTAAGCCACCCCTAACATAAATTTGTTTATCACCGTCGTGTTTTCTGTGTTTAACATGTATCCGCGGATTCAAAATATTCTCCCACGTTTTAAAATTATTACGTTTTTAAATTTTTACATTTTAAGGGTAAACTACCCCCTCTAATTGCTTTTCGTTTGAAGTTTCGCGAAAGGTTTTACGAATTTCGTTAAAACTGTTTAGATTTCATCGGTAATATCAATTTTATGTTTGTGTGTGCAGGCATATTCGTTTTGAGTTTTAGGAGCGGTACTTTGGGAGTGGGGACCTGGGGCTACCCCTTACTCATAAGACTCATATTTTCGTGTCGAAACGCTTCCGATTTTAATATGCACGTCCATTAAGCATCTCCATAGGAATAAACATACACTTTTACTACATCATTAATTATAATAATTTCCAGAATAAGTTATAAGGGTCACTTCGTATATTGTCTTATGAGTAAGAGGTAGCCCCAGGTCCCCACTCCCAAAGTACCGCTCCTAAAACTCAAACCGAATATGCCTGCACACACAAACATAAAATTGATATTACCGATGAAATGAAAAGAGTTTTAACGAAATTCGTGAAACCTTTCGCGAAACTTCAAACGAAAAGCAATTAGAGATGGTAGTTTACCCTTAAAATGTAAAAAATTAAAAACGTAATAATTTAAAAACGCGGGAGAATATTTTAAATCCGCCGATACATGTTAAATACAGAAAACACGACGGTGATGAACAAATTTATGTTAAAAAAGTGGTTTACCCCCTTAAATTTGCTGTTCCGCTGAAACGCAAAAACGCGTCAAAATGAATTTTGATTCCCCTTCAAAATGATACCTGTTTTATTAATTTTCATACAACCCTCTTAAGTGTGGGGTGAAAAACGGCGAATGGAGGGGTGGTTTACCCCTCAATTATATTTCTAATCAACACTCTTGTAGTGGATTTTTTATCGCTTAATATTAGAGGAATTTTCGATTTAGTTTCGTTCAGATCGATGGACTGCGGGTTGTGGGTGAAACTTGGCTTGTGGGAGAAACTTTGAAGGGTGGTTTCATCCCCTAACACCGTTTTTCTGCCGATACAAAAAGAAACATGTTTAATAGTTTGCAATGATTTACCACATATATGAGTTTCAACGAAATCGAAAGCGGATACTTCAATGATGTTTCTCGTCAGAGGGGTAGTTACCCCTTAAGACGAATGCAATAATTTTGAAATATGATAAAACATTAAATTGTAGCTTATAGAAATATTTAAATTCAGCGGATATACTTTAAACACAGAAAAAACGACCATGATAAATAAATTTATGTTAGGGGTGGTTTACCCCCTTAAATTTGCTATGCCGCCAAAACGCAAAAACCCGTCAACTTTAATTTTAATTGACTTTCAAAATGATACCTGTTTTATTAATTTGCATACAACCCTCTTAAGTGTGGGGTGAAAAAAGGCAAAATGAGAGGTGGTTTACCCCCTAATTTAATTTTTTCTTAACATTTTCATAGTGGATTTTTCATCGCTTTTCATTAGAAGAATTTTCGTTTTTGTTTCATTCAGATCGGTGGATTGCTTCTGGGTGAAACTGCAAAATCACCCCTCGACACGCCTTTCTTTGAGGGGCGGTTTCCCCCCTTAAATCCGTTTTTCCGCCGATAAAAAAAAGGTGTCTTAAAGTTTTCGATGCTCTATCACATATATCAGTTTCAACAAAATCGGAGGCGGACACCTGAGGGATGTTCCTTGTTAGAAATGTTAATTTGGAGAGCGAATATCTCGACAGCGGGATGGTGAATGTACTTTGAATTTCTCAAACATATGCAAGATAACCTGGACAGGATAAGGTTCCGAAAAGCTCTCTCTTCTGATGGAGCTGAAATGTGGCACAGACCTTCCATTTAATATTCTAAGGGAATCTTTTAAAGGATTTTTGGCGATTAGCAATAGCTTTCGAGATATCGAATTTCGAAAGTTATTTAATTTACTGTGTTTTTACTATATCAACGCTGAATACGCTCAGTTTTGGCTATATGTATATATGTGATCGCGCTCTCCGCTTTGTTTGGGTTCTTCGTCTATGGAAATGGAGTGTAAGATATTCGCAGAAAGATCCATTTTCAGAGCTTTTGAAGGACATAAAGCGCGCTTATCGAAATGACTGAAGTGTTTTAAGCCTCCCACAGAGCAGCCATCGGAACAAATTAGAGAATACAAATATGAAGTGTATGTACAGTAGAAAAATTGACAGTAAATCGATAGCTCTGAAAATGGATCTTTCTGCGCATGTTTTACATTCCATTTCAATGGACGAAGGTCTATCCAAAGACGCAAAGAAATATAACCGTGAAAAAAGGAAAAAAAAATTAAATCTGTTTTTAAAACGCAAAAAAATGTCAACTACAATTTTTTTTTAAATCAAAATGATTTAAAAACCTAATAAATTTTTAAGTACAAACAAAAATCAAAATATTTTAAAAACCCAAAAAATGTTAAGTAGAAGAAACCGAAATGAAATCAAACATTAAAAAAAGAACCATGAAAAAGGTTGCAAGGCTCTCAAAAAAAAATTTTAACGAAAAATGAACTGTGCGAAAATATTCTAAACCACGTTTCTGAGCGTACCCCAAGATTCCACGCGGGGCACCTCGGGTGTGCTTATAGAATCGTGGGATGAGTGGAATACTGGTGTGGGCGCGGGGTATCTCTGGTGTGCATGTAGAATGGTGGGGTGCGTAGAATACTGGTGTAAGTGTGCGGCCCCTCGGATGTGCTTGGGGGCCGTCCATAAATTATGTACCGCAAAATTTCCCAATTTTTACCCCCTCCCTCCCCACGTAACGGGACCGTAACGCTTGGCCAGAACCGCCCCCCCCCTATGTCGTTACGTAACGGGTGGTTTGTCGTCAATAATTGCGATTTTTTTCATAGACATAACTAATTATGAAAGGATCGGGTTTATACTCATTTTATGAAGTATATATTCATCTTGTTTTATACCAATTTTTATGACAAAATCTTGAAAATTAACCGAGATGTATGCCTTGAATTGACGACAAAAAAAAATTTCTCTTCATTGTCCCATCGATATCTTTATAACAGGTTATCTGTAAATTGAAAGTCAACAATTTATCGATATCTATACAACTGTAGCTATCGTTATGCGTAGCCGTTTCTTTATTTTGTTTTTTTTTTTTTTACATAATGCCGACAGTTTGAACATTTTTTTTCTATTTTCAAGGCCCTTTTTCTGTATTCAAGCAGTCTTTAAGAATAGTAATTATCAAATGTTGAAAACGCGGATACGTATAGCCTTAGTCACTGCGATTACAAAAATGTTTTTAAAAAAATTGAAAATCGGTTGAGAAGTTTTTAAGTATTCGCTCGGACAAGGTCGAAAAAACTAGTTTCGAGAAAAACGCGTTCAAAGTTTTCGTTCCGTGTTTCTTGATATAAAGTTACGATTTTTTCTAGAATATTGATACTTACAATGAAGTATCTAGTCGCGGGCGATATGACGGTTCTTCATTTTCATGATTGTATTGATTACTTTTATGTTATAGATATCTTATTATGCTTTGATAATAATAATGTTGGTATTTTTGGATTTCGAAGCCATCAGGTTCATTTTATTTTAAATATAATCGAGTTCGATGCATCATTTAAAAAGTCATATCATTCTTCGGTCAACCATCTACTACCTGACGTTTCATAATTTCATGTTCGCTGGCACAATTGCTTTATCAACATTTCTTAAATAGGCAAAACGGAGCGCATTTTTGCCTGCAGGCTTAAATATTATAACGAATATAAAGTCTTTCGGCACACTGGCCAATCTAATAGTAAATATAATGATCACAGAGCTATTGTCGGTACGCCGCCCGATATGAATTGCACGTTCATCGAACACGCAGCGTCTTTCGGCACGCAGACCAACATTTTCTCATACGAGGTAGCGTCTTACGGCACGCTTGCATATATTTCTTATAAAACGTAGCGTATTTTGGCACGCTGGCCCAAAATTGTGAACAACCTAAATTTTGTCATAC
The DNA here is from genome assembly GCA_944452715.1 of Ophion slaviceki. NCBI lineage: Eukaryota > Metazoa > Arthropoda > Insecta > Hymenoptera > Ichneumonidae > Ophion > Ophion slaviceki. Next base: position 32,457,487 of record OX101792.1, on the reverse strand, counting down.
GAAGTAGCGTCTTACGGCACGCTGGCCAATATAATTGTAAATATATAAAACGTAGCGTCTTATGGCCCGCAAACCTAAATTTTGTCATACGAAGTAGCGTCTTACGGCACGCTGGCCAATATAATTGTAAATATATAAAACGTAGCGTCTTATGGCACGCTGACCCAAATTTTATCTAATTATTATCTCGCTTGACGGTAAATTTAGAGACGGAGTGTCTTTTGGCACGCTAGGCCCTTTTATATTCAGGCAAACTCACTGGACGGCTTGGTGATTGTCTTTTCGTTATTTCTTGACCTTTTATTTGGGCTTCTACTCACGGTTGTCCGGTTTAATTATTTGACTACACTGGGCACTCCAATTCGTCGCAATTCGTGGTGATGGCCCGATGACCGTTGACGCTTGGAGTCCTTTCGACTGTCGGTGATTCCGACGTTTCCTTTTTGACGGGGACGATTTATCGCGAATTGTTGTCGACAATTCTCGATAAAAATTCCTCTCCCTCCGGAATACTGTGGAATCAGGCGAAGCGGCCACCGGGAGCGAGAATTTATCGGCGACGATTGGAAGTCCACGATGCGAGGATCCGACCTGGCGACTGCGTGCCTTTTTTGGTCTGATCCTCGTGGTTGAATTTCTTCTCAGCCAGGTCAAGATGCGTGAGCACTTTTTCGAAAATATTGTCGCGATATCCAACGGAATATCCTCGCGCACGTTTTCGCGTGATGCTCACGGATTTCCGTACGCCTAAACGAGGCTCGGACGCCCGTAACGTCAGTTTTCTCGCACGTGTTACTTCGTCGACCGCCATCCAGCAAGAGAGAGAGAGATAGCTCCAGCATCGTCTCTCTTGGCCGTCGCATCACGTGCCCCTTACTCTAGCGACATCTCTATCATATACTAATCACGTGGTCTTTTAACCCACCGGCGGGAAATTCAAATTAATTGATCAGTCTTATTCACATACATGATAGTTCACAAAATAATAAAAGCTTGTACTTTATCTATTGTAAATGATGCCACACCTGTAGGGACTGAGGCCACTAACCGATCGCGCTACCTGTTCTCACTAAAGTGACTATAACTCCGCCAATTTTCGGACTTGTGGATAAAAATTTTGCCAACATATTTTTCAATACATATACTTTCAAGAATTATAAAAGAAAATGTCATTCAGATTTTGCTTCGGGAATGTGGGAAAGCTACTGTGCAAGTTCTTGCACAGTGATTTCTCTCCTTAATTGACATTGCGTAAAGAAAGCTGTCGGCTGTCCACGGTAAAATTGCACTTGAGGTTTAAATAAAAAACTTGAACATGCAGAAATTTTGCTATTTCTGGCAGTTTTAAAATCGGGACGTAACGCAAACCTTGACCCCCCCCCCCCCCAATTGCTTTACGTAATTTATGGACGGCCCCTTGTGGAATCGTGGGATGAGTGGAATACTGGTTTGGGCGCGGGTCATCTCGGGTGTGCGTGTGGAATGGTGGAGTCCGTGAAACACTGGTGTGGGCGTGGGGCACCTCGAGTGTGCGTGTGGAATTGTGATCGCAGACAAAAGAAACAAAAAGTAAACGCTATGTCGAGCAGCAAAACTCCTAGTAAGCCTTGGCGACCGGCCCCGTAGCGATGGTAAGTAAAGTAAGCGTCAGATGGTAACGTCAGCGATGGGAGAGCTGTGGGGCCGATCACCAAGGCATACTAGGAGTTTCGCTGCTCGACGGCGAAACTCCTAGTAACCTCGATTAAGGTCTAACGTTATACGAGTCTAGGTTTTTAATAGTGATTAGGGCTGCATTAGTCAATGCACACTCATATATCAGGAGTCTATGCAAAGCCTTCGATGCAAAGATTGCAGTATGAAGAAAATTTAAATTTGCATAACAATAGCCCAAATGAGGAAACTTCACGTGAATGCGTAGCCGGCAGTGGTATAACTGCCCATTGTAAAAATGTGGCTGTGGTACTGTATGGTGTGGAACACATGATACATGGCGAAATTATTGTTAAACATCTGGTGCCCACAGAAAAATTGCAGAGGTTTCACGTACCCAAAACAGTGTTTACCTTTTTACCGTTAAAAACTTCAAAACTCCCAATAAAGAGAAAAATAGAAAACAACATATTTTCTATTTTCTCTATGAAAATTAATAATGCAGAATATAATATAATATTCAGGAATTTGGTAATCAGCCACCCATCCACTGAGTATGTATGCTGATGAAACAGCTGTATGAATCAGCAAACTCCCATGCAATAGAATGGGACCAGTGCTATGGCAATATTAGCATGGAAACAAAATTATTGCAGGACTTGAATATATAACCAATAAGTTCCGAGCAACTTGCTGATTTTGAGCTGGAAACGCGTGGCCAAGCCACTTATATTAAATGGGAGAGACATCATGAGGTGAGGATCACCGCGAGCAAATTTCACACCATATGTCACCTAAAAAGTGCAGATCAAGAAAAATATGTAAGCCTGATTGTCAATACACATGGGTTTACTTCGCGGGCCACAAAGCCTGGCATTATTAAAGCAAAAGTAGCATTACAAAATTATATGGAGGGAACAAACCTTCAGGTGAATCAATGTGGCATGTTTATTTCTATGCAACGCCCATATTTAGCTGCATCACCTAGCGGCCTCCTTGGCGAGGAAACCATTATTGAAATTAAATGTTGCTATAGTAGCAGGCACCGAAAAATTAACCATATAACTGTGCCATATTTAGTACAAGTAAACGGTCAAGTAGAAATAAGAAAAGGTTCTCCCTGTTACCGACAAGTTCAAGGTCAGTTGTACTGCACTGGTAGAAAGTATTGCAATTTAACCGTTTACACATTCGTCGATATGAAAGTTATATTGATAAACAGGGATAACGATTTTATCAATGAAATGTTAGTGATTTTGGACGATTTTTATAATAAGTATTTCATCAAAGCTATTCTAAATAATAGTACTAATATGTACATAAAAATTATCTGGAGATAATAAAGAAGACAAGCTATTAACTCGTTTATTTTTATTTCACAATTCCTTCTTTGAAATTACAGAACATTACACAAATAAAAAAATTCTTGATAATAATGTTACATAGAAATCATTGACATCAGATTTTAGGATTTTGAATGTTTTTGTCAATCCAATAAGGCGTTCGATATGAATGCGATTTTTCGCTATCCGCACAAAGCGGAGAGCGCGATCACATATATAGGTATAGCCGGAACTGGGCCTCGTCGGTATAGATATGGTAGGAGCATAGTAAAATAAATAACTTTCAAAATTCGATACCTCAAAAACTATTGCTAGTCGCGAAAAATTCTTTTAGGGGTTCTCTTAGAATATTAAAAGAAAGGTCTGTGCACAATTTCAGCTCGATGAGAGGCAGGAACTTTTCGGAACCTTACCCTAGCAGGGATATGACCAGCCACCTGGCACCGCTGGGCCAGGGAGCTGGCATCTTTCAGAATTTTTGCTAAGCAATATATCCTCTGTTTGTAGTGTCCTACTCTGCCAGTCGTAGCGCTAGTTGTTCTCGAACAATCCTGATGCGCGCGCAGGGGCTATGTATATATACTATGACGTGACAAATTAGGGGGTCACGTCCATTTTCGAACGGTGTCGACCAGTGGGTCGGGTTTACGACCCTGAGGCGTCTTGGTTCGATTCTGGGTGGCTCCGAAATCGTCGACTCACGACGTGGCGGGATATAATACCTTTTTGTAATTTTATTCCGGAAACCGCCACGTCTTACCTGTGTGTTTACCTACCGGCTCGTGAGCCGCGGATGAATGGACAAAATTTGTAACCTGTAAATAAAACATTTGGGACAGTTTTTTAGGACGGTTAGTATGGATGACGGAACGATGTATCGGGGAACGATCGCTCACGCGTCCATATTACCCCGAAGTAACGCATTATTGATACCCGAGATGTCCCGCTTCTGGTTTCGCGCTCCGCAAAACTTCGCGCGGGTTGGTCCACGAGGACACACACGCGCCTCCACTCAGAGGCAGGCGAGCGTCGGACAACAGTGCTCGCGGAATGGATGCCGGAGGAGACGCCGGAATAAGGCCAAGTTTACCGTGTCGCCCGTCCCTCTCGACTCAGCAACCCGGAGTTGCACCATCCCTACTGTTCCCTCGGGCCTCATAGACCGCGTAAGACCGGCGCCCCGTCGAAGGGGGTCGGGGCGGTGCATCGGCGACCGGGGTGTAGTTCACCTGGTGGTATATCGCGTGGGCCCACCGCTATTCCCAGGACGCTGGGGAAATGCGAGGGAGGCCTCCCCCCCCCGCGTTCGAGGTCCCGCCTCGGTTCCTAGGGGAAGAGGTTCGAGGGGCAGTCAATTAATCGCTGCGAGGACAGTCGCGTACGCGCGGGGTAGCGCGGTAGGGCGGGGCCGTGGCCGTGGAATCTGAGGGAAATAGGGGAACATCTCCCAGACGGAGATTAACGCGATCACACGTGAGTGCGTGAAAAGAGAGGAGGGGCGCGTGAGTGGGGCACGCGAGAGCCGGGAGCACCGCGAGAGCGCGGCGATTTGGGCTAGTCACGATTTCGGAGTCCACGAGCCCAGCCGCGTCACTCGAAGCACCCGAACCTTACCACCGATCGACTGCGAGCCGGGATCCTCCCGATACAGGCAGCGAGCTTCTCCGTGCTGCGACTCTTCAGCGGTGAGCCCGATCTCTTCCGTCTCTCTACGTTCTTAAGGTACGAGCTCGAAATTCGGGTTCCTTTCATTTCACATTTATTAATTGCGCCAATTGGCGACGGGTTGCCCCGTGGAGGGAAATTTCGTGTCCCCAGAGGGCCGGAACCCGGCGAGAGTTTTTCGGCGATAAAGTCGCGTTTGTTCCCGGGTTTCCGCCTCTTGGGAAGTTCCGGTTCAGTCAGTAAATTTTGTAAGGGAGCTCGTACCTTAGCCTCGGTCGTTCCGTCAAGTTCCGGTCAATTTTATTGCGTATCGCGTCAATTAGCGAATTGTTTTTCTTTGTTACCGATCATTAATTAACGTGATCGTTCGTTAAGCCTAGGGCATTAAATTAAAAGCGTTTGCTGAAGTCCCGCGAAAATTGGCCCAAAGAAAAGTACGAATTTCCGCGAGATTATATAATTTAGAGTAATATTTTATTTCGAGTCGGAAAATGTAATACGACATAGTTCGTGCGTATATCTCTCGTCCAGTCTCTCCGCGCGCTCAGGGCCATCGAGCGCTTGGTCTCGTGTTTGTTTACCTTTGAGCTTCTGTCTTTGTTTCCTTTGTTCTCGCGCGTTGTTTACGAGTTGCCGAAATCCAGCTCACTCGAGAATTATTCTCGCGCGAAACTCTTGGTAATATTCACTCGATTATTATCGACCTCGCGACAATTGTATTTCGAGCGAATATATCGGGTGTCCGGGAAGTCGGTCGACATTATTCGGACCGCCGGTAGCCCACCATCGTACTTTGTATTTCGGGCGAATATACCGGGTGTCCGGAAAGTCAGTCGATATTATTTGGACTTCCGGTCGACTACCCTAATGCATTGTATTTCAAGCGAACATATCGGGTGTCCGGAAAGTCAATCAATATTATTTGGGCTTCCGGTCGACCACTATAAAGCGTTGTATTTCGAGCGAAATATCGGGTGCCCGGAAAGTCAGTCGACATTATGCGGACTTCCGGTCACCAACCACAACACCTTGTATCCCAAGTGAATATACGGGGTGTCCGGAAAGTTAGTCGACATTATTCGGACTTTCGGTCACCTAGGTCATTATTTGGCCAATAGAGGCGGATATATCGGGTGTCCGAGCCGGCGACCATATATAATCGAGTTTCGTTGTCTGGGCCTATACACGATTACCTACATAATTACCTACGCTCTTTTGAGTTAGTACACGAATTACCTACACAATTATCTACACCCGTTTGCATTAATACACGATTACCTACACAATTACCTACACTCTTTCGGATTAATACACGAATTACCTGCACAATTATCTGCACTCTCTTGCATTAATACCCGATTACCTACACTATTACCTACACTCTTTCGGATTAATACACGAATTACCTACACAATTTTCCGCACTCTCTTGCATTAATACACGTTTACCTACACAATTATCTACACCCGTTGGCATTAATACACGATTACCTACACAATTACCTACACTCTTTCGGATTAATACACGAATTACCTGCACAATTATCTGCACTCTCTTGCATTAATACACGATTACCTACACAATTATCTACACCCATTTGCATTAATACACGATTACCTACACAATTACCTACACTCTTTCGGATTAATACACGAATTACCTACACAATTATCTACACTCGTTTGCATTAATATACGATTACCTACACAATTATCTACACCCGTTTGCATTAATGCACGATTACCTACACAATTTCCTACACTCTTTCGAGTTAATACACGAATTACCTACACAGTTGCCTACACTCTCTTGCATTAATACACGATTACCTACACAATTACCTACACTCTTTTGCATTAATACACGATTACCTACACAATTATCTACACTCTTTTGCAGTAATACACTATTACCTACACAATTATCTACCCTCTTTTGCATTAATACACTATTCCCTACACAATTGCCTACACCCTTTCACATTAATACACGGATTATCTACACAATTGCTTACACCCTTTGACATTAATATCCGAATTATCTACACCGCTGCCTACACCTGGGCATACGCCCTTCGGACAGAACCCTACTGCCAACGTCGCGCCCCTGGCCGTATTCCCCTCGAAACTGGGAGTGGGCCGGATTGTCGCTAGATTGTCGCCGGTGCGCCAGTAGCTCATCCAAGCGTGGATGGAAATTGGAGATTTATGTCGAGCGCCCCTTATCAATTGTACCCCGTATTGGCGGGCCTCGGGCCCAATAAACGAATACCAGTCATACTGCTAACACGTGTTGATTACTTCAGCGGATACCTCCTATCAGATAACGTCCTAGACACTCGTCCTTCGACCCTGCCCCTCTACCATATCCTCCGGCGAGCAGAGCTAGTTGAACCGCCCGGGTCGTGCCGCTCCACACCGGGTGTCCCAACATCAAGGGACCGCGCGCGGGTAGACAAAATCACAAGTCGACCCTCGGTCGGCGGTACTCCGGTACCTGGCGCCCACGTCCACCCGGCGGGTTCTCGGACACCCGGTAGGCTTCGGGAGTGGTACGGGCCCGGAAGTGTGCGGACCAGAAAACCCGTTACAATACACACACGCACACATATAATTCGAAGCCTTTCCAAAGCTTCGAATGCGAGGATCGGCTAGTACGGTGAAAAAAGCGCCTTTTCAGGATTACGCGGGTATCCTGAGGTACAACCGTGCTCAACACACGGCATTAGCACACGAGTATAAGTAATTTCCGTAATTTCATCAATTCCGCACCGCGGCTTAAACTCCAAACGTCAAAATAGTCGTATTCGGCGTCGGGGTGGTTAAGTACGCCGCGTAGGCCTCGCGCCTGCGCAATAAGAATATTGTCAGTGACCTACTATCGCCACGGGGAGAGGTAGAACTAAATAAAGCGGTCAAAAAGCGTAGCATTTTTATATATGGTAAGGGATAGGAGGTGCCAGGTAATGTTGTGAGTCGTTAAATTACCGGTAAATTATCTGGAAATTCATCTGGTTAAATAAGTTACGTGGTTCAGAAACATATTCTACCGTAGGTAAATTTTATCTTTATGCCTAATCCAGTAGTGCCACCTGTCACCCGTATAATACAATACTGGACATATTGACCGGACAAAACTCATTTCAGTTTTTTAATTGGAAAATTTTGTCGACGAATAAAGAGCCAAAAAAAGTTACAGTTTAACGAAACCCGAATACGATTTTTTCTTCTTGGAAGTTATTACAACGGAAACCGATCACCGGTCATAAAAAATCAACGTTAAAACAGGTAAATATCAGGGTGTAGAAGTGCGACGTACAATATTAAATCAAGCACAGAAACATTGATTATTTTTTTTTCAAGGTTAGAATTTGACCTCGGTTGACCAGGTTAGACACCGACAGACGGTGGGCACTCGGGCGCCGGCAAATTTTTAATTACGAACTTCTTACACCGTATGGCGTGGATAATTACACCCATCTAATCATGCCGAAATCGAAAGGTGTTGTCTGAAAATATTTTAAAGAAGTTCCTGTGACGTAGAGAGGATCAAAATATAAAACTGGTGTCTGCAAGTTTTGCGGTCAAACTTATGTTTCGAATGTAGCTCGCATGCAACAACACTTGGCAAAAAAATGCAAATGCTGCCCAGACAATATAAAAAAGTTATTCACTGATCAGTCCAATGCAGATCTTGTCGACAGCATCATCGACCCTGATGCCTGCGATAATAATTTGAACCTGTCAAAATTCAGCTTTTCCTCGTCCCCATCGGTGAGATACTGTTTATAAAAATGTGATAAAAATATACACTCAGACAAATAAATATATTATTAAAAAATATAGAATAAAGGAGAAGTAAAATTTCCATAATTTTGGGGTGCATCATACAGTTTTAATTCTCGAAAAAATGTGGTATCATTTTATTTTAGGTATTCTCTTTGCATTCAAGTCGAATGCTGAACAATGATTCAAGAGACTCGACCGACATCACTAAGTTGCCTTCGTTTCCGACACGATGCCCATCGCAATGACAGCCAAAGTAGACGCTGCATTTGCCAAGGCTACTCGATCTACTCAACTGCACTACCCTTTTCGGTAATGAAAAATGAGTACTGGGTAATTTTTTTCAAACTGTTGCGCCCTGCGTGGACACCTCCATCAAGATACCAATTATCGAACAGTTTGTTGGATGCCCGAATTCACCACTGTTCCATCAGACGTAATGGCGAAAATCAAACGTGCTGATTTATTAACACTGATGTCTGATGGATGGACTGATATCAACGGAAATTCGATTATTAACATCGTGATTTCAACTCCAGAACTAGTATTTTATTGAGTTATCGAGACCGGAGTAGAAGCTCACAGCGGGGCATACATTGCGCAAATTCTGGAAGGAGCTATTATAAAAATTGGTAGCGATAAAATACATGCCGTCGTTACGGATAACGCAGCGAACATGAAGTTAGCTTGAAAAAAAGCTGAAAGAACGTTTCCCGCACCTCATTGTATATGGTTTCTTAGCTCTCGGAATGAATCTTTTTATTAAGGATATTCGTTCTGTTCTGTCAATCTTGAAAATATTGAACCACACGAAGACGATAATAACGTTTTTTCCGGGTTCATCAAGTACCCAAGCGAATTCTGAAAAAGATACAACTCGAATACACTCAAAAAAAGATGGCACTTCTATTGCCAGTTGAAACTCGATGGGGATCTCAGTGTACTGGTATTCATGGTGTTTTGCGAAAAAAGGATCATTTGCAGATGGCTATTATGCACAAAGACGTTTCATCAAAAGTATCAGCTGAAATAAGAAAAAAACGTATTGGATAACGATTATTTCTGGACGATGTTGGAAAATGTGCACGTTCTGATTGAGCCAGCAAGCTCGCTTATAAAGCAAATCGAAGGAGATTGACCTAATCTCTCTGACTTCGCGACTGGTATAAATTAACTATTTATGTCGTCAGAAGAAAATCTTTACTTCTTGTCCACAGAAGAAGAAAAGCAATTTGAAAAATTTTACGAGAAGCGCAGAGATTTTTTGCTTCACCCCATTCAATTGGCGGCACATTTGCTTAATCCAAAGCTGGATCATTCAAAACTCACAGATGCTGAAGAACAAGAGGCTCTTGATACGATTGCGAAACAAGCACGAATAGTGAACTTCGATTCGACAAATATTTTCACCGACTTAAGTGAGTTCGTCGGAAAATCGTCTATCTGGGCAAACGCCGCAATTTGGAAAGCCGCGGGCACAATGACTCCAATATAATGGAAAGGATTCTGTGGGAGACGCGAGCTCACAAAATTGGCTGTAGTTATTTTAAGCCGACCAGTAACTTCAGCTGCGTGTGGGCGAAATTGGAGCACGTTTGCAAGTATAAAAACAATTAAACGAAACCGACTTGATAAAGATCGCACTGAAAAGTTGGTGGCGATAAAGTATAATCTTGATTTATTAAAAAAGGCTGATGTTAACGACAATCTAGAGCTCGAGAACGAGTGTGCCACAGATGACCGTCTCAAGGATTCGAGCTAGGAAGAAATATTTTAAAAGTCTTAAGCTTGGAGGATATACGGAAAAGCCTTGAGTTTAAAAAATATTTAAATAAATCTTAAGTTCGAAACGTACAAGAAAGTGTTAAGCTCAAAAGGTGTACATGTATATATATCTACGTATATATACATGTACCACGTTACAATATATAATAATATATTGTAACGTGGCGAAATTCGAGCCCGTTACGTTCAGCTCGCTCCAGCACTCACAAGGCGGTTCCTCAGGGCCAGCTTGTAAAATTAGGATTATTTTTAATTATTTTATAAAAATTTATTTCATATCAGGCGCCTCGGGCGAGAGAGAGAAAGAGAGAGCCACCGACGATGGACAGCGATGGAAGCATCGTTGTCGGCGATCCTCGACATCGATAAAAGTTACCCCCTCTCTAGTCTCTTACGCGCCCATCACACAATCATAGTAGCACGTGTCCGTGAGCGAGCGACGCTTGGACATCTTCGGAAAGAGCCGAGCACGGTCGAAGTTTGCCGACCGCGCCTTCGACAGGTACAATAATGCATGGACGCTGAGCACGTTCATGTGCGGCCAAGCCGAAACGAAGGCTTCGAGAGAAAAAGCAATCTGAGCACGACGTCACGCGACGGCACGCGCGAGGCTTTTAGATGATTTCAATGCTCATTTAGCGCTTGATTGTCTGCGTTATTAATGTATACAAAAAAATGTATCGTGCACTCTGAAAGCTTATTTTTTTAGTTTATACGTTAATTTAAATATAATAATAAATCTAAATTACAACTTATTTATCTTATATAAAATTGTTTGCGCTTTTCTCACACCCGTCCTTATGCCAAATAAATTATAATTCATAAAAGTAAAAGAAAATTTAAAGATGAAAAAATGAGATTTTCGTAAAAAAAACTTGTTCTTATTTTTTTTCCGGAACTCTTTCTTTTTCCTATTGAGTGAAAGGCTGCGGAGATATTCGGAGAAAAGTTATAGATGAAAAAAAAGATTTTCGTAAAAAAAACTTATTACATTGTTTTATCCCTCATAATTCTAAGAAATAATGAATTTCCGAAATTTTTGCAAACATCATTTTCCTTAAGGGGTAACACCACTGTAACGGCCTGCCACGAAGCGTTTTAGACAAATAATAGTTGGGGTAATTATTAAGCATATATTGAAGTATATTGCAAAAAAATGTACGGGAAAATATTACAAAATGGCGACACTGCAGCAAATTCTTCCGAGGCATGTTGAACTTAAGGTGCTCTGCGGCACGTAGTATAACTTGTGCCAATTTTAATTTGGACAAAATAATTTTTTTTATTAAATTTACATGAGTGTAGCTAGTGAACTACGTAGGGGATTTTAGAAATATTGATTTTTGAGTAATTGCCGAGTATTTGACTAAAAATGTTCATTTGACTTAATAAAACAAAATTCTTTTTTTTTAGATTAAAATTGACACAGTTATACTGCGTGCCGCAGAGGTTCGACATGCTTCGGAAGAATTGCTGCAGTGTCGCCATTTTGTAATATTTTCGGATAAAAATTTCTAGTAATATACTTAAGTATATGCTCAATAAATACCGCCAGTATTATTTGTTTATCACATTTTCTTCCGCCAAAAAAAAATATTAAAAAATACGCTTCCTGTAAGGCCGTTACAGTGGTGTTACCTCTTACAGTCTTCATATAATTTTCGAGATTTTCCCGTGATCGTAATTAAAATGATAAAATATTCGGAAAAATTCGGAGAAACTCGGATGTTTGCGTAAAAATAATTGTCAGCAAAACTCCGAATTCTTCATATTTGTTCCAATTCATAGAAAAATTCGGAAAATTTTTTTGGAAAAAATCGGAGTTTTTCGGAAAAAAAATTGCACTAGGGGCGCGGGATTGTTCTCCGCGCTCAGTGCTTTTTTTAAATTTTTATTGCTATTAATTCTTATTTGATTAGTTATTTTTATTAGTTATCATCATTATTTTAATTAGTTATCTTTTAGTGTCGAAAAATTTATCGCGCACTCTGATCGCTTATTTGATTAGTTTGTTTAAGGGACAACACCACTGTGACGGCTTCAAAAAATCGATTTTTTGAAAACCATCTAGAAAAATCTAAAATACATTTAAGATTAAGATGCCGGTGGACGCAGGTCGAAAAAATAATTATTTTCGGAGATATTGAATATTTTGTGGAGCGGTGCAGCGCTCCGTGACGCTCGGGGTCCCGCAGCTGCGCGCCTCAGGGTCGGCAGGTATACCGGGATATATAAATTTGAGCAGAGACGATTTGCTGCAGCGTTGTTTGGGCGGCTTCACGCAAAACAACAACGAAAGCTACAACAAATCAGTTTGGGCAATAGCCCCCAAGTGTCAGTCCGGGAGCAAAAAATTCGTCGATATTGCAGCTGGCATCGGGGTATTATTATTCAATGATGGCCTGAGAAGCCTCATGAAAGTTTTGGCGACGTTGGGGATAACTATCGGCCCAAATTGTTTCAATTTTTGCGTTGAAACCGACGCAGCGCGGATCGAGCTGGTGGAGCGCTCGCTCACAGACGCTGCAAAAGAGGCAAGAAGAGCCTCTACAAGTTCGAGAAAAGATGCTAGGGACAATGATTTGCTTCTTGAAGGCCAGCTATATGGTGCCGGCATCGCTGATTAAAGGTAAACATTTTTTTTTCCAATTTATCGTATAAATTAACAAACCTAAAACTTTGAACGCGTTTTTCTCAAAACCACTTTTTTGAGTGCGGCACGCAGCAGAACTCGAGCAATTTTTATCCGATCGACTTCAAATTTGGACTGCATCAATAAAACTAGATTATCTAAAGAAGTACATAGGATTTTTTCGAAATCTCAATAATAAAAAAAGTTATAGCCTATTTTCGACGAGAAATTTGGCTCGAAAATCGTGGTTTAATTTCAAAAGCGTGCCTATTTTTTAAAAATCAATATTTTTTCAAATCCCTGTGTACTTCTCTTCAAAATATCATATTATTATCGAAAACACTCGGTATTTTTTTCAAATCGACTTTGAAGGGAGTTCTGCTGCGTGCCGCGAACCACTGCAGAGGCAACAGTACCTGACGCGGGAGCTTCCCCAGCGTCACCATGGGGCGTGAAAAATTTGAAATTTTTTTTTATGTATCTTCAATAAACAACGAACAAAACAAAAAAAAATCGAATATCTCTTTTTTTCCCACAAAAAAAAATTCTTGAAAAATGGCAAAAAAACAGGGGGTCACAGTGGTGTTCTGCCTTAAATATAATGATAAATCTAAATTACAACCTCTTCTAAAAAATTGTTTGCGCTTTACTCACATCCGTCCCTATGCCAAATAATTTGTAATTCATAAAAGTAAGAGGAAATTTATTTATATTCGTATTATTATATTCATTCTCATATACTTTCATCAAGCGATAAAGCATTATGATAATGCTTTAACGCTTGATGAAAGTATATGAGCGTATAGTATATGAAAGTAGTATATGAAAGAAGTGTATAGTATATGAGCGTAAGTATGTGAAAGTATTTGATTAGTTATTGAATGAATATAATAATACGAATAAAAATATATTTCCGCTCATATGCTTTCATCAAGCCATAAACCATTATTATAATGCTTTATCGCTTGATGAAAGTATATGAGCGGAAATATATTTATATTCGCATTATTATATTCATTCAAAAACTAATCAAATAAGAATTAGTAGTAATAATAATTTTTAAAAAAGCACTCAGCGCGGGGAACGATCCCGCGCCCCTGCGGACTGAAGCCAGGAACGCTACCAACGGGAACATCTCATCGCTTGTAAATATCCCTGTCATTTTGGTCAACCGGTTGTAAAAGACCGTTGAGTCAACGTAAAAGTTCAACGGTTGAATTTGGACAGCTTCTCAACTGTTCATCTTTGAAAGTCGACCATTCTGCGTTTTCTGTGGATGGTTGACTCGACGGTTGACTGGATGGTTGTCTCGGCGGTTGATCGGATGGTTGACTCGACAGTTGATTGGATGGTTCACTCGACGCAATATATTTAATGATTAATCAAATTATACTGTCTTGATAATTAAATTGATGATTTGCGGAGAATTGAGTAATCAAACACAGGGGGGGGGGGGGCGAGATAATATCCGCAGCAGATTGTGCGACGGAGTGAGACAACCATCCAGCGAAAACAAAATGGCCGCGGTTAAACAACCGTTGAATCAACCATTAGGATTTTTTTACGGTCGACTTTAAAGTTGTAAAGCTGTCCAAATTCAACCGTTGATATTTTCGGTTGACTTTGCAGTTGCCAAAATTGCTAGGGATGTGCACTTTCTGGTACTTACGATTCGCGGCCGGATACATCATGATAATGCTTTATCGCTTGATGAAAGTATATGAGAATGAATATCATAATACGAATATATTTCCGCTTACTTTTATGAATCACAATTTCTTTGGCATAGGGCCGGGTGCAATGTTATAAATAAACGTGTTGTCGGTGTGTTGAAGCACACACAACACGCCTACAACTTGTGTAGAACCTGGTCAACGCGTTGAAACAAAGTGTTTTACCTATTTTACCGTGTTTAAATAATACGCTCTATACCATTCTTGGTAACAACACGTTTTAAATATGTTGCTGTAGAACACGCTTAATGTAACACATATGAGGCGTGTCGAATCAAGCCATTTTCTTTCGAACAACACACTTACAAGGAAACGTTGTGAGGTCGATGTCTCCGATTTCGATGAAATTTGGCATGCTTGTAGAGTGGGTAAAAATAGGCGATACGTATTTTTTTTATATCGGCGGAACCCGATTTTTAAGGGTTTGAAAAGCACCCTCGAAAATTGGGGTGTTTTTCGTTTTTTGTCGATAACGTATTAACGGTACGGGATATGAAAAAAACTTCAAATTGGAACAATGTTTATTTTTTCGTGTACTATACATTGGAGATGAGAACGATGCAGATAGGAACAAATTTCATATTGTTTATTGCAAAAATGCAATTTTTTCAACCGGATCTCCGAGAATTTTCAATCGATTAGGATGTAAATTTGCATACATGTAGAGAATGGAAAAGTGCGGATACGGATTTTTTCTTTTTCCGATATCTCACAATAAAGGGGTTGAAACTGCCCGTCGTTTTTCTGCCGAGAGCAGCGTACAATCAGCTAGCCTTTTGGCATTTCGGTCTAAATTCACGTCAATATATGTTCATGTTATGACGCAATTGCATATTTGTAACATTCCAGCCCTCTCCCCAACGGTCCCCCTCTCGAAAGGCAAACGTTAACAATAAAAATGGGTTACAAAGAAAGTACAATCAGTCAAAATAGTCGATACACATTTTCTCGTTTTCGAAATCAAAATAAAGTTCGGAGGGAAAAAATATTGTATTCTTCGACTACTAGACGTTCATGATGATAATGATGAGTACAGCAACAAATGGCGTGTTGTTTATTGCAATAATTCGTGAATTACTTGTGAAAAATCACTCTTCAGTTTGTCACTCATATGGGCAGAGGCAAGGCTCGCAATCACGGACTGACTTCGTGCTTCGGAAAGCAACTAGATTACAATTGTATATTTACGAAGATATTCCACTCCGCTTACCGTATCGAAGGCATTATCTGCAGGGATTACAGCATTTTTGGGTTGCCGCTGCAGCTCATGAACAGAATGATGCAAACATTTTTATCAGCTTATAACGCAGCATAATTTAATCTTTATCTTTAACTTTAATTTCACAAACAGCAGATCCAATGAACGAAAGAAATAAATCTTCCCATAGAGCGATTACGGTGCAAAGAGCGGCTCTCGTGATAACCGTGAAATCGCCTTATTAAAGATTAATAGCAGTTCTGGTAATAGCGTGTGTCGTCGTTATTTTTTTTCGTGTGTATTTATCAATTGGGTTTCAAGTCATATAAATTCACCAACGATCATTATTGATGCAGTTACGACGGAGAAGCCAGCCATACATTTTGAGTTCGAAATACAAATAAAAATGTACGTTAATCCGGTGAATGTTATTCAACTTTTATCCATAGCGATAAGTGCTATGAATTTGCCTCGCACTCCAATCACCAAACAGGAAAAACAGTTCAGTAATGATCTAGAAATCATGATCATTGAAGCGATGGATCAACCTATGAAACTGAAAGTCGAAACTAGTTTGGATTTTCTGTCACTAAATGAAATTCATGAAGCAGCCGCAATAGAAGATGACAGTGAAGGAGATTGGCACGGACAACGATACCTAGATCCCAAAATTGATGAACATGTATGTACCCAAGATATAGAAGAATTGAGTTACGAATACAAGACAAGAGCTGTAGATTACTGAAGATCCGGAACAAATGGGAATAGAAAGTTATCATCTGTTCAAACGAAATTTAAAAAGGTGAAATCAGAGCCGCAGTTGCGCCGGTGGGCCCATAGTATAAATAAGGGTGGCACCTACAAAGAAAAGTTAACAAAGATAGCTCTCTACACGTTAAACAATTTTAATGATGCTTTGGACAAAAGGCTGCCTGTCCATTGTATAGATCTTCAACGATGGGCCTTACGTGCACGAGAAATTGTAGAAATACCAGCTATAAATTTCCAAGCATTCGCTTCTTGGCTAAGGACATTCAAAAACCAACATGAAATAGTCTCACGGAAGATTACTAAATATGTAACAAAATAACAATTATCAAACGCTGATACACTTCAAAACAAAGCTATCGAATTTGTAGAAATGGTGAAAGTCAACATAGCCAACGTTGGGGCTAAAAACACATTTAATTCTGATCAGAGTGGATTCAATTTAGAGCTACATACAGGCCGCACATTGGCGAAAGAAGGGCAGAAATCCGTTGAGACAGTCGTGCAATCAAAAACATCAACAACACACAGTTATACTATACAGCCTTTGGTTTCTGCGAGTGGCAAGCTTTGGCACCTATGTTGATCGTTTTAAACGAACCTACAGGCAAATTTGGTCCTCGAGTGGAACAAACTATGTCCAGAGCCGAAAAATGTATTTCTATTGGCTTCGAAATCTGGAAAATTGACGACTAATCATTTCAAGCGATGGTTCCAAGAAGTATATATTCCCAATACGGGTCCAAAATCGGTAATACTTCTGGATTCTTGGAGCAGTCAATGTCCAACTGCATTTAAAGAAATGGATATGCAAGGGAAAGATATTAAAGTTTTAACGATTCCAGCAGGTAAATATATTGCACCAGTTTCATTAGTTCTGTAGACAATTAGTCCATATGATAATTAGTAATTCCGGCAGGTACGACTGGAATGATACAGCCCCTTGATATTTATGGCTTCCGTGTATGGAAAAACTTCGTCAACCACTTTTCTGACGCAGTAATATTATACAATTACGACGTCAATCTACATTTCAGAGACAATATTGTTAAATTACAATCTTTTGCACACAACCAGTTTTCTTCTCCACGGTTTACAAACCTCTTCAAATATGCGTGGTACAAAAGCGGGTACGAAGAAGAATGACCATCAAACTTCGAAAATCCGGTAGAATTTTGCTTTTCACAAAATGTACCGACATGCGATGTATGCGGCGAAGCAACTGCTATCACTTGTGCGTGGTGTAAGAAATCACTTTGTTTCAAACACTTTTATCATGACTATCATTATTGTAATAAGTATATCCATAAAAAACATACAGTTGAAACGTTTCCTAAATGAGTAAGTGTGAGAACACTTTTCCAACTGTGCTGTAATGTTCAAAGGCAGTGCGTGGCGGGGGAGAATTTCTTCGTAAATATACAATTATAATCCAGTTGCTTCCCAAAGCACAAAGTCAGTCCATGATTGCGATCCTTGCCTCTGCCCATATTAGTGGAAAACTGAAGAGTAATTTTTCGAACTTTATTTTTATTTCGGCCCGTTCACGAGCTATAGAAAGAACGAAGTTTTTAAGGGTGCGTTGACCCCTTAAGAGTGTCGTTCCGCCAAAACGAGAAAATGTGTATCGACTATTTTGACTGGTTGTACTTTCTTTGTAACCCATTTTTATTTCTACAAATTTTCGTCCATGCTGCACGGTAAGAACTTTCAACGTTTGCCTTTCGAGAGGGGGACCGTTGGGGGAGGGCTGGAATGTTACAAATATGCAATTGCGGCATAACACGAACATATATTGACGTGAATTTAGACCGAAATACCAAAAGGCTAGCTGATTATACGATGCTCTCGGCAGAAAAATCGACGGGCAGTTTCAACCCCTTAATTGTGAGATATGGGAAAAAGAAAAAATCCGTATCCGCACTTTTTCATTCTGTTAAATCCCGAGGCGAACATCGCGCCGCAGACGACGACAGCGGCGAAAAGGTGAAGCCACTGGGTGGCAACGCGAGAGAGAGAGAGACGGTGGCACCGACGCCACGCAGTCTGGCAGAGCGAAACGTGAAGTCGGAGCGAGCGCACGTGCGAGCGAGTATTGAGAGAAACGAAGCGAAACGGAGCGAGCGACGCGAGTAGCGAGTGAGAGAGAGATACGCGAGGCCGAATTAGTGCGCGGTTATTACCGAATATACAGACTACTAAACCCGAGTGCATGGTGTGCGACAATTTTCCTCTGCATGCGCGTGTGCATGGATTTCTAGTGCATGTCATTCCGTCCGCGGAGTCAAACGCGCGATAGCGCGAATTGAGACTGAGCGGCCGCCATTACGTGCCGTTACTCCAAACGGAGCGTGCCCGAAAATAAAAAGGAGAGATATCTCGAAATGGACTGTTCCGATTATACGCGAGAAAATAGTCTATAATAATTTATTTATATTGTTACCTCAATTTAATTACGAATAAAGCAAACTGTTATATATATTTGTGCTAATAAAAAAAAGAGTATTGGCCTTCTTGACGTGAGTGTATTCAACAATTCAGAAGTGGGATAGATATGAACGGTGAGTGGTCGAGTGCGCGCGAAAACTACGGTCAAAAATAAAAACGAATGGTCGACGAATCGCAATTCGAAAAATTTGTGCGTGAAAAGCTGGACGCGATGGGGCTCGACCGAACCCTCGGAAGGGGACGCGGACGGGCAACGGACACAAATTTGCAAGTGCCGGCTCCCGGGAGAGCACGCGGGAGCGCGCAAGATGGCGGCGCGTCGGTGCCACGCGCGGGCCGCATGGAGACGACGTCCGAGCCGCCATTACTGACTACGGACGCGGAAGTGGCCGGTGCGCGTGCGCCGCGTACGGCCGGCGAGGAGCTCGAACAACCGAACGAGTCGGGTAGTGCGAGTGGGCCGCGCGATTCCCCTCCCCAACAGTCCTCGCTGAACGAATCCGCACAGTCGGAGATGGCCGCCGCGTTTCGCCGACTCCTATCCGCCGGGGATAAGGACGATCTCCTGGTGCAGCTGTTGACGGAACGGGCCGGAAACCGTCCGGTAACGGTGCCAGCTCCGTCAACGGTCGAGAAACAAATACCGTTGTTTCATATGATCCCTGACCTATCGCGGAATATAGGGTATGTTACCGGCACGGACGATAGTGCGCGCGCGTCGGAATGGCTCGAAAACCTCGAGTCCATGAGTGACTTACACGAGTGGCCGGAAGCGTATCTATTTGAATCGGCGCGGATGCACCTACGGGAGGGTGCACGCGACTGGTATCGGAGCCAGTTGCGCGAAATAAACTCGTGGGCAGCATTCCGCGAAGCGTTTCGTGACACCTTCGTCGTGCGTGATGATCTGTCTGTTCGCTGGGCACGCATGAAGGCGCGCTCCCAGGGAAAAGAGGAACCGATCCCCACCTACTTTCATGCGAAAGCGAAGTTATGTGCTGCGCTAGGGCTGACTTTTCGCGAGTCCAAGGCCGAGATCCTCGTCGGAGTGTGGTCGAAGGAGCTCGCCGCAGTGGTGATGCCAGCCGCGCAGTATGGACTGAACGACCTGCTGCATGATCTGATTTATTATGAGAAGATCCTGGGTGAACGAGCGGAGAGGGTGCGATCGGCGCGCGACACCACATCGACGTCGACACCGAGACCGAGGCCAATGACGGCGCATACGTCAACGGAAAGGCGGCTGTCGACCGGGGAAGACCCGCCACGACGAGGTGAGGCGAGGTCGTCGGGACCGGGTAAGAGCTGGACAGACACAGAACGTAAGTGCTTTAATTGCAATAAGTTAGGGCACCTGGCCCGCGATTGCCCGGCGCCGAAAAGAGACACTACGTGTTACAAGTGTGGCAAGACGGGTCATATCAGTCGCTGGTGTTCGGCAACCGCGCAAGCAGCCGTTCAGACGCTCGGTAGAGCGCACGATGCAGCGGCAGTCAAGTATACGAAGAGAGCGCGGGTAGGAGACCGAGACCTGACTGTATTCGTAGATCCCGGCAGTTCCGAATGTACCATGCTGGCGACCACGGCATTAAAAGGGGGGTTCCGGATGGAAGTAGCGCCGCAAATTCTCAAAGGTTTTGGACCGCCTGATTGTGTCGTCACCAGCCCAGGTGTGGTCCGAGCGGCAGTATCCATTGATGGGGTCCAAGT
Source organism: Ophion slaviceki (assembly GCA_944452715.1). NCBI lineage: Eukaryota > Metazoa > Arthropoda > Insecta > Hymenoptera > Ichneumonidae > Ophion > Ophion slaviceki. Next base: position 32,436,767 of record OX101792.1, on the reverse strand, counting down.
GCCGGAGGTAGCGTTCAGGGTGGTGCCGGACGACGCACAGCCTATGGAGGCACTAATAGGTCGTACATACACCGACCACCCGAGGGTGGATTATTATAAAGTAGGCACGGCACTTACCTTTAAACTCGCGACAGACCTTCCGCTATCGGAAGTGAGTGCAGCCCCGGGGCCTGACATCCCAGAAGCGCTGGCGATCCCTGCGCACTCTGTGAGCTTCCGGCGGGTGGCAAACGCAGAGGACGAATACGCCCTACCGGTATTGAATCTGGGAGGAAGGGAGCAGCGGGTTGAGCAAACAAATCGAAGCGTGGTCCGAGGAGAAATCGCTCCGCTACCTGTCATCCAACGACCGTTGCACGACCTGCCACCGATACGTCCGGACGAGGTGGATTTGGGTCCGGAGCAGCCACGTGAAGTCGTAGAGGAACTTTGCGCCACAGTAAATCGGTTCCGTGATTGTGTATCGACGGGTCTACACGATCTGGGGTGCGCGACGTCCGTGACAATGGAGATCCAGCTGAAGGACGGAGCTCAGCCGGTGGCGTTGAAACCCTACCGTGCCACCGAAAAAGAGAAACTAGAAATGCGCGAAATTTTAAAAGAGTGGAGAAAGGCAGGGATCGTGACGGACACTCAATCCCCTTTCGCAAGCCCTGTGATTTTAGTAAAAAAAAAGAATGGTGAATCAAGACTTTGTGTCGATTTCCGAAAATTAAACCGGGAAACGGAGCGTGTGCATTTCCCGTTACCCAGTATCGATGAACATTTAACGAAAATACGCCAGAGTACCCTATTTATTGTTCTCGACCTGGCACATGGTTACTTACAGATCCCGCTGACACCACACGCGAGGGAGAAGACGGCCATCATCACGCCGGATGAGACGGCCGAATTCACCAGGATGATATTCGGTCTCATGAACGGGCCAGCCTTTTTTGCGAAAGCAATGCATAAGGCGCTGGAACCGTTACAGGACGACGTCGTCCTCTATTACCTGGATTATATTCCCATTCCCGGACGAGACTGGCCGTCGATGCGCGAGACTCTGGAAAAGGTGTTCGAGGCCTTCCGAGGCGCGGGGCTGACAATTAAATTGGCTAAATGTAAGTTCCTGCAGACGAAGGTTACTTACCTAGGGTACGAGCTGTCCAGGGAAGGCATCGAACCCGGGGAGTCCAAACTGCGTGCAGTAAAGGAGTTCCCGAGGCCGACGAACGTCCACGAGGTCCGCAGGTACCTCGGGTTGACGAGTTTCTTTCGCCGTTTCGTCCCGCGGTTTGCCCAGTTAGCGGAGCCGTTGACGAGGTTGCTGAGGAAGGGGGCCGACTTTGGGTGGACGGAGGCCCAAGAGCAAGCGTTTACCACGCTCAAGGACCAACTGCTGGCGCGCCCAGTATTGCAAACGTACGATCCAGCGGCGGAAACCGAGCTACACACCGATGCAAGTGCTGAGGGGCTCGCGGCGATGTTACTTCAACGGGACGAAGCCGGACGGTTGCGAATGGTGTACGCGATCAGTCGTCGTACGACCGGACCAGAGCGATCATATCATAGCAGCAAATTGGAGCTACTCGCGGTGGTCTGGGCCGTCGCGCGGCTTCGACCCATGATCGCCAACATTCCGTTCACGATCGTGACGGATTGCAGCGCCCTCACCTACTTAGATACACAAAAGTCATTAAACCCTCAGGTGATCCGGTGGAGCGATGCGCTGTGCGAGTACGATTACAGGATCGTGCACCGACGCGGATGGCGCACGTGGACGCACTCAGTCGGGCTCCGGTGGGGGAACCGGAGGAACAAACGTCAGGATCGGTACTGGCAATTACGAGCGAGGATGACATGGTGCGAATGTACCAACACTCAGATCCGGAGCTAGCGAGGGTCAAGGAAATTTTACGGAAGTCGAAAAAGGAGCGTACGGCAGCGGCGGAACGGCACGTCAGCGACTACGTCCTCGAGGGAGGAGCTATTTATCGGATCGTCGGGGAAGGCCGAAAATACGCGGTACCCCGTGCCATGCGGAAGTCGTTAGTGGTGCGGTTCCATGACCAGCGCAGTCACCAAGGCGTCGAGAGTCGTCGCCCGTCTACGGCACCACTACCATTTCCCGAGGATGAAGGCCTATGTTCGGCGGCACGTGGCAGCGTGCACGTCATGTCTGCAATTCAAACCGCACTGAGGGAGGCTGCGCGGTCGCGTCTAGAGCAGCAACAACAGGCCATGAAGGAGCGGTACGACGCAGGGCGTCTCAAGCAGAGGGGATTCCAACCGGGAGACATCGTTTACACGAGAACGGCGGCTACTGCGACGGGTGAGTCAGCCAAATTACAGGCCAAGTTTAGAGGGCCCTTGGTAGTCACCGACAAGCTGCCAGGCGACACATACCGGATTTGCGGCCTGGGCGACGAGGGCAATGGGCGTCGATATGCCTCTACAGCACACGTAACCCAATTAAAATTGTGGACGCCCGAAGACGACGAGGAAGACGACTCCGAAGCCGAGACCGACAGCGAGGAGACGGACGAGTCGAGAACAAGGCGAGAGGTAGCGCCCGAGGAGCCAACGACCCAGGAGTCCCCAGCGACGTGCGTGGAGCCGAGCACGCGAGACCGTGCCCCGAGTCAGACCGACGACGGCCCACGACGGAGTCAGCGGAATCGACAACCTCCGGCCTGGTGGCGGGATTATGCATCGACGCTCGAGGACGAGCCGACCAGGATGGCCGAGTGTTAAATCCCGAGGCGAACATCGCGTCGCAGACGACGACAGCGGCGAAAAGGCGAAGCCACTGGGTGGCAACGCGAGAGAGAGAGAGAGAGAGAGAGAGAGAGAGAGAGAGAGAGAGAGAGAGAGAGAGAGAGAGAGAGAGAGAGAGAGAGAGAGAGACGGTGGCACCGACGCCACGCAGTCTGGCAGAGCGAAACGTGAAGTCGGAGCGAGCGCACGTGCGAGCGAGTATTGAGAGAAACGAAGCGAAACGGAGCGAGCGACGCGAGTAGCGAGTGAGAAAGAGATACACGAGGCCGAATTAGTGCGCGGTTATTACCGAATATACAGACTACTAAACCCGAGTGCATGGTGTGCGACAATTTTCCTCTGCATGCGCGTGTGCATGGATTTCTAGTGCATGTCATTCCGTCCGCGGAGTCAAACGCGCGATAGCGCGAATTGAGACTGAGCGGCCGCCATTACGTGCCGTTACTCCAAACGGAGCGTGCCCGAAAATAAAAATGAGAGATATCTCGAAATGGACTGTTCCGATTATACGCGAGAAAATAGTCTATAATAATGTATTTATATTGTTACCTCAATTTAATTACGAATAAAGCAAACTGTTATATATATTTGTGCTAATAAAAAAAAGAGCATTGGCCTTCTTGACGTGAGTGTATTCAACAATTCTCTACATGTATGCAAATTTACATCCCAATCGATTGAAAATTCTCGGAGGTACGGTTTAAAAAATTGCATTTTTGCAATAAACAATATGAAATTTGTTGCTATCTGCATCGTCCTCATCTCCAATGTATAGTACACGAAAAAATAAACATTGTTGCAATTTGAAGTTTTTTCATATCTCGTACGGTTAAAACGTTATCGACAAAAACCGAAAAAGACCCCGATTTTCGAGGGTGCTTTTCAACCCTTAAAAATCGGGTTCCGCCGATATAAAAAAATATGTGTCGCCTATTTTTACCCATTCTACAAGCATGCCAAATTTCATCGAAATCGGAGACATCGACCTCACAACGTTTCCTTGTTAGTGTAGGTACACGCGACTCGAACGACACAAAGCGTCGTGAAACAACTCACTTGCACGCGTGTACCACAAACAACACGCATCCAGTGAGTTGATATGACAATATGGCGGCTTTATTAACCTCGCTACGTTATGCACGGACTTGCGAAAGAGTTTTTCAATTGCGAATTGTATTATTTTAAAAGCGAAACACACAAGTTTTTGCTCGTCGTGCACACCTACATGAATGAAGAAATAATGTGCTCGGTGAAACCATTGCTGAGGTGCAACACTCAGTTTATTGACATAGATATAAAATAATGTTTTGGTAGAGTGTCGCTGCGAAGAAAATTTTTTATTTTGTGAGGATCAATATTTTGTTCGTTGTTAAGAAAAGTTTCTGTCCAGAGTAAAGAAAGATGCTTCTTAGGGGCAAATTTAATTCTTTGCGTACCAAGTTTTCTGTTCAGTGGGAAGAAAATTTTCTGTGCGGAGTGGAGGAAATTCGTTGTTCCGGGCAAAGGAATTTTTTATTCTGTGCGGACCAACTATTCTGTCCGGAGGAGTAAATTTCTTGTTCGGGGCAAAGGAAATTCTTTATTTTGTGCAGACCAATTTTTCTGTCTGGGACAAAGAAAATTGTCTGTCCAGAGTAAAAGAAATTCCTTGTTCTGAGCAAACGAACTTTTTAATTCTTTGCGGACCAACTTTTCTGTCCGGTGTGGAGTAAATTTCTTATTCGAAGCAAAGCAAACTCATTATTTTGTGCGGACCAATTTTTCTGTCTAGGGCAAGGAAAATTGTTTATCCGGAGAGAAAGAAATTCCTTGTTCGGGGCAAACGAAATTTTTTATTCTGTGCGGGCAATTTTTTCTATCTAGTGCAAAGAAAGTTTTCTGTCCGGAGTGGAGGAAATTGCTTGTACGGGGCAAACAAAATTTTTGTTTTCTGTGCAGACAAATTTTTCTGTCGAGGGCACAGAAAATTGTCTGTTCGGAGTGAGAGAAATTTCTTGTTCGGGGCAAAGAAAATTGTCAGTTGGAGTGAGAGAAATTTCTTTTTCGAGGCACAGAAAATTCTTTAGTCTGTGCGGACCAATTTTTCTGTCAAGTGCGAAGAAAATGGTCTGTTCGGAGTAAAGAAAATTGGTTGTACGGGGTAAAGTAAATTCTTTATTCTCTGCGGACCAAGTTTTCTGTCCAGTGCAAAGAAAGTTTTCTGTTCGGAGTGTCCTATGGGAACAGTTGGGCTCTGCGGGTTTGGTTCGCCAGACTAACTAAGATAGTTAGTCGAATAACTGACGCGAGGTGATTAATGATTCTAATCGATAATGCCCGATTTATTGATACACAATAAATGAAATACAAATCCGTATTTATAGAGGTCGATAGGTTGGATACGCTCCTACTCTACTATTCGCAGCGTATCGTTGGTGATCGCGTGTTTTACTGCTTAGAGAATTAGAGAGGAGTCGCGCGGAGTCGTCCTTCTTATTCTCGCCCTTGCTCAGTACTGACTGCCGTGTTCTTCCCGATCGGGCCCTCAGCATCTTTTTTGATTCCCCTCCAAGAATGTGGGTGTTTTTGGGGAACAGTCCTTTTCCTTATCGAGTATTTGCAGTTGGACGGCTCGGCGTGGGAAAGCGTCGAGTCGGGCTAGACGCATTTCCTCGGCCCTTTCGGTCGCGATGCCGACAGCTCGGCGCGCCGGAAACTATAAATTCGAAGGGAAAATACAGAAAAGATAGGGCCCTCGTAAAAGGCGATACTTGGGGCTCCAGCGGCAGATAAGTTTTAGGCCATGCTGGTTACGTGCCCACCGTGAGGGCCTGGGACAGAGACGTCGGCGGCTAACAACTCGAACGATGCACGTTCGTCGTTGTTGACACCCCCACCAGTAGATTGAGGTACGTCCTCGTTCCTCGACTTCAAACTGCGTGAGAGCATCTTCTGGTTAGCCCTTTGAAGCTTGGCTAATCGTCTCTCGGCCTTGACCTGCTGCATGGTGGTTTCTCTACAACAAACTCGGAACAACCATGTTATCGCACCGCATTTCCACATCGCGGTTATTAATTCTCCGACAAGGAACAGGGAGGCTATTCCTTGCAGGGATGGGAGTACTATTCCCTGTATATTGGCCCAAGAATCGTTGACCAATAGCTTGACCTGGTGACCGTCGAGGGCCACCCGCAACACCTTGAGACTGGTGCTGTACTTGCCGAGCGAGTCTAGTTTGATCTGTCAGCTAAAGGTTGCGATAGACAGTCCCTCGGGGAAGGTAAGGTTGAGGCTAGAAACGTTGAAGGTGATCTCCGTGCGGATCGATTCTTCTAAGGACGTGAGCAGGACGAACCGTGAATAGGTTGTCAATATTTCGCATCTGTCGTTTGTTCGTAAGAGAGATGGTCTCGAAATGCTGTAAGTCTCTGTTTCCATGCCACAATGGATTGTGATCGGGAAGTCCTTCCCTGGTTTCGGTGGTATAACGATCTGCGCAGTCTTGGTGTTTATCACTCTGAGTTCCTTTAAGGCAGAACACCACTGTGACCCCCTGTTTTTTTGCCATTTTTCAAGAATTTTTTTTGTGGGGAAAAAAGGAGATATTCGAATTTTTTTTGTTTTGTTCGTTGTTTATTGAAGATACATAAAAAAAATTTTCAAATTTTTCACGCCCCATGGTGACGCTGGGGAAGCTCCCGCGTCAGGTACTGTTGCCTCTGCAGTGGTTCGCGGCACGCAGCAGAACTCTCTTCAAAGTCGATCTGAAAAAAAATACCGAGTGTTTTCGTTAATAATATGATATTTTGAAGAGAAGTACACAGGGATTTGAAAAAATATTGATTTTTTAAAAATAGGCACGCTTTTGAAATTAAAGGACGATTTTCGAGCAAAATTTCTCGTCGAAAATAGGCTATAACTTTTTTTATTATTGAGATATCGAAAAAATCCTATGTACTTCTTTAGATAATCTAGTTTTATTGATGCAGTCCAAATTTGAAGTCGATCGGATAAAAATTGCTCGAGTTCTGCTGCGTGCCGCACTCAAAAAAGTGGTTTTGAGAAAAACGCGTCCAAAGTTTTAGGTTTGTTAATTTATGCGATAAATTGGAAAAAAAATGTTTTACCTTTAATCAGCGATGCCGGCACCATATAGCTGGCCTTCAAAAAGCAAATCATTGTCCCTAGCATCTTTTCTTGAACTTGTAGAGGCTCTTCTTGCCTCTTTTGCAGCGTCTGTGAGCGAGCGCTCCGCCAGCTCGATCCGCGCTGCGTCGGTTTCAACGCAAAAATTGAAACAATTTGGGCCGATAGTTATCCCCAACGTCTCCAAAACTTTCATGAGGCTTCTCAGGCCATCATTGAATAATAATACCGCGATATCAGCTGCAATATCGACGATTTTTTTGCTCCCGGACTGACACTTGGGGGCTATTGCCCAAACTGATTTGTTGTAGCTTTCGTTGTTGTTTTGCGTGAAGCCGCCCAAACAACGCTGCAGCAAATCGTCTCTGCTCAAATTTTCAAAGACTGGCGTAATTGCCTCCAATACTTTCTCAGGAAGAGGCGGCTTATGGCGATATTCAGAAATATTACCGCTTGCGACCGCTCGCTGCCACGAACACCACGACTCGGCTCCCTCTGGGCAATCGTCATGTTGTGGCTCACTATCTATGGATATTTCATGTTTGATAGTTGCCCAAATTGCCTTCCTCATTTTTTCAACATCATCGCTGTTCCTCCGAATAGCCAAGCCGTAATATGTGCTCAACTCGTCAATCAATTTTCCGGTGAGCTTTCCTCTGCCAGACAATCCTTTTTGTTTTTTCACGATTTCGCGGAGGCGCGTTCCCATACGTTTTTGGACATGATCGATGCACTCTTTTTTTTTTAATCTCGAAACCGTCGTATGGATCGCTATTCGATATGCCCAGAAACGTTTTAGAATCGCCGTCACCAATATAATATTCATATTTTATGCCATAGAGCTCTTCAGACCGTTGAAACATTTCGACAGCTGAGTCAACTTCCATTTTTCCGGAGGAGCCGCTATGGTTCGCCTGGCACTCATCGTCGTGGGTACTTTTCCATTCCCAGAACTCCGCGGTGCTTTCTTTTTTTTTCCCAATGCTCGCAAGCTTTGCAATATTTCGATTCCACCATAATGTCGATCACTTTTTTAGTGTACCAGCCGATTAGCGATGTTATGCCGAAAAGCGAGCTGAAACCGCGCTTACGCCACGATCCGTCGCCTGAAACGATAATTCCGTCCTCCACCCCATTTTCCAACGAAATTGTCTCCTCCTCAAGTGCAGCCTTTAGTTTGCTCACTGTGCTCACAGCTTTAGTGGCAATCAAAATTGAATTTAAGAAAGACTGAAATATGGGGCGCGGTCGGTCCATAAATGCACAAAACTTCATCAGGCCATTCAAACCGACGCCAAGAAGACGCATACTGAATACGATCCGACGATTTATTTCGTATGCATTGTCAATCATAGGACACGAATTGATTTGCACTTTTTCACAATGGCCGCAAGCGACCTCGATTTTGAATCCGAGTCCGCGCAAACTTTTTTCAGTAAACTTTATATCGCGATCACACACTTTGCACTTCACTAACGTCGATATAATGTTCAATGCATTGACGAGGTGTACTATACGATAACCGAAATCGTTAGTAACACCGACCTCTAAATCGTCCGACGATTTTAAGTTTTTCGCCGACGTGCTCACATACTCTGCAGAACTATTTTCGGAGCTATAACGGTTCGGAGGTTTTCGATCCAAATTTTCGTTCGACTCCTCGTCACATAGCTCCGTTTTGTTCCCTTTTTCCCCGCGTACACGTTCGGATTATCCATTTCGATGTGCAAAGAATAATTCTGAGCGTTCGATATTTATAAACGAAACGATTCGGAGCGTTCGACACGAGTAGCGTCGCTTCTATTCACAAACTGACGCTATGACGTTATCCCTATACCTGCCTTGAAAATTTTTCAATTATCGCCACCTATGGCTTTTTTCGAAACTATATTTATAACAATAGCCGATTTTTGTGAAGGGAGACAAAAGAATACCTGGGAAAGACCCGCAGGACCTGGGAAAGGCCCGGTATACCTGCCGACCCTGAGGCGCGCAGCTGCGCGGGACCCCGAGCGTCACGGAGCGCTGCACCGATCCACAAAATATTCAATATCTCCGAAAATAATTATTTTTTCGACCTGGGTCCAACGGCATCTTAATCTTAAATGTATTTTAGATTTTTCTAGATGGTTTTCAAAAAATCGATTTTTTGAAGCCGTCACAGTGGTGTTGTCCCTTAATGATATTTGGCTTATCTAGGAATGAAACTACGTGATATTTATGTGCTTTTTATGTGCTTTGCGAATATCGAACAGCCAAACCCCTATTTTTTTTCGTCCGATATAGACCATCAAAAAACCCCCAAATAAGAGAATTTACCATTTTTTGGATATACTGACATGAAAATACAGAATATTTATGTGCTTTTTATGTGCTTTACGAATATTCAAGAGCCAAACCGCTAAAACGCAAATTTCTCCCAAAACCACCCCCACAAGACCCAAATTACCCGCCAATACGAGTAATGGTTATTTTTTCGATATCGCAAAATCAAAGTAGTCCACATTTATGTGCTTTTTATGTGCTCTATGAATATCCAAGAGCCAAACCGCTAAAACGCAAATTTCTCCCAAAACCACCCCTACAAGACCCAAGCTACCCGCCAATACGAGTATTGGTTATTTTTTCGATATCGCTAGATCAAAGTAGTCCACGATAATGTGCTTTTTATGTGCTTTACGAATATGCAAGAGCCCAACCGCTAAAACGAAAATTTCTCCCAAAACCACCTCTACAAGACGCAAGCTACCCGCAAATACGAGTATTGGCTATTGTTTCGATATCGCAAAATCAAAGTAGTCCACATTTATGTGCTTTTTATGTGCTAATTTCGTGCTCCATAAAAAATTGTTGTGCTCTTACCGTTTAGCGGGTAATTAGAAATCAAAAGTGCTCTGTTGGCTTACCATCAAGCTAGCAGAGTACTTAATGATATTTGGCATATCTAAGAATGAAACTACGTGATATTTATGTGCTTTTTATGTGCTTTGCGAATATCGAACAGCCAAACGCCTATTTTTTTCGCCCGATATAGACCATCAAAAAACCCCCAAATAAGAGAATTTACCATTTTTTGGATATACTGACATGAAAATACAGAATATTTATGTGCTTTTTATGTGCTTTACGAATATCCAAGAGCCAAACCGCTAAAACGCAGATTTCTCCAAAAACCACCCCTACAAGACCCAAGCTACCCGCCAATACGAGTATTGGTTATTTTTGCGATATCGCAAAATCAAACCAGTCCACATTTATATGCATTTTATGTGCTCTACGAATATCCATGAGCCAAACCGCTAAAACAAGAATTTCTCCCAAAACCACCTCTACAAGACCCAAACTACCCACCAATACGAGTATTGGCTATTTTTTCGATATTGCTAAATCAAAGTAGTCCACATTTATGTATTTTCTATGTGCTTTTCGAGTATCTAACAAGGAAACGTTGTGAGGTCGATGTCTCCGATTTCGATGAAATTTGGCATGCTTGTAAAATGGGTAAAAATAGGCGACACGTATTTTTTTATATCGGCGGAACCCGATTTTTAAGGCTTGAAAAGCACCCTCGAAAATGGGTGTGTTTTTCGATTTTTGTCGATAACTTTTTAACGGTACGAGATATGAAAAAACTTTAAATTGCAACAATGTTTATTTTTTCGTGTACTATACTTTGGAGATAAGGACGATGCAGATAGCAACAAATTTCCTATTGTTTATTGCAAAAATGCAATTTTTTTAACCGTATCTCCGAGAATTTTCAATCGATTGGGATGTAAATTTGCATACATGTAGAGAATGGAAAAGTGCGGATACGGATTTTTTCTTTTTCCCATATCTCACAATTAAGGGGTTGAAACTGCCCGTCGATTTTTCTGCCGAGAGCATCGTATAATCAGCTAGCCTTCTGGCATTTCGGTCTAAATTCACGTCAATATATGCTCGTGTTATGCCGCAATTGCATATTTGTAACATTCCAGCCCTCCCCCCAACGGTCCCCCTCTCGAAAGGCAAACGTTGGAAGTCTTACCGTGCAGCATGGACGAAAATTTGTAGAAATAAAATTGGGTTACAAAGAAAGTACAACCAGTCAAAATAGTCGATACACATTTTCTCGTTTTGGCGGAACGATACTCTTAAGGGGTCAACGCACCCTTAAAAACTTCGTTCTTTCTATAGCTCGTGAACGGGCCGAAATAAAAATAAAGTTCGAAAAATCACTCTTCAGTTTTCCACTAATATGGGCAGAGGCAAGGATCGCAATCACGGACTGACATTGTGTTTTGGGAAGCAACTGGATTACAATTGTATATTTACGAAGAAATTCTCCCCCGCCGCGCACTGCCTTTGAACATTACAGCACAGTTGGAAAAGTGTTCTCACACTTACTCATTTAGGAAACGTTTCAACTGTATGTTTTTTATGGATATACTTATTACAATAATGATAGTCATGATAAAAGTGTTTGAAACAAAGTGATTTCTTACACCACGCACAAGTGATAGCAGTTGCTTCGCCGCATACATCGCATGTCGGTACATTTAGTGAAAAGCAAAATTCTACCGGATTTTCGAAGTTTGATGGTCATTCTTCTTCGTATCCGCTTTTGTACCACGCATATTTGAAGTGGTTTGTAAACCGTGGAGAAGAAAACTGGTTGTGTGTAAGAGATTGTAATTTAACAATATTATCTCTGAAATGCAGATTGACGTCGTAATTGTATAATATTACTGCGTCAGAAAAGTGTATGACGAAGTTTTTCCATACACGGAAGCCATAAACATCAAGGGGCTGTATCATTCCAGTCGTACCGGCCGGAATTACTAATTATCATATGGACTAATTGTCTACAGAACTAATGAAACTGGTGCAATATATTTACCTGCTGGAATCGTTAAAACTTTAATATCTTTCCCTTTCATATCCATTTCTTTAAATGCAGTTGGACATTGACTGCTCCAAGAATCCAGAAGTATTACCGATTTTGGACCCGTATTGGGAATATATACTTCTTGGAACCATCGATTGAAATGATTAGTCGTCAATTTCCAGATTTCGAAGCCAATAGAAATACATTTTTCGGCTCTGAACATCGTTTGTTCCAATCGAGGACCAAATTTGCCAGTAGGTTCGTTTAAAACGATCAACATAGGTGCCAAAGCTTGCCACTCGCAGAAACCAAAGGCTGTATAGTATAACTGTGTGTTGTTGATGTTTTCGATTGCACGACTGTCTCAACGGATTTCTGCCCTTCTTTCGCCAATGTGCGGCCTGTATGTAGCTCTAGATTGAATCCACTCTGATCAGAATTAAATGTGTTTTTAGCCCCAACGTTGGCTATGTTGACTTTCACCATTTCTATAAATTCGATAGCTTTGTTTTGAAGTGTATCAGCGTTTGATAATTGTTGTTTTGTTACGTATTTAGTAATCTTCCGTGACACTATTCCATGTTGGTTTTTGAATGTCCTTAGCCAAGAAGCGAATGTTTGGAAATTTATGGCTGGTATTTCTACAATTTCTCGTGCACGTAAGGCTCATCGTTGAAAATCTATACAATGGACAGGCAGCCTTTTATCCAAAGCATCATTAAAATTGGTTAACGTGTAGAGAGCTATCTTTGTTAACTTTTCTTTGTAGGTGCCACCCTTATTTATACTATGGGCCCACCGGCGCAACTGCGGCTCTGATTTCACCTTTTTGAATTTCGTTTGAACAGATGATAACTTTCTATTCCCATTTACCCCGGATCTTCAGTAATCTACAGCTCTTGTCTTGTATTCGTAACTCAATTCTTCTATATCTTGGTTACATACATGTTCATCAATTTTTGGATCTAGGTATCGTTGTCCGTGCCAATCTCCTTCACTGTCATCTTCTATTGCGGCTGCTTCATGAATTTCATTTAGTGACAGAAAATCCAAACTAGTTTCGACTTTCAGTTTCATAGGTTGATCCATCGCTTCAATGATCATGATTTCTAGATCATTACTGAACTGTTTTTCCTGTTTGGTGATTGGAGTGCGAGGCAAATTCATAGCACTTATCGCTATGGATAAAAGTTGAATAACATTCACCGGATTAACGTACATTTTTATTTGTATTTCGAACTCAAAATGTATGGCTGGCTTCTCCGTCGTAACTGCATCAATAATGATCGTTGGTGAATTTATATGACTTGAAACCCAATTGATAAATACACACGAAAAAAAATAACGACGACACACGCTATTACCAGAACTGCTATTAATCTTTAATAAGGCGATTTCACGGTTATCACGAGAGCCGCTCTTTGCACCGTAATCGCTCTATGGGAAGATTTATTTCTTTCGTTCATTGGATCTGCTGTTTGTGAAATTAAAGTTAAAGATAAAGATTAAATTATGCTGCGTTATAAGCTGATAAAAATGTTTGCATCATTCTGTTCATGAGCTGCAGCGGCAACCCAAAAATGCTGTAATCCCTGCAGATAATGCCTTCGATACGGTAAGCGGAGTGGAATATCTTCGTAAATATACAATTGTAATCTAGTTGCTTTCCGAAGCACGAAGTCAGTCCGTGATTGCGAGCCTTGCCTCTGCCCATATGAGTGACAAACTGAAGAGTGATTTTTCACAAGTAATTCACGAATTATTGCAATAAACAACACGCCATTTGTTGCTGTACTCATCATTATCATCATGAACGTCTAGTAGTCGAAGAATACAACATTTTTTCCCTCCGAACTTTATTTTGATTTCGAAAATGAGAAAATGTGTATCGACTATTTTGACTGATTGTACTTTCTTTGTAACCCATTTTTATTGTTAACGTTTGCCTTTCGAGAGGGGGACCGTTGGGGAGAGGGCTGGAATGTTACAAATATGCAATTGCGTCATAACACGAACATATATTGACGTGAATTTAGACCGAAATGCCAAAAGGCTAGCTGATTATACGCTGCTCTCGGCAGAAAAATCGACGGGCAGTTTCAACCCCCTTATTGTGAGATATCGAAAAAAGAAAAAATTCGTATCCGCACTTTTCCATTCTCTACATGTATGCAAATTTACATCCCAATCGATTGAAAATTCTCGGAGATCCGGTTGAAAACATTGCATTTTTGCAATAAACAATATGAAATTTGTTGCTATCTGCATCGTTCTCATCTTCAATGTATAGTACACGAAAAAATAAACATTGTTACAATTTGAAGTTTTTTCATATCCCGTATCGTTAAAACGTTATCGACAAAAAACGAAAAACACCCACATTTTCAATGGAGCTTTTCAACCCTTAAAAATCGGGTTCCGCCGATATAAAACAATACGTATCGCCTATTCTTACCCATTCTACAAGCATGCCAAATTTCATCGAAATCGGAGACATCGACCTCACAACGTTTCCTTGTAAGAGTCAAACCGCAAATATGAAAAGTTTTTCAGATACCATTCGTAAAAGAACGAAGTCACCCTCTACCAAGATATTATTTAACGCTACTATTTATCGGACGCTATTGCCCAAATAGGGTTTTACAATCGGCACAGTAATGGCCCACGACTGGTTGCCAGAGAACAAACGATGGCGCGGTAATGGCTATATAAACGGGCCAGATCCGCACCATGCATGGTTGGTAATGGTAAACCATGAATGGCTGCTAAGAGTGGGCCAACTATCATACGCCCATATTGGCCCAGCAACGGCTGCCGGATCTTCTGCCGGAAATGAAAAACAAAAAATTGACAAATTATGAATATAAAAATTCTAGTAGTATCTTTTTTGTTCTCTTATGCTTTACTTATGTCCATGTACATAGAATAATTGCATGAAAAACAGTTTCTGCATTGTTCAAATTTTTACCTTTCATCGGGATCGAACCTGCGCCTTTCGTTCTAGTATCGAGCGCCCTACCCACTTAGCCATTTTAACACTTACAGAACCTATCGTTTGTTCGTTCCTTACTTTTATGCGGATAATTTTATTCGTGACATTAAAGTTTACCGACAATTTTTTTGGTCGATTTAGGCTGTAAAAATAACTCGCTCGTTTTGGGTGAAGTTCCGAAAAGCATACTCCTCTGATCGAGCTGAAATTTTGCACCGAACTTCCCCTCTCATTATCCTAAGAGAAACCGTTAACGGATTTTTGACGACTAGCAATAGTTTTCCATACATCGCATTGTAAAGTTTATTATTTCACGCCATACGAGTATATCTATATATCCCATAGATACCCCCCACTCCTCCGGCCGCGCTGCTTCCTGGCAAACAGTGCTCGCCCGTATGTGCATATCACTTGCCATGTGGGATGGCTTTGTTTGGATTTATTGAATATAGTAGAAGCGCAGTACAATAAATAACTTTCAATATCCGATATATCGAAAACTATTGCTAGTCGCCAATATCCTTTTAAAGGTTCTCTTAAAATATTGAAAAGAAGGTCGGTGCAAAATTTCAGCTTCATCAGTAGGATATGCTTTTCGAAACCTTATCCCTTGTTTTTACGTGTTACAGTTTAACGACCTGCATTTGCAAAACGCCCAAAAACAAACCATCAATGGCTGGAATAGTTCTGGCAAGCTGTTCATCCGCCTACGATACCCCAATGCTGATCGCCATATTACCGGTGCGATGGTATTGGCCCACCAATGGCTGGCATAGATCTGGCAAGCCGTTCATCTGCCTACGATACACCAATGCTGATCGCCATATTATCGGTGCGATAGTATTGGCCCACGAATGGCTGGCATAGATCTGGCAAGTCGTTCATCCGCCTACAGTACCCCAATGCTGGTCGACGAATTATTGGCCGATTATCAGCAAACCGTTTAATGGCTGAATGCTGGCATTTTTGTTACGACAGGCGACCCTATATGGGTGTTTCATTCTCGTCAAATGAAATTAAAGCTGATTAAGTGCTTTTTATGTACCCTTCGAGTACTTAAGAAACTCTGAATACGAACGTTTCTGGAGACACGACTCACAAATGGCAACGGTAGGCTGTATAATTAGAACCTATGGAATTTTTTCAATATCGCAAATAAAATTACACCAACGTAAATGTTTTTTATGTACTTTTCGAGTATCCAAGAGACGAATCTCAAATTTCGTACCGCACCTCCCTGCGGAACTCAAGCTACCCTGTGATAAGAGTATGCGTCATTCTCTTGATATACGGGACGTAAATTGTACCACATTCCAGTTCTTTTCATGGGTATAAATTTAGCACAGACAAATGAGCCGATTGACTCTTACTTTCATAACATTAAAGTGCTTTTGTCGTGCTGATTTATTAGTCCATTCGCTCTTCTAGAGGTGGTTTTGGGAGAAATTCTTGGTTTAGCGGTTTGGCTCATGGATATTCGAAGAGCACATAAAAAGCACATAAATGTGGACTGCTTTGATTTTGCGATATCGAAAAAATAACCAATCCTCGTATTGGTGGGTAGTTTGGGTTTTGTAGAGGTGGATTTGGGATAAATTCTTGTTTTAGCGGTTAGGCTCATGGATATTCGTAAAGCACATAAATGTGGACTACTTCGATTTTGCGATATCGAAAGAATAGCCAAAACCCGTATTGGTGGGTATCTTGGGCCTTGTAGGGGTGGTTTTTGGAGAAATTTGCGTTTTAGCGGTTTGGCTCTTGAATATTCGTAGAGCACATAAAAAGCACATAAATATGATGTATTTTCATTTCAGTATATCCAAAAAATGGTAAATGCTCTTATTTGAGGGTTTTTTGAGGGTCTATATCGGGCGAAAAAAGGGGTTTGGCTGTTCGATATTCGCAAAGCATATAAAAAGCACATAAATATCACGTAGTTTCATTCTTAGATATGCCAAATATCATTAAGTGCTCTGCTAGCTTGATGGTAAGCCAACAGAGCACTTTTGATTTCTAATTACCCGCTAAACGGTAAGAGCACAAAAATTTTTAATGGAGCACAAAATTAGCACATAAATGTGGACTACTTTGATTTTGCGATATCGAAAAAATAGCCAATACTCGTATTGGTGGGTAGTTTTGGTCTTGTAGAGGTGGTTTCGGGAGAAGTTCTTGTTTTAGCGGTTTGGCTCCTGGATATTACTAGAGCACATAAAAAGCACATAAATGTCGACTACTTTGATTTTGCGATATCGAAAAAATAACCATTACTCGTATTAGCGGGTAATTTGGGTCTTGTGGGGGTGGTTTTGGGAGAAATTTGCGTTTTAGCGGCTTGGCTCTTGAATATTCGTAGAGCACATAAAAAGCACATAAATATGATGTATTTTCATTTCAGTATATCCAAAAAATGGTAAATGCTCTTATTTGGGGGTTTTTTGAGGGTCTATATCGGGCGAAAAAAAGGGGTTTGGCTGTTCGATATTCGCAAAGCACATAAAAAGCACATAAATATCACGTAGTTTCATTCTTAGATAAGCCAAACATCATTAAGTGCTCTGCTAGCTTGATGGTAAGCCAACAGAGCACTTTTGATTTCTAATTACCCGCTAAACGGTAAGAGCACAAAAATTTTTAATGGAGCACAAAATTAGCACACAAAAAGCACATAAATGTGGACTACTTTGATTTTGCGATATCGAAAAAATAACCAATACTCGTATTGGCGGGTAGCTTGGGTCATGTAGGGGTGGTTTTGGGAGAAATTTGCGTTTTAGCGGTTTGGCTCTTGGATATTCATAGAGCACATAAAAAGCACATAAATGTGGACTACTTCGATTTTGCGATATCGGAAAAATAACCATTACTCGTATTGGCGGGTAATTTGGGTCTTGTGGGGGTGGTTTCGGGAGAAATTTGCGTTTTAGCGGTTTGGCTCTTGAATATTCGCAGAGTACATAAAAAGCATATAAATCGAATAGAGTCACTGAATGGAAAAATTAAAAGTGTTGTGAAGCGATTTAGTACTCTAGAGGAATTCGTCGAACATTTATTCGTTCTCATTGTGTGCCTTAATTCCGAACGGGATCATAGAGCAGCATATAACTACCAAAAAGAGCTTGTTACTCCATTCGAAGATAGTTCTCCGGAACGTTTTTACTCGAATTTGCTCTCACGACATGCTTTCCGGTTCATTAAAATGGAACTTCAATATAAAGGCGATGGCGAGTTCGTTGAGCTAGAGGCGGGAGATATTTTTCAATCGCAGTGTCGCGGATCGCGAATCTACCAAACGTCGAAGTCCTGTGATTGTCCGGCCTATTCGCCCATGAAATTGCCGTGCCGGTTATTGTGTCATACATACATTTTTCATTTCTCGCATTAATTCCTGATGAGTTTTTTTTGTCTATGATTGTAGTATATATGCCTTTTTTAACCTGTTTTTTGGTTGCATATGATTATAGGCATATCTTCGCTATCAGAAGCTGCTTGAGAATGTCCCTTTACGATGCATCGATGTATGATCAAAGATGGACGCGGAAGTATTTTCAGAATCAGCAACGTGTTTTTCAGTCGGAAGAATCCGAAGAAGTAGATGCCCCCTTGGTCACGCTTACCTCTCAAGTCTTTCGTCCCCGGATTTTGTCGCAGAACGAGCGATATAGAAAAGCTTTTAAGGTGGAAAAAATGATGGCAAGTTTGGCTTCAGAAGTAACGGGCACCGCGTTCCTCGAGCGCTTGCAGGCAATGGTCAATTTGAAAGCTATGTGGGAGCATAATCGCGATACAGTTGCGGGTTGTAGTGTAGATTCGTGCGTAAATTCAAACGACCTATGCAATTCAAATAACGCTTTACCCGTTGAAAATGACGAATCAACAGATCAACAAGATGATACTTCGAAATCAACCCCAGATAATGAAGACCAGGTCGATTGTCCTCCAAGTTCTACCAGTATTAAAGCGAAGAGGGGGCCAAAGGGGTGCGATAAAACAGTTATTGGGTTGACAAAGAAACAAAAAAAAAGTATTGATGAAAAAAACCTTCCTTTTTGTAAACTCAGAGAAGGGGAATAAGCAACGAGAATTTTAGAATGGTTAGTAGAGGATAATGTTGACGTAGAATCAGTAATTAAAAAAGGGAAACTGGTTGAAGATGAGTTCATTCAAGCCGATCACAATCGTGTTCCACATTCATTGATCGACGACGAAGTTAATTTACTTTTAGTCAAAAAGTATTTCTCCGTTCAAGCGTGGAAAACGGTCGAGAAAGTTCTAGAAACGAAAAAACAAAATATGGTCTTCCTCTGTGGATGGAAAGGACCGACCATCAATTAGTCATAAGATGTGATTATTGCTTCATTTGGTATCATTTGCCTTGCGTCGCTTTAGAAAAAGTACTGAAAGCAAAATTCTGGAAATGTCCCGGTTGTTGATAATACTATCCTGTGATAGTCCCGGCTGTGAACAAATTTCCAAAAAGGTTATGAACCAATTCATTTTTTTAAAGTTACTATATAAGTTTCAGAAACTGTATACAGGGTGTCCCAGAACTGATGGTAGTCCCTGAATTGGGGGGTTGGTGGTGAAATTCTGAGTCGATTGACATAAGTATGTATGGGTCTCAGATCGACCCCTGAATTATGATAAATTTTTAAAGACGGGCCAATCAGGTGTGCTCGATAAGCCAGCGTGCGTCGGTGAAAGATACGCGCGTGTAGTGGTGGCTGGCGGGAGGACCGCACCTACCGGCACCACTACTTGCGCATATCGCTCACCGACGTACGCTGGGTCATCGAGCACAGCTGATTGGCACACCTTAAAAAATTTATAATAATTCAGGGGATCATCCGAGGCCCATACATACTTATATCAATCGACTCACAATTTCACCGCCAACCCCTCAATTCAGGGACTACCATGAGTTCTGGGACACCCTGTATAATGTTCTATTTATGTTAAGTCCTTCCCCAGTATTCCTAAAGTAATTACAAAGTGTAAAATTATATAAGGTACTATAAAATTGTTATTGTAATTCATACTTTTTCAGTGTTTGATAATAAAATATCAGTATTGTCATTGTGTGTTTTAAATGTCATTGATACTTTTTGATTAGAAGGTTTTCGTCGACCGGTCGCGGAAGTGTGTCGTAGGCTGACGGTGTTTGGCGGGGCGGGGGGGGGGGGGGTCCGCGGGGTGCAACCCCCCCGGTGGGGTCCAGGGGGGTACGTAACGTTTTGGCGCCGCCGTTTTGGCGCGACCGTTTTGGCGCGAAGACGTTTGGGCGCGAGGACGTTTTGGCGCTGCCGTTCTGGCGCGAGGACGTTTGGGTGCGAGGACGTTTTGGCGCGAGGATGTTATGGCGCGAGGACGTTTTGGCGCAAGGACGTTTTGGCGTGGGGACGCTTCTGCAGGAATGTACTACCGCACAAGCAAATCCGAATAAAGTCAAATAAACCATAATAACACACAATACACACACACACACGATTTATACCGATGCACTACCATGTCACTACCATGGGTGTGACTATTTATCACCAGCAAAACCTTCAGAGACAACAGAAGAAATGCATGAAAATTACTTATATTATGAGATGAAATTTTATGGGTATATAATTTTATTATTATTATTTATTTTATTTTATTTAAGTACATTTGAAGACTATGTTCAGTGCCCCTGGGGGGCTCCGCCCCCTCCTCCCCCGCAAGGGGCTCCGCCCCTTAACCCCGCGGGGGGGTTGCACCCCCCCGACCCCCCACGCAGCGGTGGCAAACAACTTTCACGCGCGACACATACAGAACACCCGCGCTCACTCATTTACTCACACAAACACGCGCTCATGCGCACACGCACGCGCACATAAAAAATACATAGACGCACGCGAAACACAGGTTAATCAGTTTAAAACATGTTATTCTGATTAAATAACTAAAAAAAAACTTGTGAAGTACTTCCACTCCATTTTAAACCATGCTTCATACCGCTTCAATGAGAGATTACTTCAGCATTTGAGCATTAAATGAATATTGAGAAAGCATTGAGTATTGAATTGAGCATTGTATGAATAGTGTCGTACATGAGCCACCTATTACATAGGTAACTCGCCACTATTCTCCGTAGGTACCATGGTACACCTAATGTTTTTAGGGCATCCATTATACACTTCCATATCGCCGAGTTGAAAGCGTTTTTGACGTCGAGAGCGACAACTGCGCAGTACCTCTTGGACCCTCTTGCCCATCGTTTCCCCGCAGTCGCCTCCTGCGCCTGCTTCACCACTGTGTTAATGGCATCCAGAGTAGAGCGCTCCTTTCTGAAGCCAAACTGGCCTTCCGCCAGTAGAGGGTCCACGACTTTCTCAATCCTGTTATGGATGATGCGCTCGAAGATCTTTCCGGCGGTATACAGCATACAGAGCGGACGATAGGATGAAGGTTCGTCCGGTGGCTTCTTCCCTTTCGGGAGGAGCACTAGCTTCTGCCACTTCCACTTGTCCGGGAAGATTCCTTCCTTGAGACACGCATTGTACATGCCCAGGAATATTGCCGGTGCCAACTTGATCGCTGCCTTGAGTGCGATGTTGGGTATCCCATCCATGCCGGGGGCTTTATTGTTGCCCACCCTGGCAATCGCCGTAAGAAGCTCTTCTTCAGTGATGGCTGGGATGACCTCATCGACGTCCTCCTCGAGATGGTAGTCCTCCTCGGGTTGCTCAGGGAACAGATGTGAAACAATCTTTTCCAGCAGGGCTGCGTCCACAGGCGATGGCATTGGCTGGTTTTTCAGCCGAGTCATTACTACTTGGTACGGCCTGCCCCAGGGAGCATCGTCCACCTCGCTGAGCAGTTCGCCCCAGCTTTCAGCTTTACTCTGCTTGATAGCCTTTTTAAACTTCAAGCGCCCCTTCCTGTGCTGTTCTTCCAAATCGGGGAACGAGCGTTTGCCTCGAGCTCGTTGCGCTAGGCGGCGAGTTCGATGACACTCCCTTCTGAGGCCGGCAATTTGTTCGCTCCACCAGTGTACCGCCGGTCGGAAGTCGACATTACGTTTCCGTGGCATTGTGGCATCGCATGCTTCGGTGACCCTCTGCATGACCACCTCGACCTTCTCGGTTGCACTTTCCGCTGCGAGGGGGCTGGTGTCAAAAGTTTCACGAAACAAGTCCGCGTCAAACATTTTCGCTTTCCAGCCCTTCCCGTTTGTCTTCGGTGCCTTCGCTGTTCCGCTGAAGTCACCGCGAATCTCCCAGAGAATCGCTTGATGATCACTGTGAGTGTAGATATCACTGACTACCCAGTGGCACTGGTTTCCTCTTGCCAGGCTACTACTCACAAAAGTGAGGTCCACTATAGAGGAGGCTTCACCTTTAACAAAAGTGGGCTTTGTACCTGCATTAGGTAGTACTACATCCAATAAGGACATAGCCTCAAGCAGAGCTTGGCCCTTCCTGTTCGTCACTTTACTACCCCATTCCACAGCCCACGCGTTGTAATCTCCGGCTATGGCTACCGGGAAGCGTTGTTTAGCGTCTGCGACTAAGTTGTCGAGAAAATTCTCAAACTCTTAAGTCGTCAGACTAGGCGGTGCGTAACAACTGTAGAAATGAACTCCTTTGACTTTTATTCTCACAAAACCAGTTTCCATCCGACTCGCAAGATCCTGAAACGGGAGTTTTCCGCAGGACCAAATTGTGGCCTTCCCACTTGCGTCAGATTCCCAAGGTTGCGTGTCTAGATGTCTATATGGTTCCGAGAGTATCGCCAAGGCAGGCTTCAGCTCGCGCACAGTCTGCATGAGCAGGTCCTGTGCTGCTTCACAATGGTTGACGTTCAGCTGGAGTACTCTCATTTGCATCGTTTTTGGAGTGTCTGGAGAGCCTGGAGAGCCCGCGTATACGCTGGACACCGGCTGCTACCTGCGATGTGGGCTGTGGGTGCCCCATCTCCCGCTTCTGCACATATGACACACTTTGCGCTTGCTGTGCATTCGGCAACTTTGTGGCCAGTGTTACCCCACTTGATGCAGTCTTTAGCCCGGTCGACGTTGCTCTTGCAGTTCCGTGATAAGTATCCAAATTTCCAGCACTTGAAACACTTGAGTAGTCTCACCACCTCTCGGATTCTGCAATTACACCAACCGACTCGGATGATTCCTGTATCCAGAAGTTTCCGGGCAGCAGGCACCATGAGTCGTTACCGCGGTCTGAGTTCTGCCATATGCTTTACGCAGAGACTTAAGAGAGTATTCCGTGACGGAATAGTCAGGTTCCAAGACTCTCTGCAGGGCCGCCGATATCTCCTCCTTCGTCGCGTCCTCTTCCAGGTCCTTGATCTCCAGATCAACTTCCTGGACTTTACTCTAGACCGTTGCTGATTCACCAAGAACACCTTCGAATTGGTTTCGCAATTCCGGTGCTTTGGCTGAGCTCTCCTTATTCAGAACGATCAGCAGATCTCCCGCGTTCGTTCTGCGTACCTTTTGGACGCATTCACCTGCATCCTTGAGCGCCGGATCCTTGTTTATACGACTCAAGATCTCCGCATAGCTCAAGTCACCCTTTTTGTGGATGACGAGAGCGTTGGGCAGAGTCGGCCGTTCGCGAGGTTTCTGCGCCTTCTTCTGAGGCTGCTTTTCGGATATCTTGTGCGATCTTTTCTTCTTTCGCGCAGTCTGCCACTTCTGCACTGATCTCTCGCCCTTATCCTCGGATTGACCAGCCAATGGCTCCACCAGCTGCTTCTCCTTCGGCTCCTTTCCGTCGGTCGACGTCGGTGTAACCCGCTTTTTCCTCTTCGCCTTGCTCACTTGCGTCGAGGTACCGCCCACGTCTAGGCCTTCATCGTTCCTCTCCTTGTTAGGAAGAGTCGATTTCGCTTGGCTTATGGTCGGCGTGGATTGCGTTCCTCCAGTCAACGTTGCCGCCTGTGGCTTTGCACTCCACGTTACGAGGTCCTCTATACCTTTCCAAGTACTGGTAAGCATAGGAACCCACCGCTGGATCTCCTTGTGGAGGTTTTTCTTCTGCTGGATAAAAGAGGCTAGGCTCTCCAGCGTCTTTCCGTGCCTCTCCACCAACTTCAAAATCTCCTTTCGGTTTCCACCTGTCTCTTCCTTTTCTTCACTTAAAACATTGTGCGCCATGGAGGCCAAGTGGCCCACCTCCGTGGTACTGCGGTTGTTCGATGACGACGCCCGGGAGCCCGCTTGGTCACTCCCTGAAGGCGCCGGTACTGGGGTTCCGTGCCCCTGCACCCTAATCGGTATATCCTTTATTGGACTGCCCATAATCATTTGCTATCGAGGTTTGTTCCCCATGTCTGTTGGTCCACGGGAGGTATTTTAATTGCCTCCTGCCCTGTATATCTATATAGACATTTCAATATCCATATCTATACCCAGATAGATATCTCTATATGTATATCTATATCCATATAGATATTTGTACATCTATGTCTATATTTATATACGAGGGCTTCCCCCTATCCGCCGCCTGGGGACGCGCCACGTAGGGGTTTCAGACTCCCCATGTGTGTGTGTGTGTGTGTGTGTGTGCGTGCGTGCGTGCGTGCATGCGTGCGTGCGTGCGTGCGTGCGTGCGTGCGTGCGTGTGTATGTACATATTGTGACGGTGTTTTCTAGCACCGTCGCTTGAAATAAAGGAAAAGTAAAAGGGAAGCTTCCTATCTCTCTCCGCTCGACACTTCGGCCACGCGACGTTCCCGCAACGTTTTCCTAGGGCATTAAATGTTAAGATTTTGATTATTAATTGCGTCCTGCGACCACGTTTGTTCCATGAGCCATTCGGGAATCCTGGAGTAAAGGGAAAGGGAAAAGGAAAGAACGAATTATCGAACCATCGAAAGTACAAGGAAAGGCGACCAAAGAGACAAGGAGGACGAAATATCGGGTAGCATCAGCATATTTCGAGCAAGGCTTATACGCTTGTCTCGAGTAGCTCTCAAGGCCAAGGCTTGGACGAAAGACTCAACACAAAAGGAAAGAGGGAAGAGGACAGCAAATAAAATCCGTTAAAACGCTGGAATTTTCGAGAACGAATATTCCGTTGTTCTCGCGCGGGCGCCTCTCCTTCGAAAAACCAGGGCAGTAGGAAAAATTAGCCTTCTCCCGTCATTAAATTTATGTCATCGCCAATTCCTGCTTCGGAATGTTTCTCGACATGTTACGTCGCCAATTCCCTTGAAACCATTGTAAAATAGCGAGCCAGGGGTATAGGGCATCGTTAAAGACGAGTAGCCTTTTTCAATAAAAGAAAGAAATATTCACTCGGTGCCCCGTCTCACGCTCGCGTTGAAATCTCAGGAGACGGACCTGTCAATCATCGGGGAAATATTCGAAGCTAGTAGAGGGGAGGGAGGGAGAGTCCACTGCCCTGCTCGCGACACGGAATTCGGGGAGATTTTCGGGAAGTATCGAGCGGAGAGGACGTCTAATCGCACTATCGGAATTGTAGCTGTGAGTTATATTTTCCAGCCACTTTCCCGTTTGGTGAGTGGGTAGCGATCGAATTTTCCCAGTCAAATCAATTCAGTCTTTGTAACTTTAATCGTTCTTTCGAACCCGGGATAATTTAACGGCGGATTTTCCTTCTTAAAAAAAATCCCGAGAAAACGCGGTCGCGGTGACGACTTTTCCACGTTTTGGAAGAATCGCCTAATAATTACTTCCTATTTTCCCATGCTCTCGGTGCCCGGATAAATTAAGTAATTCAAATCGTGGCCGTACGCGAGAATCTCCAATTTTTGGTTAGTGATTATTCGTGAAAGCTCGAAGAGAAGAATCGCGAACGGGTTGCGGTACGTGTGTGTGAGTGTGAGGAGAATTGAACGAGTGGGCCGGTGATACAAATCCCCGCGAAAGACCAAGCTCGGCCGAGTAACCGACTATCGGGGGCTCGGTTACTTATTGGAACATCTTGCGATCTAATTAAAACATCTTTAATAAAGTCCCGTCCACGAGTAGCTCCGTGGCGGAGAGAAAACGAGCACGTGTTAGATTATAAAGAGTGTAGGATCCCGGCCGAATCGAAAGAGCGCGCGTGTGTGAGTGAGTTTACGATTTTTCTCTCGAGTTTCGATAATAGAAGCGCGTGATTTGCCTCGTAAATTCATGGTTTCGTGAGCAATCATCCTGGACAGATATTATTGTGAACTTTAAATTGTTAATAAACGACGGGAAGAATGTTCTTCTCGAAATTCCACCTGAAAGATTTATTTTTGAACTATTTCCAGTTTCGCCCCGCCTTTCCCGCTGAACAAAGCCGGTCAACCGTCTTTCTCTCTCTTCATCGTTGAGTCGCTTTGCGACTGGCGCCCACGGATTTTGGTAATCAAATAAAATCAGCGAAAAAGAGAGAGAGAGGCTTTTGTCGCGGAATAATTTTTACTTGATTAAAAATTATATATATATATATATACACATACACATACACACATGTTGTTATGCTACATGTAAGATGTTGTAAACACACAATATTCATATGCCAGCTTGGTGTATATGTTACGGCAAAGACCCGAAATGCGGCTACACCTAAGTTTAGCCGGCTAAAACTAGGTGTAGCTGGTCGCAATCAGCTAAAACCCCATAGAACAAACCCCAACAAGCCCAAACAAACCAAACCAAACAAAAAATCAACAAAACCAAACAAAAAAATGATTTTGTTTGGCTGATATTTTTAAACATTTTGTATTGATTAAAAGGAGTATTCATCCTTTTCTTCAAATGTGATTCTCAAACAGCTCGAGTAAACGTCCCTGCGGCAAAACGTCGCCGCGCCAAAACGTCCTCGTGCCAAAGCGTCCTCGTGCCAAAACGGCCGCGCCAAAACGTTCTGCTCCCGGTCCAGAGGCGGAGCCCCCCCCCCCCCTGGGGGGGGAACCCCCTAAGGACACCAAACATAGTTTTGAAATGATCTTTTAAACGCATCTAGCCGATTCAATTACTTACTCGAACAAATAAATGTATATAACTCATTCGGATTCGTTTCTACAGAGTTCTGGAATTTATCCGGACGAATAAACGTATATTATTCATCCGGAACCGCTTTTAGATGATTTCCATACTTACCCGGACGGATAAATGTATATTATTCGTCCGGATAGCTTGTTCAACGATTTTGCTTATTTTCTCCGGCCGATTATATATATGGTATTCGTCCGGATTACGTACTACGGAATTAAAAAGATTTAATTCGGACGGATACGTGTAAATTATTCGTCCGGATAGTTTGTTCAACAATTTAATACATCCTATCCGGACGATTATATATATGTTATTCGTCCGGATACTAGCTGCGACCCGAATCACAATAATATGTACGCCTCCTCGAAAAGTGTCGTGAACTGAACTGCTATCCAGACGAATAACATACGCTTATTCGTCCGATAACCGGACGGCTAGCCACAGCCTAAATTTGAAGCTTCAGGGCACTAAGAAAAAAAATCGCAGCGCTTTGAAATTTTCAGGGTTTTTCCCTAACACTTTAAGGTTGAAAATTTGCCGACGACATCCTTCGTTCATCCATCATATCCAAAGTTATACCAAGTTATTCAAATATCCTTAAATAGGCGAATTTTGATCGTTTTTTCAGTCAAAACTATCGCTTCGAAAATTGACCATCAATACAATTGGATTGTCCATTCCATTCGACCATCAATACAATTGGATTTTCTCAATGATATGTTTTGTTTTTCATTTACTTTATAAACGTTCGGTGATTCGATGAGCGACGAGACAAGGTCCTTTCGATCGGACGAGTCTATTCTTGCCAATAGGAGAGATCCGATGATCGACGGTCGGACTGGCCGATTTGTGCCGGGCTACTAGACGAAACGACGCTGGTGATCGGACGAGCCTATTCTTGCCAATAGAGGAGATCCGATGATCGACGGTCGAACGGTCAATTTGTACCGAGACTACTGGACGAGACGACTCTTTCGATCGAATGAGTCTATTCGGCCAATACGGGAGGTCCCAGGATCGGACGTTCCCTTGGAGGCTCGTTTTCGAGGTTTCTTTGGCGACTGCGTACCTTATCCTCGCGATTCGCCTCACGTCCCTTCGTTGTAGGATCCTGGACGTAATGGACGTTGCGGGCGACGAACTTTCTCCGATCTTTTCTTTGCGGATATGTGGCCGCCGACCGGCGGGACAACTCGTTTTCTGATGACTTGATTATCACTCAGACGCACTCTTCGAAATGTTTTCGTTGGAATGAACTGAATTACCGTAGCAATTGAGTGAGTCTTTGCCTGATCTCTCGCGTCAATCGATATCTGATCTGATCCGGCCCACGTGAAAGAGTGAGTCCGCCTTGCTCTCCAAACCGCCAAAATCAGCGCTCTCGAAATGTTCGACATAACGCCGAACTCTGACATTGGCAAAGCTCACACATTCGTTATTTGGCAAACCGGTGCCGAGAGGTCTGCAACGTCCACCCTGATTGAGTCATGCCAGCTGAGTAGGCTCGTGATATGATCGCAAGTGAATTCTATTATACGTTCCTTTAATTCTGGTCGAATTATCTGGGTCAACCAACCGAAATGCATTTTCCCCAAATGAGTGGTCAATTCGATAGGGACCGTGATAGAGATAAAAAATTTAGACGTCACGCGATTTCCGACGCTGGAAGGGTATGGTCTTCGCAACAGGACTAGGTCACCTGGTTTTACTACATTGGAAACTGACTTCTGCGATTTTCGACGCATTAAAAAACTATGCCGCATGCGCTCATTTGCCAAAAGGATCTTACTCTCATGAGTTTCGTTCGGGGACGATGGAAACGATAGGAGGGTTTCTAATTCATTTCGCGGACACGACCCTAGGTGGAGCTCATGGGGCGTGAAACCCGTACTGGAGTGAGTAGTGAGGTTGAGCAGCTTCTCGATGCGCGGGACAAATCGAGCCCATTTGATATGAGTTTCCGCACAAAACGTACGGAAAAATCGTCCGAGTTCTCTTATTATCCTCTCCGTCGGATTGCTCTGAGGGTGGCGTACTGAACAAAATCGCGTTATAATGTCGTGCCGAGCGAGGGTTAATTGCGTGCCGTTAATTGCGTGAGGGTTAATTGCGTGACGTGAATTGCGTGCCGTTATCAGCTAGGATGGCTTTGGGCTTACCGAGAGCGTCGAAATATTTTTTTCCAGCTTCGCGAGGGCGACGGTAGTGGTTGCCCTTTTTATAGGATACAATTGAACGTATTTCGAAAACGCATCGAGAACAACGAAGATGTATTGGACCCCGGCGGTTGATCGGGGCAACGGGCCGTAAAAATCCACAGTCACGAGTTCCCCGGGGCGCTCGGCTCTCACAAGCTGAAAGGCCCCCTCCAAAGAATAGTTGATCGGTTTGACTCGTTGACATAAGTCACAATGTCGGACGTGGATATTTACGTCGTGCTTCATTCTCTTCCATACGAAATACTCACGCAAATACGCCAATATCTTTGCTACCCTGGGATGCCCTTAAACGTGGTGGACATACTCGATGATGCTCCTAACTAAAACTTACGGAACGACCACTACCCACCGATTCGCTGGTCGCCTAATTTGAAACAACACGTCGTTTTTCAATTGATAGATATCCGCGTACTGTCCGTTCCCTACATCGGCTTGAATTCTTGCGACCGCTTCGTCACGAGACTGGAGCACGGTCAGGTTGCGCACATCTTCGCGCAACCCCTCCGATGAGGGAGGATGGTCAGCCCCCAAGAAATTTTCCACTACCTGATGCTGACCATCTTTTGCGTTGTCAATCGGCAGCTCAGCCAACAATGACGGAAGGGCTACGCTGGGCTTCCATTCCTGGGCTTAAGTTGGGCTTAAGTTCCTTCTCAAATAGTCCTCGAGGGTTGCAGCTAAAAAAATCCGCGACCAAATTATCCTTCCCAGCACAATAAGACACATCAAACGTATATTGCTGTAGAGCAAGGCACCATCGCTTCAACTGAGGCGTGTGAAACTGGGTGGTATTGAGGAACGGAAGCCCTTTATGGTCCGTGATCACCTCAAAACGCCGCTAACCAAGCATCGGCGACATTTATCGATGGAATAGACGATGGCCAGTAACTCCTTTTCAGTGGTGCCATAATTCCCCTCTGCAACCGTCAGGCATCGGTTTACCAGGGAAACAACATATGGATAGTGCTCCTCATCAACTTGTTAGAGGATTCCACAAACCCCCCTATCCGACGCATCGGTCTGGAGCTTGAAACTCAGGCTAGGATGAATATGATGGAGCATTATGCTATTGGCAAAGTTGTTTTTCAATTCGGTAAAAGCTTCCCGGTGTCCCTGAGTCCACACCCATGGCTCCTTGGCTTTGAGTAAATTTCGAAACGGGTCTATAAATTGAGCATGTCGGACACTGAATTGCCGATAGTAGGTACAAATACCTATGAATTGCTGGAGTTGTCGACGATTTTGTGGCTCAGCAAAGTCGCGGATACCTTGCAGTTTGTCGGGATCCGGTCTAATGCCCTCGACTGAAAGGACGAACCCAAGAAATTGGACCGACATCCGACAAAAGACAGACTTATCTAAACGTAATGTGAAGTTATTGGCCTGTAACGTGGTGAACACGCATTCAAGGTGTTGCACGTGTTCATTCCATGACAGAGAGGTTATAAGCAGATCGTCGATATACAACATCAGAAATGGGTCGAATTCCCTATCGAAAATCTGGCTGAGGGCCCTAATGAAACCACTGCCCGCGGTCTTCAGGCCGAACGGAATACGGCAAAACTGATATAGCTTCGGTCCATACAAAAAAGCGGTGTATGGACGCGAGGCCCGGTGCAGGGGGATCTGCCAATATCCATTGGCCAGATCTGACGTCGTCATCAACCTTACTGCATGATACTTTTGCATCAGATCTTTGATCTGCGGGGGCGACTCATTATCTAACTCGATCACGTCATTCAAGAAACGGGCATCTAGACAAATGCGTAACCCATGGTCCTTCTTCCGCACAATGCGTAATGGATTACAATACGCACTGGTGGATCGTTCGATTATGCCGTGTTGCAACATGTAGTCTAGTTCCATTTGAACGGCCTCTCGCAACGCGAATGGAACAGGACATGATTTTCGGACGACCACATTCGGCTTACTCAGACGAATGTGGTGCTCGTATCGTCCCGCGGCCGTGGACTTCGCCGTGAAGAGTCGCTGGTGTTTCATTATCGCGGCACTAAGGACCTCCCACTGCTCGAGGGAAATTTGACGAACACCCTCCACGAGAACCTGCACATCCGAAAAAAAATTATCGTCCTCTCCTTCTAGGTACAGCCTACACATGCGTGTATTTTCCATCATCTCCTCACTCGAAGCATCCCCCATTTCCCTGACTCCATCAAGATCAGCTGGCCCCTCCCCCAGGTCACTCAAACGATCACAATTATCGACGCTGATTTCCTCCATGGCCGCGGACTCTAAACCAGTCGATCGGTCTTGGGACTCGGGATTTTGACGCTGATGAGGGGGTTTGATACTAATAACCTGAATGACCGTGAGATCGTCGACTTGTGACGTAAGTATCTGTTCCGTTCGAGGCGTATCAAATATTACGATCTAGGAGGGGGGGGGTATTATATGTCCGTTAATTTTCAACCTTCCGACTTCGCAATCGATCACTGCTCGGTTGGCCACGAACCAGTCGTATCCAAGAATCGCCGGCGTCGATAGATATGGAACCACCAAAAGGGATGAAGTTATAAACATCTGATCAATCACTAGCCGCAATTGTACTTGTTTGCGGACCTTAGTCGGGCTTTTACCCACCGCCGTGGTAACAACGAGATTGGATACTGGCAGCTCCTGAACGGCGAAGTATTTCTTCAAATACGCACAAAACTCTCCCGAAATGCATGTGGCCTGACTATCCGTGTCCAACAAAGCGGATACCGGTATGCGAAAGACTTGGAGCAGAAGACGCGGGCACTGGAGGACGGTCGATTCATTGACGTACTCGGCATCCTTGACTAAATCAGATGTAAGATTCTGAAAAACTTCATATGATTGATGTGACGCGGGAGAATCAACCTCCGCCACACCCCCAATCAGTTTAAACTACTTGACGGACCAGCCTGACTATCCTCACTGGAAAAATGTGGAGGTGGTATGTTCGCATGGGGTATCACCCCGGCATTCGGTGCTAATGGCGAATCCGTTGCGACCTCATTTCTCAGAGAATGGATGACACTATTCGAAACTCCGATACCGGACACCCCTCGAGGGTTAGCAACGGGGACTATCCCTCTATCCCCCAGGTATCCCCCTGGACGATTTTCCGGCGGCCCCTGGCGTGTCCGATAATTCGGCTGATTTCGAGGGTATCCCGTTCGAGAGCTATCCCCACCTTCATTTTGACCATTAGTTCCCGCGAGAGGATTATTACCTCCGCGTCTCCATTGGTCTCTCTCGTCATTGACCATATCCAACAACGAGAGGGACTGCGTCACAGCGTCAACGTCGGCAAAATTTGTGCTAATCATCGCCTCGCGCACGTGAAGGGGCAAGCCTTGCACGATGTAATTGATCTCATATTGGTCGAGGGGGGGGGGGGGGGTGTGAAATATCGAGCGGCGGCCACTTGCTTTAAAAAAAACTTTGTAACAACCCCATGCTGGGCACGTATTTCTGGTTGATCCATTGGCTCTTCAGACGTACCAGAATTGTCATGTAATAAAATTCTTCCAGAAAATGCTCTCGAAATGTTCCAAATTCGCGACAAATTGCACGCTTAGCCTCGAACCAAATGTTTGCTCGACCTTCCAACGCGTTTTCTACCATCAACATCCGTATCCCTGGGTCAACTCTTTTCATGAGAAAAAAATCGCTCCAGTCGTTCGAGGAACTCCTATTTAGTATTTCACTTTGAATTAAATGAACTTGAAGCTTTCTCAGGTACGATGGGACCCGTTCACTGCGGTCGGGCCCCACGTTGGGTGCCAAACATGTAACGGATTCTTGTTGGTTACAATGTTTTATTCAATTTTTCTTTCCTTTTGAACAGCGACAGCCCGCGGGCGCACTAAACATTCCTTACACTTGTTATTTTTTAGACAAAACTGCGGTGCGATTTGCGGATCGCTTCCGACAACATCAACAGGTTGGACGACTTATGGCTCGCTTGCCGATTACATTTTTTATCACAGAGTATGATCACGCGACATGGGCGCATTACGGCTCGCTTGCCGACGACGCATTGTGATATTACCTTAAATCTAATCAAACGGGATTGCATTTCCTCATCGCGACGTTCCAGGAAAACCCCGGAGGGCTCTAGCCTCTCATGGCCTCCGATCTTACAATGAGGATGGTACTTACAATTTTCTCGATGACATGTTTTGTTTTTCATTTACTTTATAACCGTTCGGTGATTCGATGAGCGACGAGACGAGGTCCTTTCGATCGGACGAGTCTATTCTTGCCAATAAGGGCGATCCGATGATCGACGGTCGGACTGGTCGATTTGTACCGATACTACTGGACGAGACGACTCTTTCGATCGGATGAGTCTATTCGGCCAATAGGGGAGGTCCCAGGATCGGACGTTCCCTTGGAGGCTCGTTTTCGAGGTTTCTTTGGCGACTGCGTGCCTTGTCCTCGCGATTCGGCTCACGTCCCTTCGTTGTAGGATCCCGGACGTAATGGACGTTGCGGACAACGAATTTTCTCCGATATTTTCTTTGCGGATATGTGGCCGCCGACCGGCGGGACAACTCGTTTTCTGATGACTTCGTTATCACTCAGACGCACTCTTCGAAATGTTTTCGTTGGAATGAACTGAATTACGGTAGCAATTGATTAAATCTTGGCCGGATCTCTCGCGTCAATCGATATCTGATCCGATCCGGCCCACGTGAATGAGTGAGTCCGCCTTGGGCATCGGCTGATTCTGCCACCTCGCGCCGTGTCACTTCCGCCCTCTACTTCCGCGGGAGTCGGGCGGGTATCGTCGAGATAATGCGCGAAATTTGAAATACCGATGCCCGGGCACTCGCCCCCTTACAACACGAATACACGATTAATTAACTAGTTTGATTGATATTCAGTATTAACAATCACGAATACGTCTGAGGCCTGTCAAATTTCGACAGATGTAAGCAACGTAGCAACAGAATTCTGTACCGCGTAGCACGTTCCTTGGAAGAAATCGCTGAGAGCATGCTAAAAAGAGATGGAACGAGTGAGGTGGAAAGGAGCGAGAGAGTAGAAGCGAAAGCAGATCGATATAAAGCCGGGGCTCCCCGGCATAACGAGCACGTGCTTTAGACCGCTCGACCGTCGCTGCTGTTAACATTGGAATCTGCAAGAGAGCGAGCAAGGCGCGAAATCACCTCAACCGTAGTTAGCTCGAGCATAGGAAGAGGTGGAGCGGGGTGGAGCCAAGCGCGCCTGCGGATGTCTCCGTGCAAATCGATACAGGCAGCGCTTTAGGTGGTTGGGGGAGTAACTACGAAACTCCCCCAAGAAATCTAGCCAAATCGCCCCATAAGATCTGTTGTTCCATATAATATCTGTTATTTGCCTGTACACACGGTTTATTCCTACACGCGTAGAAAATAGACCGTGTGTAAAGGCTCTGACATACGCAGCGCCTCCCTCTTTCTCATACCGCCGGGCAGTTGGGTTGATCGAAACGTCGCCGGTTTGTCGCGTTAGATGGATTTACATCGTTCTTCTACACTTGAAATTTCTCGGCGTCTCGGAAGAGCAACATTGCCCAAAACTAACGAGTAAGTTTGCTCACGGTAAAAGTGAGACTTGAAAAGTGCTTCTGATTTGTTCTTACCGACGACGATGCTAAGTGCCGCTTCGTTCACGAATTCTTCAACATCGACGGAATTTTCCCGTACCCGCGATCATATGGATATTATCGTGTATCCTCGAATTTTCATAGCACGATCGTATCGGTGGAATTTATAGTAACGTAAGAATAAAACTATGGCCTGTCTCATAACTTCAATTTACGTACTCTGTCATTTGACACGATCTTCCCTCGCATTGCTTTCCCGCTCGCCGATGTGTCAAAGAGCCAACGGCTCCGATGCATGAAACTCAAGTTTATTTGCTCTCTGCAGGAATACCTCGGTATGTATTCGTGAAAAAATTGCAGAAAGCATATTTTCCAATGATCGGTAGCCATTGTCATTACTCCTCAAAATCCTCGATCCCTGAGCAGTGTGCGGCCAAAATGAGGCACGAAAGTGTCTACGAACGCTACATTTTTTCAACGAACGCTAAACTGTCATGTCTCAAACGCGGATAATTTGTGGACCTATGGCGCGATTCCTCGATAGCTTCACCCTGATGACCGAGCATACTATTAGTATAGAGTACAGAGATTGTACCCTACGGTGTACCTGTACGGTAGTGTACCGCTACACGCAAATGTACGTGTTATTAGTACGGTACTGGTACACTGTACAATAGTGAAACATACCGGTACTGTATCCTAACCATACTAATACTGGTACCGATACCGTACGCACATACGTGGTAGGTGCGTACGGTACGGTGCGTACGGTGCGTACGGGCTACATGATAGCCCAGGTATCTGGGCTATCATGTAGGAACCAGAACCAATGTAGCGTTGGATTTACCATCTAGATGGACCATCGGATTTATCCAGGTCAGCAAGTACGTACTGCCGAGTATGAGGGACGGCATCAATCGTCGAAGCTACAGTATACAGTCCCAGTGTCGCGAGGATATCATTGCTGTCTCCAATTTCTCCGAGAGCACCAGCGAGGCTAACCTCAAGGGAGTCGTCGAACCCTTCGGCTTGATTCAGAACCAATATCTCGCCAAGGATCGCACCACCAATATGTGCAAGGCCTTTCGTTTACGTATGTACATTTCAAAATGAAGGCCGAGAACGCTAGGGCCTTTTTGCATCTCAATGGTGACGGCTACCATCATCTCATACTCAGCGTCGACTGGTCCAAACCTCCAGCCCAACAGAATTGAATGGCCAACGGTTGAAACGCGCTAAGGTAGAACGAGCGCGTGCTCTCGATTTCTATAGATTTTGTTCAAATTTTCACCAGACATTGTTTGTATCTTTATGCATGTTTCAGTGAAATTTCAGAACAGTCGACGATTTAGATGCGGAGATAATGGGTTTTAAAATTGCAACTTTTAACACGGTAGGGTCTGCATGGAAATTTAGACAGAGTAATTGTCCGTAAAAAATATTTGTCCCCTATAAGAAAACACATGGCAATAACATAATCCATGTCAAATTATCAATGTTTATAACGCCAATTTTTTTACGATAAAAGTTTTCAACTTTAGGAATACGATAATTATTTTTTTTCTCGACCTATTGAACAATACTGTTCCGCGGTGTTGCATAATGTCTTCTTATTATAGGGGACAAATATTTTTTACCGAGAGTTATTTTGTCGTTACTAAACGTTTTAAGCAAAACTGAATAGTAAAGACGATCGAAACGTTTTTCACTCGTTCCCTAACCAGAGATGGGCAATAATATAATTGAATAAAATTCAATTATAGATTATCCCAGTAATGTGTAATTGAACCTCACATTAATTACTCATTGAATGGGTAATGGATAATTGAAACACGATTTAATTACACACTAAGCTGGTAATGGATAATTGAAGCAAGATTTAATTACACATTACACGCTTAATGGGTAATTGGACTCTGTTAAATTAAGAATTACATTGAGCATTAAATACCAATTGTAATTAAATTACATTTGTAATTCAATTACAATTGTAATTTAATTACATTTGTAATTTAATTACAATTGTACTTTAATTATAATTGTAATTCAATTAAATTTGTAATTTAATTACAATGTAATTTAATTACATCTGTATTTTAATTACAAAGGTAATTGAAGTACAATTGTAATTCAATTACATTTGTAATTTAATTCCAGTTTCTATTTAATTATATTTTCAATTTAGATACATTCATATGATTCGGATGGGAGTAAATGTTAAAGAGACAATGCGAGGGTGCGGACCACCCTATCTGTACCCAAGTCCGTGTCTTTAAGTGAAGATATGTGACTGTGTGGTTACCTGGGTGAGTGGATGCCTAACATTACGAGTGCGTGTATGTGTGTTCGCAAGCATGTGTGCATGTGTGTGTATGCGTACGTGCGCGTGTATGTCGAAATTCAAAATGGCGGATAAAAAAAACAATATTTTATTTTTTTGAAATAAAAGCTGATACCAGATACCAGAACCTGAACTCAGATTTTCAAAATCCAACATGGCGGATAAAAAAATCACAATTTTTTTTAACAAAAGCTAACTCTCAGGGAGTTTTCGGTGTTGTTGAATCTAAATCTGCAATCAGATTTTGAACATTTAAAATGGCGGATATAATTAACGGATCGGAAGAAAGAACATTTCAATTTTTGGCGGATATAGTGGAATATAGCAGATGCAAAATTCGAGAAATCGTTTGATTAATGGCGGATATAGTGGAATATAGCGGATGCAAAATTCGAAAAATCGTTTGATTCCGACAAAAGTATCTTTTGTTTTCAAGGTCGTTAAATTCAAACCTAATATAAGTTTTTAAAATATTTTCACCGGTAGATACAATATCGTGAATGCAAATGAAAAATATAGTTGCATTTCGACAAGAGTGAGTATACTTCGGTTTTTGAGACCAATGAATCACATCTGGAGTTAAATTTTCAAAATTCAAAATGGCGGATAAAAAACAAAATTTAATTTCTTTGAAATAAAAGCTGTTGCGCGGGGGTTTTGGGGTTGCTGAATTCAAATTTCGTATTCAAATAATGAATTTGAACCTAACGACTTCAAAATGGTTTCTATAAAACTCAAAAATTGTCGGATTAGGATGAAACTTGTGCTTCCCATCTCTTCCACTCAGCCAAACTATATTTATGTTTAGTAAAGTTGGAGTGATCGTTAGATTTTTTTCTGATTTTTTTCTTTAATGTCCATTTGTTCAATTTTTTTCAATTCTTCGCAGACGTTTTAAAGCTCTTGATTTTCGAATATTTACATTAACTTGGGATCGTGTGACGTCAACAACTTTCGAGTGACAGTTTTTGTTTTAATGAAAAAACATTTAGCTTTTTTGATCCACCATATTGGCCTCTCCATTTAGAATTTATAAAATTTGATATGGAATTTGAATTCAGTGACCCCAAAATCCCCGAGTGTTAGATTACATTTCAATATAGTATTCGATATAGCATTCAATCATTTTTGTCGAAATTTTCAAAACAATCAAAATATTGATTTTTGAATTATATTCATTCTTGAATTCAGTACATTGTACGATTCAATTTTTTTTTAATTTTATTAATCTTTTTGCATTCTTGTGTTATCGTCGATACAGCATACGTCGGAATATGATAACAAAATCAATTCAGGGGTTACGTGAGTTTCGAAGCAAAAAAAAATATTTTCTCCATTTAAAAAAAATATAATATATGAATTTTTTAATCATAATGCTAAGCACATAGAAGAGCAATATTCCAACAATATTTTTAAAAAAATTTATCCAAAAATTTAGAAAATTCAG
This sequence comes from Ophion slaviceki, assembly GCA_944452715.1. Taxonomy (NCBI): domain Eukaryota; kingdom Metazoa; phylum Arthropoda; class Insecta; order Hymenoptera; family Ichneumonidae; genus Ophion; species Ophion slaviceki. The sequence goes on along the minus strand of OX101792.1, from coordinate 32,398,452 downwards.
CCGGTGGGACCTGGTTTCCGGAGACCCCTCAAAAACGGTGGACACAATTTCTCAAAGACTAATGCACCTCTCATATTGAAATTTTGCACACTTATTCAAAATAGCATTGACTAGTGATTGAATGAAGGTTTTTTTTATTTAGACTGCTACTAATTCTACAAGGCTATACGTAGTGTAAATTGTACCAAAAATTGAACTATTTTGCATATAACTCTGCCAAAAATTCAAATATCAATTTTTAAAAAAATCCTTCGTCCAATCACTAGTCAATGCTATTTTGAAGAAGGGTGAAAAAATTCAATAAGATCGGGCATTATTTGTTGAGAAATCGTGTCCACCGGTTTTTTAGGGGTTTCCGAAAACCAGGTCCCATCGTCTGAATTTCCCAAATTTTTTAATGAAATTTATCTAAGTATTGTTGAAATGTTGCTCTTTTATATGCTTAACATTTTAAATAAAATAATTTATATGTTATATTTTTTTTAATAGAGAAAATATGCTTGTATTGGCTTCGAAACCCACGTAATCCCTTAAAACAAAATTATTATGTTTAAACTTGATGCCCGTTTCTCCCACAATTCCGGTATTCAGCCGAGGTGCCCGTTTTGCTCTACAGTCCATTTTGTTACAAATGTAATTAAATTACAAAAATAGTTTAATTACAAATGTAATTAAATTACAAAAGTATTTTTTTCCTTAGGTACGCGGTTATCGTATTTGTTACCTATTCTTCCCTTCATTGTGCCCGTTTCTTTCCTTTACTGTTTACTCCTTTTTTCTCCATCTTTCTCACTCTCCCCCCCACTCTTGCGGCCGCAGCGGACTTCCCCCTCTGTATTATATTCATCATGACATTTCTGTCATAGGCATAGGGAAACTGCGAAAAACCTACACCAATACAGCCGGTCATCGAGTTCGCCCCCAAGTCGTGGAACTAGTCTTATTTCGCCGCGAAATGCCGAAGAAAAACATTTCACGACGAAATGTACGCGACTGGGATTCGAACCTGGGACCTCCCGGTCCGCTGGTTTAGTGGCGAGCACGCTAACCACTAGACCATCGCACCGGTGTCTAAATTACAAAAGTAATTTAATTACAAATGTAATTAAATTACAAAAGTAATTCAATTACAAATGCTGGAAGTAATTTGTAATTAAATGCATTCTGATTGCAAATGCGCGAAGTAATTTTCAATTAAATAATTTCTAATTATAAACGCTTGAAATAATTTGTAATTAAATAAATTCGAATGACCAACGATCGAGATAATTTGTAATTAAATGATTTTTCATTACAAATGCTAAAAGTAATTATTAATTAGATATGTAATTTCATTACGCGGGTAATGGCCCACGCCCATCTCTGTCCCGAACTAGTTTTCTATGTACCGTAATTTTTTTCAAAATTAAGAAACACTCTAGAATGGTACGACTAATCATGTGGCCTGACTTTCAGTCAATGCAGACCCTGCAGTGTTAAAAGTTGCTATTTAAAAATCCATCATCTCCCAATCTAAATAGTCAACTGTTGTCAAACTTTACTCAAACATGTATAAAAATATGAACAATGTCTGGTTGAAATTCGAACAGAATCGATAGAAATCGACAGCGAGCGCTCGTTTTAAGGGCTTACACCACTGTAAACGTCCAAAGTTGAGTGATATTTCGCGATTTTTTTTTTGGTAGAAGGACAAATAAGAGAATACTAATCAACATTCAAGGATGTTATTTGTCATATCTTCAAGTGAACAAAAATAAATTTATATTAAAAAATTATATCAAATGGTGACGCTGGAGCCATTCTGGCGTGGCATGTTGAATTTGAGACGCTCTGCAGCATGCAGTATGGCTGGCACAAATCTGATGAAATTTTTTTTTAAATTCTATTAATTTACAAGAGTATAGCTAGAGAAATACGTAAAGGATTGTGAAAATATTAATTTTTGTGTAATTGGCAAGCGTTAAACGAAAAACGTAATTTTCGACAGAAAAAAGGACAATCATTTGTTAGTAACTAACGTTATAATTAACTCATGGAAAATCCCGCACGCATTTCTCTTATGTTATTTTAAAGATGTACTCAAAATTTGGAGTGAAAGGAATGAAAATTGTTGGAGTTATGCTGCGTGCCGTTTAAAAAAATTGTGTTTCGAGGAAAACGGTCGATATCTCGCACACGGGCCTGCGGACCTTGTTTTACAGGTATCAAACTTTTTTCCCCTTATTCTAGATGGCTCAAAGCATCTCTCAAGTCAAGTAAAAAAAATCAATTTAAAAAAAAATCTACAGTGGTGTAGAAGTGGTCTACCTCTTAGATCGGAGTACACGGTGACGATTGTCGCGGCTCTTTGAATGAGACCCCCCACCCCTCTTTTTTCTACGCAAGGTTCGTCCGCTCACTGCTGCGAGCTTGAATCTCCTATTCGTCAATAAAATTCAAAAAGAGGACGAGTAGTGCAGTCATTCTATACATTTGGAAATGCAAGTGAACGCTGATTTTTGGATATTGTGTGGATATTGGATATTGGATATTTTCTATTTGGATATTGTGTGGATATTTGGATATTGTGTGGGCTTAGAAAAGCTTAACTCCAAATTGTCGACCATGATTTCCTATGTGCATTCTCTGCCATCTGGAAAAAAGCGTTGAATTTTGTTCTTTTGCAATAACTCGGCTCTCCGTCAAGATACAAAAATTACGATGGAAAACTTTTTTGTTGCTATTTTTACGCACTACAATTTTAGTCCTATATATTTTTCACCTACCGTTCATCATTGTTGAGATATCGAGCGAAGAAGTAAAAAATGCAGGTAGTGAAACTTGTTTTTTACTGTTTTCTTCTTTCCCGTGATAAATATCGAAAAAATGTCTATCATTAAACTTGTAGAGCATGTTAATACTTGCAATGTAATTTTTCAAATTTTTTTTAGTAAAAAATTACGACTTTTAGCGCGCTGTAAAGTCGGTAAGTCCGTGCGCAGTTTCGATTTCGTAGCTCGCACGGTTGTATTCATATGTCATAACGGATTAACGGTTGTTGAGGGAATTATTGAGGTACAATATAAATAAATAAATCAGCAAAATTATAAATCACATACATGAAATTTATTGTGCAATTACTTTCTTTTGTATTGTAAAAAATAACAATTAACGGAGGTCCGTTTTTTATATTTAAATTTTTCTTCGTTTCGATAGTCCAAATCGAAGTGTTCCTTCAATGATTCAGGAACAACGGCTTTTACGAATGCATCCGATGGGGCGGGTAATTGTTTTTATCGTAAGGACACCTCTAATGTCCTCGCGGATTATCGCAGTAGCTTCGCGAATAACCTTAGTCCTTCTTCACGAGAGCCCTTCTTTTTTTCTTCGTACCATTTTTCCGAAAGTACTTTAAAACCGGTATTTCGAAAACAAACCACGCAATCACGTCCTTGTTTTTCGTTAATCAGAATGTCATCTCCGTACTTTATTTATAATTGTTTGTTTACCGTTCTGATGTCAGGAACGAAGTTTCCATTTATTTGGTTCATTAATTAATTCATAGAAAATTTACATTCGTCGGAATTCTCCTTTAGAAAAGATTAAATTCCCTCCATTGCCTCGTCCATTTTGTTCCCGTCAGTTCGTCCGTTCTTAATCCCCTCGTCAGGTAGTAAGTGGTACACACGTGAAATGCATTCTCGATGGTATCGAGCTCCCACGGCGACGAGATCAGGTACACGCTGAATACGCCCGACGATTGAAATGGCAAATTCATCGTCACGTCGAGACAGCTGCTACAGAACTTTTTCTTTCATCAATATTTCTTTCGCAGAATGCATTTTTTTTTTCGTCTACATACCGGCAATTTTGATTCATCGCAGAAAGCTTCTACACAAAATAAACATTTATTTTCAAAATCAAAACCAGGTATGAGCTGCGGTTGTTCTTCGGGTTCTTCTGGTTCTTCCCATGCAGATTCACTTCGTCGCACAGTAGGAGAAAAGCCCAAAAACCTGGCCAAAACCCCAAAAAATAAATTTTCGAAATAGGGTCAGTTGAGTAGTCATTCAGGTAGAGGACTAGTAACTGCATTCTATTGTGGAAGGGAAAGCCCTTTAAATGTATACCTGCGCCGCAGCGTCAGTTGGCAGTTAGTGTTCGTGAAGAGTGTACGTGTCACGCGCTGAACAGACGAAAATAACGCTGACTTCAAAAACCCATAACTTTAAAGTGACGGGTTTAATTTCAATTCTGCAACATGGATACGACTTCTGGAGGTATGTAGAACATGTTTTTACATCGGTTGAATCTAAAGTTTATGTATAAATGATTGAAATGTAGTATAGCCTTCGGCATAAATAAAATTGAATAATTTTGAAAACTTATATTTTCAACGGTCCGAAAAGTTATATATTTTGTCACATTTTGCAAAGCTCCTAGTCTCGGCCTTTAGTTTAATGTATAAGCTTTCGAAATTTACAAGAGTTACCTGCGGAAAACGTGCGTCTTGTCCGTTATGATTTTTTTCGCATCGTGCGGTAGCCGAGCGTGCACGCGGCACTATTGAGCAGCCTCTGCGCCTCTACCTGAGAATGGGTGAAGTAGCATCATAACGGACAAGACGGCTGTTATACGCTTGAAATAAATTATTTTAATATATATGTATGTGTATATATATATATATAAATTTTCTGTGATTTAATTATGATATATACGTATGCATATATATATATACATATTAAAATCAACCACATAAAAATTTCTTAAATATGAATGAAATGTTATAACATTCAAATAAAATATTTGAATATATGTATATTATATAGTAAGCAAAGCTTTCTTTTAACCAAATCCATGTCAATATTTTCTGTCTAATTTTCTTAAAATTATTTCAATTATTGCGGTTATTTATTTGGTAAAATAATGTACATTGTTCAAGTTTTTGTATTAATTGAAAATTTTATCTTTTCCTTTAACACCAATTTTCTACAATTTTATGTCTTTATTACAGGATCCGGTTACAAAGAATTGGTGCTGACAAGGAAAGAAGTATTTCTGATAATCAGCGAGCATTTATCCGATAAATTCGCTTCCTTGATCGAATTTATGGTAGAAAAAATTTCCAAGGACACCGGACGTACAGTTGTAGTGCCTGAGGACTCGAAACAGACTTTTTCGATACTCTTCAATCAAATGAGAACGAGGTGGCAACAAGCTCACAGAAAATCCTGTGTATTTTTCAAGAATAACGGTGAATGGCTTAGCAAGCAGGTATGTTTTGCCGCACCTACAGACACTGTAGTATCAAGCCCGGGTAATACGGGCGGCCGCCCGTCCCTTGAGTTTACAATGTCCAGTGAAAGATCTAAACGAAGGAAGACCCAAGATATTCGTACATCGTTCAACTCGGTCGAGTTAGCATACGCTACTCAGATGAGCCTTCGCTCTTCAGGACAATCCGACGCCGCAAAAGTTATTAAGGACGTAACAATGACGAGTCCTTTAAGAGCTTCCAAGTATCGTAAAGCTTACTCAGCAACGGATGAAATTACTTTATCCGAAGAGGCTGCACTTTCCGCTATGATTGAATATAAATTCTCCAAGAGTACTTACCAGGGAATGAGAAGATTAGGGAAGGAAAATAACTGTAAGCTATATCCGTCTTACGAAAAAGTGATGAAAGCAAAAAAGCGTTGTTATCCACCACGTGATGCAATCAGGATTACAGAGAGTAGTGCAGAAGTCCAACTACAGGCACTATTAGATCATACAGTTGAACGTATTTTACTCGTCCAAAATGTACTCATTCAAAGATTGACTCCAGATAATGTTCGTAAAATGGACTTGATTTGCAAGTGGGGTTGCGATGGAAGTTCTGGGCAAAGTGAATATAAGCAGACGTTCAGTGATGACAGCAAATCTGATGCGCATGTATTCTTTACTTCAGTCGTGCCATTACAACTCGTGTGTTATGATCAACAATCGAAGGAAGAAATAGTTGTTTGGAAGAACCCCAGACCCTCGTCTCCACGATTTTGTAGACCGCATAGACTACTGTTTCTACGCGAAGACACAGAGTCAACACTTAATGAAGTCCAAATTGTTGAAGAACAAATAAAGTCACTTCGTCCATTCGAAAGTGTAATAGATGGAAAAGAAATCTCCGTAATGTACAAGTTGTTGTTCACCATGATAGATGGTAAAGTTTGCAACGCTGTATCATTGACGAAATCTGCTCAACGGTGCTATTTGTGTGGAGCAACCAGCAAAGATTTTAATGCCATCGACACTGTATTGCAAAGGGAAATCAATGAAACAAATTTGAAGTTCGGATTGTCGACGCTGCATGCGTGGATACGGTGCTTCGAGTATTGCTTACACGTGTCTTACAAACTCGGCATTAAAAAATGGCAAGCTCGAAGTGCCGAAGAAAAAAAAATGACCCAGGAACGCAAGAGGGCCATTCAAGAAGGATTCAAGAAGCAATTGGGTCTAAATATCGATCGCCCAAAGCCTGGATACGGCAGCAGCAATGATGGCAACACAGCTCGGCGATTCTTTGAAAATTCGACGGTTTCCGCTGCGATAACGGGGGTCAACGAAGAAGTTATTAAACGCTTGTACGTAATCCTACAAGTTATATCGTGTGGCCACGAGATAAACTGTGAAAGATTTGAACAGTATGCTATTGAAACGGCAAGAAAGACCGTTGCATTATACCCTTGGTACTCCATGCCTACTTCGGTGCACAAACTATTAATTCATGGTCCAGTGATAATAACTCATGCTCTATTACCAATCGGCCAATTATCCGAAGATGCTCAGGAAGCTCGAAACAAAGACATCAAACGATATCGAGAAGATTTTGCGCGAAAAAGTTCCAGGGTTAAAACTATGGAAAATGTTTTTCATCGGCTCTTAGTTACTTCTGATCCGTACATTTCAAGTGTCAGAAGACTACCACAGAAGAAGCTGAAGAGTTTGTCGCCGGAAGCTGTAGCGATGTTGATCGCTCCTAAAGTGACTGCTGCAGCAGACGAATTTTGCGCCGAGATTGAAGCCGTGCCGGGAGTTGTAATAGATACAAACTCGGATAATGATTCTGACTCCGACTCCGACTCCGATTACGATTTTGATTAAGAATAAAATTTTCTATTTTTGAAACGTTCCGTATGTATTTTGGAAATAAAAATAATAATTGCGTAGAATACACTGTTCACGTTTATTTTATTATGATGATTTTTTTAAATATATTAATTTATCTATTTAGCAGGATACTCGGCCATTTTGTTTATAACAATTTGCTGTAAGCTCTTTGTTGCAAGTTATAAACAATAGATATCGGATTGGTAATCAGCGACCTTGAAAACCCGTATATACCAATTTTTGTCAACATCTGGTAACTTTTTAACGTTCATGTCGGCCATATTGGATCGGCCATTTTTTTAACGATAATTTGGCTTGCGGATTCGTAATCAGCGACCTTGAAAACCCGTAAATACCAATTTTTGTCGACATCTGGCAACTTTTTAACATTCATGTCAGCCATATTGGATCGGCCATTTTGTTTACGATAATTTGGCTTTCAGATTCGTAATCAGCGACCTTGAAAACCCCTGTAAGCCAATTTTCATTCCCGTCAAAGGTTATTTGAGTTTTTGGCCAGGTTTTTGGGCTTTTCTCCTACTGTGCGTCGAGAGGCAAACGACGCTAGTCTTTCATTGCCGTATTTTTTGTAACACGCACTGTAAACACTCACTGAATCGACACTTTGTAACATGCGTTGATGCTCCTCACGTCTTCTTTTTACGCTCGCCGCTAAGAGAGTCTGAACAGCTCTCTTTTTGGCCACATAAATTTCTTTAATCAGAGGTTTTTTGCAAATAAAACAGCGCCCATTTTCACAAAAATTTTCAAACACGTACGCTCGCTCCAAACGATTCGAGACTACTGACTGGAATGCTACGAAAAGGAGCAGATGTTCCGGCATGAGTAAGAAAGGTTTTTTATATCTGACCCCTGAAACGCTGCGGTCAACTTTGTGGCACGCCAGACGTGACAATTTTCGTCTGAAAAAAATAAAAAAACGACATCGCATGCTCTACAAGTTTGATAATAGACCTTTTTCCGATATTTATCACGGGAAAGAAGAAAACAGCAAAAAACAAGTTTCACTACCTGAATTTTTTACTTTCTCGCTCGATATCTCAACAACGATGAACGGTAGGTGAAAAATGTATACGACCTAAATTGCGACTTAAATCTTGAAGGAGAGCCGAGTTATTGCAAAAAAAAAACAAAATTTAACCCTTTTTTTCAAGATGGCGGAGAATGCACATGGGAAATCTTGGTCGACAATTTGAAGTTAAGCTTTTCTAAGCCCCCTCCACACAATATCCAAAAATCGGCTTTCTCGGTTCACTTGCATTTCTAACTCGTTTTTTTAGACATAATGATTGGACTAAAGACAATGATTGCCAAAGAATCGAGTAGTTTTTATTCGAACCAAATAATCCTATTATTTTTTCTGATGTACCTCTGCCACTAGCGGTCTTTCGGATGAACTTCCGAAATTGAAACGCATCATCTATTGCTAACTCATGTCGAAGATTATTTGAAAAAGTAAAAAAAAAAGAACGCCAAGCATACCAATTCTTCCGAAAACATTATCGCTTATTTTACCATGTTAAAAATTCTGATTTATCTTAGAATTTTTTGCTTTCGTTTAAACAATGGTTTTATTATATATTTTCAAAATAAATGTATAAAAAAGAGAAACAACTTTTTATAAAATAGCTAAGCAAGTTTAGTAAAAATTTTGTAAACAAAATGATTAAACCTTAGGAATGATATTTTGCTTATTATTTTATGTTTATTTAAAAAGCATTTTACTGTTGCAACATGAAATTGGTGTCACCATTATATATTGGGAGTACAAATAAGTCTTCGCCGTATTTCAAAAAATGGCCCCACCAGGAGGTTATGGTTGAAGTTGTCAGATGTAAAAGTCATATCGTAAGGTTGGACATCTGGCAAGCCCATAACCTTAAAATATTAGCGATTTTGTATCAGCGTCAAATAATTTTTTCGTGCGAAAATCCCGAGTTTTGAGCCGCATACGCGTCATTTGCGGGAACACTTGCGTTTGGCACGAATCTCCCTCCAATCATGCTTCTCATTCCGTGTTTTCGTGCACTTTCGACCTTCCGCTACGTTCTTCGTCTTCGACGTCAACCTCACCAATCTTTAATTTTGAAACCACTTACGACAACTTCTCTCACTTAAAGCAGCCTTACCATATACTTCTACGAGCAATCCATGCGCCTTAGCTGCAGATTTGATTCAAGTTAAAGAAGTAAATCAAAAGTTCCCGCAAATTACGCTTATTCGACCCAAAACTCGACATTTTCGCACGAAAAATATTATGTGATGTTGATAAGTAGAGGAGCTAGGCCGGTTCTGCTTCAAAAGGAGGTCACCGGGTCGAGGGGAGGTCGCCGGGCGCGGGTGACGCCGCAGAGGGGACCTCTATGGAGGTAGGGTTGCCAGATGGTCGGGATTCGTCTGGATTCTCCCGACTTTTCATGTGATGTCCAGACTCCCGACAAAATACAGAATCTCCCGAAAACCGCTTCTCGTAAAGTTCTATTCCAAATAATAATTTGAAATTGCCGCGCGCTTTTACGTTATATCATTTCATTGTCGAATGGAACGGCCGAGGCCGCCGAGCGGGAGCGGGCGGGGTGGTTCGCTTTGTTTTGTTTGCCTCTAGCGAGATTCTCTGTAACTCAGTAGCGACGGTTTTTGTTATCGTAGCTAGCGACAGCCAATAAAAGACTCCCTTTCTCCTGTGATCGTGCATGCGATTGGCTGCCGCTAGCCGGCGACGACGAAAACTGTTGCTACCGAGTTACAGAATCTCGCTACTGGTGACATTAGCTCACACGCGGTCGCGCTGTTCAATTCGTCGCGCGCTACAAGCAACAACTATTATCGTGTAAAAAGTATTCACATACTTTATCTAATCCCGCAAGAATATTGGCTGAAGGGCACTAAACTGAAATAGGTAAGTTTATTTGTTGCGTTTTGTTTGTGTTATGATTTCAAGTTTAAAGCATGTCATATTGTCGGACGATCTTACGGTCTAACTACAGACGAATTATTCTCAAATACTTGCATTTATTTCTTTGTTGGAAATTTGTCCTTTATCATCTGTTCTAAATTTATAATAAATTAATGTAATGACACTAAATATACTATAGCGGTCAGATCAGAAAGCCCTAAGTTTTGGTTTTTTTCTTTAATAATTATACTACTTACTACCTCTTTGGTCGATTTTTTTTCCTTATGGTTTGGGCCGGGGGGGGGCTCGGCAATAGTTGGCATGATGTGGTGCAGTTTTTGGTGGTGTGGTGGTCGGTGGCGGTAATAATGTTTTTGTTTCAGATAATGTCTGCATCTAAATCATCAGAAAAGATAGAGAAGGAGACCGGACCTGGTCCGTATAAGAAAAAAAGTTTCATACGGTATATTCTAATCACTGGGAAATCATCTTGACTACTCGAAATAGATACAAAAAAAAGATGATTATACCGCTATATGCAAATTGTGTCAAGCTTATATTTCTATCAAGAATGAAGGAAGTCGTGGTTTAGACAAACACAAGCAGACAAAAAATATAGTAAACTTATAGCGTTGCAGAAAATATCAGGCAATCTCGAAAATTTCTTGGTAAAGAAAGATACCAATGAAGAAATCGAGATCTTAAAAGCTGAATTGATCTGTGTCTGTCACAACGTAACTCATGGCATAAGTTATAACAGTCTCGACTGCTAGATGAAACTAGTTCCTGCGGTGTATTCTTATAGCAAAATTGCCGCCAAAATGTCTTGTGGACGCACAAAAGCTGCAGCAATAGCACGAAATGTGCTCGCTCCATATGCAGTGGAACAAGTCGTTACTGAACTTAAGGACGCTGAGTATTTTTCGGTATGAAGGGATGCTTCTAATGTTGGAAACATTAAAACCTATCCGTATGCTGTGCAATGTTTTAATACAAAGACAGGGATATCTAAAAAGCTGGTGGATTTTTATGAGGATCCATTTGAATCGTCCAAGGATATATTTGGAAAAATCAAAACAGTGACAGAAAAAAATGATTTTCAATTGATTCAGTTAACTGCGTACAGCGCCGATAACACTTCCGTAAATTACGGCGTAAACAATTCAGTCTTCCAAAAATTACAACAGACAAACGATCATCTGATTAAAGCAAACTGTAACTGTTATGTAATCAACAATTGCGTCAAATACGCCCTCAAAGCTTTGTCAGTAGACATCGAAAGCGTCGTGATAAAAACATTCAATGAGTTCAGCTCATCTTCTACAAAAACCGAGAAACTCAAAGAATGTTTCTTATTTGCAAGTGTCGAGTACAAAAACCTTCTTCGTCAGGTCCCAACAAGATGGCTATGTCTTTTGCCCGCTTTGGATCGTCTACTGGCCTGCTGTAAAGCAGTATTTTCTGTTGAAAGGGGAAGATGAATGTCGAAAGGAGATATGGGGATTTTTATCTAAAAGTCTAACCCATTTTGATTCCACTGAAGGGATCGACGAATGTCAGCAAGAAGGGATTTCAGAAGCGTATTTGTACTTTGTACACAATTTAATGTTGGAGTTTCAATTTTTGCGTTGGAAAGTGATGCATGCACTGTCATAGAAATCGACAGTATAATGAGAGCACTAGGGAGCCATGGATGACAAATTCTTCGGAAGCAAAAATAGAACCTTATTAAGGAATGTTTCCGATAGTGAGAAAATGCTTTTTTGCGTCGAAGGTGAACAGTTTTTAGAGCGAGCCATTCGATAGTTGCAAGAACGCTATGATTTTTCTGAGAACTCTTTATATAAGAAGCTTGCTGTATTAACTCTAAAAGGTGCACATTTACTTACATGGGAACAACTCTCTCAATTGCCCGACGTACTTAATATTTCAAATGATATTGACAGTGATGCCTTATATACCGATTACTGTTGTCTTCGAGAAATATTTAAACACCTTCCAAAAGACAAGGACATGTCAAATGACAAAATTTGGGCATATTTTTTTTTTAAACTGCGACCAAAATGACCTAAAAAATTTGAAAAAAATCATATCATTTGTGTTGTCAATTCCTGTAAGCAATGCTTACTATGAAAGGGTGTTTAGCCTGCTAAATAGTTTATATACCAAAGAGAGAAATCGTATGGCCTTTGATTTAATAAAAGCTGAGTTAATAATTAGACTGAACTTTGATATAAATTTTTCGAATTTTAAAACTTTTCTGAATACCACTAAAGGATTCAAATTGGTGGACTCAGTAAAATCCAATGCCAAATACATGTGGCAACGTAAAACTTAAGTATAAATGAATTATGTACCAATAATGTTAAGTCTTTAAGTAGGCTGTTGGTTTTAAAAATAAATGGTAACATTTTGATTCAGAATATTTGTTTCTCCCGACAACAACCCCATAATCCCGACATTTTGAAATTTTGTCCAGATATTTTGGTCTTCCGATCTGGCAACCCTAGGTTCGATTTGATCTTCGTAAACCAATCTTGTTCTGTTTGTGCCTACCTCGATTAAAAAGTTATTCTGGTCGGCTATTTCTAGAATTTTTCATGGACTCATAGCTATTGCCAATATCCATTTTTTTGTTCTTTAATTTAAATAATTTTAACAATACGAGTTGTCGAGTTTGACATTTTAATACTTTCGTTCCTCTAGCATAATATTGTTTTTCTGTTTATTTTACTCAAAATTGTTTCCGCAGTGCTAGTTGTTGAACGTCGTTAATATTTCGGTTCAATATTTTAATATAGTCGTCGAATGTTGATAGTGTTTTTTTCCCAAGTAGTATAAATGTTCATGGTAAAGAAACTTTGTGCTGTGACTATTATTTATCGATAACGACTTTTTTTTATGTGTTGGATTCTAAAGTATTTCTAATTTTTCTAATGCGGTTTGACGAGGTCTACCACGCCTGTGTTTAGCAATTGATGTTGGTGGCTGATCTCCAGAGTTTCTTTCCCGTGGCCTGCCAGGTCTACGTTTGGCAGTTGTTGACGTGCGTGGTTGGTTGACTACATTTTTTTGGTTTTGGGGCCTTTCAGAGTATAGCGGTGAGCATCGACTGCTGGTCAATCGGGTTCTTTCGCGGTCTGCCATGTCCAGGTTTAAAACGGTCAACGTTGACCGTTAGTTGGCCTGATCTTTTCGTGAGCTACCACGTTTGTGTTTCGTACCGCTTGATCCTTATTTTTCATTTTTGCGAGCATCATGGGATGGTGATGGTAGGTTAGGCTCGGTATGCGCGTTCGATTGTTGTGCGCTATCTGATTCTTCGTCTTCCGTGTTGGTTGTAGTAGAGCTGGGAGTCAAATCCCCTTTCATCTCAGCGGGGATCCTCTTCGTTAATTCTTTGTCGTCCATTATCATTGCCTGTTTGTCGTAAGTTGTATCGTTGCCGGTAGACTTCGGCCCGCCGAAGTGTCTACCCGAGTTGATGGGGATCCTAGATGGCAGCGCAGAGCTTGCATGTTTCGGCCTTCGTGCCGCGTGGGCTATTTATTTCATTATGGCGGCGCGGAGCTTGCATATTTTGCCCTTCGTGCCGCGTTGGGCTATTTATTTCATTATGGCAGGGCGGAGCTTGCGTATTTTAGCCTTCGTGCCGCGTTGGGCTATATATTTTTTCTTCTTGCTGCTTGAGCTATTTATTTTTTTCGTCTTCTTGCTGCTTGAGCTATTTATTTTGTCTTCTTGCTGCTTGAGCTATTTATTTTTTCTTTGTTCGCCTCTTCGCTGCTATACAACGTTGTAATTTTTCCTCTTCATGGGTACCACTGATTTTTCGTGCCGTTCTTTATCCTCGGGCGTGTCGCGATGACGTTTACAAGGCGTTTTTTGTATATTCACTTATCTTGAGAATTGTTCCTTGTCGTAAGCTGTGGTCGTCCTTGTTCCAATCTAATGAGTTCCATCTCCGCCGTTGATTTTTCTGAGTCATAGTTCTTATCGTCGATTGATTTATTAACTATTGGGTGTGCACTCCCTCCAAGTTGCGTATTGCTTAATTCTTCGTTTGTTTGTTTATTTGTATTGTCGTAATGAGTTTCCTTTCTTGGTACTATTATTACTTTGTCCGATGGGTGGGCGCGGTCCGCGCTATTGGGATCCCAGTGATCCCGATAGCGCGACATCCATCAATCTTTGGAAGGTTGCTGGTGCATTCTTTTAAACTCCGAACGGCATTCGATTAAATTCATAATCACCGTTCGGTGTTGGAAATGCTGTTTTCGGTTTGTCGCGTGGGATACATCTCGGTTTGGTCGGAATCCGACGCTAAGTCCAGTATTGAGACCTACCTAGCTGATCTAGGCTGTTCATAATATTTGGTAGTTAGTATGCATCGAGAGTGGTTTAGTTTCCTAAAATCAATTAACATACGCAATCGTTTTTTCCTTTCTCGAAACTATCCCAACAGGAGCCTTGTATGGCAATAACGATGGTTGTATTCCATTTCCCGATGGATGGTTGTACATTTCCTGTCTGTGCACTTGTGGAATGTAATATTAATTTGAATTTGTTAGTTTTTCGTCGGTTGTAAGAATGTCGTGTTTAGCAAACAAAATTGGAGTCATTTGGGCTCCGGTATCAACGACAAATTTCGTGTCTTTTTCTCTAAGATCAACAGAATTTGTTAATACTGTTGGAGGTTTTCATTTTTGTAATTCCCAGCGAAATGACGGTTTTTCTTATTATTGGTGTTCTATTATTACCCAATGGCTTTATGTCGAGCGTTCCTGCGATTTATTTTGTGTCGCGCTGTCCGTGAAGTCATGCCGTATTCTGTTACTATCTTCACTAGTTCGCGGAGGATTTCATCAGTTGTCTCGAGAGTGACTCGGAGAGTCACTCTCGAGACAACAAACCATATAATTGTGCGCGTACAGGTTGCGTACTCTGCTGTCGGTTCATTATACCTTTGCGCTATTTCTTTACGTTCTAATTCGAGATCTAATAATTCTATCGGAGTACTGAAATTGTGTGACAAATCCGTAAGAAGTTCTTCGAGGGTTGTATAATTTTTGTTTCCGCCAAATCGTGGTCACAGGAACCGCACACGATTTGGCGGAAGCAAAAAGCGGATGATTGAGGGATGCGCGAGTTGCTATTGAGCGAGACGAGGACGATTGTAATAAATATATTTATTGGCGAGTACTAACTGTCGAGGGAGTGCACGTGGTGACGGTAGGAGACTCGGAGATGAAACTGACTACTCTTGGTCCAGCGGGAGGACGCGTGGTTGAGCGAAGGGGCCTTAAGGAAGGTGGAGGGGATGCCGCGCGCTTCGATACACTCGCGAGTGGGTCTCAGACCCAAGGAGAGATGAGAGAGAGAGAGAGAGAGAGAGAGAGAGAGAGAGAGAGAGAGAGAAGATTGCTGATGAGGATTTCTAGGAAGAAAGATTAGATTTTGTGATGAGGATTTCTAGGAAGAAAGATTAGGTTTAGGTGAGAGTTGTGAGAAACGATTGATAGCGATATGAGGGCGTGAGACTGTGTTTTGGAATAGAAGTCGTGTGGGACCGTGACAATGATATCTCGAAATTGGTTGACTTTTGCATAAAACCTTGTAACGTTATTTGACAGCGGAAAATGTCCTACAACCCTTTTAAGGGATCGTGACCAATAACCAGTAGCCCTGTATATATATTTATTTAAAAAAGATATGAAATCCCCTTAAAAAACTTGAACAAGTAAAAAAAAACGCCAAGTAATAAAAAATGCCCTCGAAAAACAGTCGTTGCACAGCATTTCCAGTGATACATACATACAGTATTTGTGTGATGCATACGTTGTACTTTTATATAATCGTGATTCGAACTTTTTATCATAAACGTAATATGGTTTCTTAAAATAAAATGTTGAGAAAAATAATATTACTAGGGTTTGACAATTTTGTGTACATTTCTAGTAAATTTGCTTGGCTTTTGCATAAAAAGTTATTTCACTTCTTTTGTACGTTTGAATTGAAAAAGTAATAATGTACATAAAAGCATTGTTTGAATAAAATCACAAGCATTTCGAGGTTAATTAGAATTTTGTAGAAATATTTTGTATCAATTAAATTAAAATGATCGGAAATGCTCCAATCTGCAGTATTGCAGATTGGTTGATGAATCAAATCTTGCAATATGTAATTGGTTGATGAATCATAGTCCGAACAATAACCAAATTTCAATAGCTAAATAACTATTTTGTGTAAAATAATAATGTGCTCAGCTTTACAACACGACGCGCATAAAAAATAATTAGTGCTCGTCCTCGAACAAAAACAGAAAATTTCTTTTTTGTTGGAAATTTCCTCCAAAACAAAATGTATGTCATCTTTAATATGTTCTTTATTAGGTTCTACACGGAAAGATCGGAGTTTGAAATATTTAAGGGAAACAGACAAGCCACGGTTTTTGTTTACACAACTGTCAGTAACAATTGAGCACGTTTTTTCGGTGCAAAATTAATCTCACTCAGTGGACCACAGAACAAAGCGATCCCGGCTAGTCGCATATTTCCAGTGCTAATTTTAGATTCTTTAGAAGGGGCGCTCTGAAAAGTCCGTTAGCATGGAAATGTAGTACGAAGAATAAAAAAGCTCAACGTTTTACGAATAATACGTGGGTTAAATTATTTCTAGATCTTTAGTTGCATACTCAGTAGAAAGCGTTTAGTCCAGTGAATTAAATAGTGATCGACGAGTTTCACGAATTAACAAGAATATTCGTGTTTTCGACAGGCATTGCTGTTGATTCGTTTTACAGTAGTTTGAAGCAATGTTATGAGTAGCTCCGACAGCCAACATCGATAGTGCGGTATGCCGCGCAAGCGTTGTTCACGCGGGGGGGAAGCATGCTCGTTTTTAGTCTGGCGAGAGGCAGGACAAGCCTACAGTATTCTCGTTTCGACGTTCTAGAAATTAGTATAACAGCGCGCGAGTTTTTTACCTGCTATCGAATATATATTATTAATCACAGTTGAAAGTGTATTTTACCCCAGCATTCACTTGTCAAAGTTGCGTGGTCTTATTGATTGAGGATGGCAAGCATTGTGGATCGCTGCAACGACACAGGATCGCCTTCAATGTCGAGAACAGAGGATAATTTGTCGAACAGCGAGGGACCATTGCTTAAACGAAGCGTTGGAAAAAGTAACACTACTGACAGGTGCGTCCATCGAAGCTCGCGGGCGCATCTTAAAATGTTTTATAGTAGCTGTTTCGTGCTTTTCGTTAACCCTTATTTATTGCCTTTCGGGAGCACTTTCAATTGCGATTCATGGTGGCAAGTCTACACAAGTACATATAATACGCCGCTACGTACTACAACGACATATCGATCGGTTCGGTCTCGAAAGCTACTGGGGGTGTATATACCCCGAGCCTGCCTTTTTCCGAAATCATGAAATATAGGAAGAGAAAATCGCACTGCATACGCTAAATGTGGACAAAAGTGAATGAAAATGAGAATACCGCTCAGTTTTTTTTTGGTTCGTGAGGATATGACACGGAGAACATAACAAATAAATACTTATCCACAATCAGAGCCATAATCGAGGGACACTTTTTTCGCAGAATCGTTGATCTTTTAAGAATAGCTCCTACATCTCCGGGGGAAAATATCAGAATTTTTTTTTTAACTGTTTCAAATCGTATAACGTGGTTTATGAAAATCACAATAGAAAATAATGTTCGCTTTTTTATAGATACGAGCATGTTAACTCAACGACACAAAGCAGAAATTGGAAAATGTTGAGAAAATTTGAAATTGTACACGACGAAGAAACAATCTTTTGTTTGCAAAAACCGTTTTGGCCGTTTTGTAGAGCACACGTTCCGAGAAATCGGGACACGATCAAAGCCAAAAATCAAGACTCTTCGCATATCGTTTTAGAATGTTCTTGGCTGAAAAACGTCTCACGGACTTTGAGGATTTATCGTTTTCTTTTAATGGTATACGGCAGTAGGCCCAGTAATCGTCACCTTAAGGGGTATGCATAACCCTGGAATTTAAAAAATCGATGTTCGGTTTATTTTTTTTTCTTATTGCGTAGAGTCTGA
Organism: Ophion slaviceki; assembly: GCA_944452715.1. Classification (NCBI taxonomy): domain Eukaryota; kingdom Metazoa; phylum Arthropoda; class Insecta; order Hymenoptera; family Ichneumonidae; genus Ophion; species Ophion slaviceki. Next base: position 32,380,310 of record OX101792.1, on the reverse strand, counting down.
AACTTTGATTTGGTTTCAAGATTTTTCAAAAAATCCAAAAATTGACCGAGTTATGATGATTTTAGTGGAGCAGATCAGAACATCCCGTTGTGTTACGACTCCAGCGCTGCGCGGTGCCCTGTATGGTTTCTAAGGGCATTGATATGATTTTATCCAACCGGGCTATTTGATTGTTATACGGTGCTATATGGTTATATCTTGTCATACGGTTTGTTATACGAATTGCTATACGGTTATATCTTCATTGATAGTGGAGCTAGCAAAAAAAAATGAAAGAGACATTTTTTATTGTCAATTAAAAACGAAACCTCTTTTATATCAAACTTTTTTCTACACAATGCACTTTTTCGTCACAATCGGCAGTATAACAATTAAATTGTTTTTAACGAAAAAAAACGACTCTAGATAAAAATAAATGTCCTATTCGTATTGCCCGTACCCGAAGCCATAAAGAACCGCCGAACATATTGCGCAGACCTAAACATTTATACGAAAATTAAATACGAAAAAAGTGGATTTAGTACGTTTTCTTCTCTTGCGTTTCTAGAACGTATATCTAGAAAGTATACTTTGCAATTTGGCGTACGTCATATCTCAAAATGTAATCGTCCCATTTACTTCAAATTTTGACAGAACATATTTTATATAATTAAATCTACAGACTGGTTTTATCATATGTTCCTTCGTTTGTTAATAACAAACGTGTAAAGTCGTTATTTTTTATCGAAAATCGACATTTATTCCAAAAACTGCAATTTATGCAAATTTAAAAATTTCGAAATAGTATCCGCTGGGTTTGTAACTTCACTATTTTACTAAGAGTATAGTTTTCTATTTTTTGCTTTAGATAAATCTGCGGAGGCTACAGTCCTGAGATTAAATGACACTGATAACGTTGTTTATATATATTTCGCAATAAAAAAACGGTGTCATATCACGACGACTATCTGTCAAGAATACTCAGTGGCGGACTAAGCCCGACGGAGGCCGGGGGCGGCATATAAATGAGGCCGCCGGTCTGATAAAAAATAGATGGATTATTGATGATATGTAATTTGACTATACGCCCTACTTATGATATGGGTAAAAAAGTTAGAATACAAATCAGCATTCAACACAGCACCTAGCAGGTAGAGTGCAAAGAAATAATGAAGACTACAATAAGAAAGTAACTTTTACTGTACTTATATGTTTAAAAACAAAGCTTTTGCTTTGTAACTATTTTACATGTTTTCGTGCTTTCATTTAACTGAACTTCTCAATAACGTCGTTGAAATCTATTTCCCTTGAAACTTTCCTTTCAATTGATAGGTTGGACAGATTGACTAGGCGTTCTTGGTTCATCGTAGATCGACGATAATTTTTTATAAATTTCTATTTAGAAAACTTCTCTCGCATGATGCGACCGAGACACAAATGGTGAAGAAGTATTGGATTATAAGTAATAAACAACGCAAAGATTCACTGAAGTCCCATTTAATAATAATACAGGTTTGGAAACGACCACGATATGTTAGGCGCCCTAAGTCGATCTACTTTTTTATACATTTTTCGCCACTACATGGCATTGCTGTTGACGGGTACATGTGTGACATGGACAGAATATCTTCTGTTTATCTCTCCCACTCTCCAGATCGAGGCGCATGCGCCATCGACCTTGCCCCCGAATATTGGATGAGGGTACGAATGAAAAACCAAATGAACAAATAATACGCTTACTGAAGACTTAACTGATTGATAGACCCATTCTCTGAAATGTCGCTGCTACGAAAACTCGTCTGCTAGTCACATTGTTCTAGGTTTAATCCTGAATATTTTCTCTAAACATTCGTTGACCGGCTGTTTTTATTGTCGCTACGAAATCTTTATAATATTTTACACGTGTGAGCAGTTTATATCTGGCATCTAGAGTTATTTAGTATTTAAATTATGACATAGAAATGTGACCAGCGCGTTATCTCCATAAAGGGCCGTATAAATGAGACCTTTTTTAGAGTTGTCATTTTGCGTTAAAAGTTCGGTAAATTGGCTTGCAACTTTACGAGTATACGGGGATGTATTTTTACTTGATTATAGACGAAAATCAATTAATTCCTAAATATTCGAGTTCGTGAATAAAATTCCTTAAGAACACGAGATGACAGACGGACCGAGATTATCGTTCATATGACAACACGGAAATTATAAGTGGGGGCGTAGGATGAGATCACAGAAGACCGTGTGTGGGGGATATCCTTCGATAGGAGCGACGCATGTGACGGCGAGCGGAATAAAAAGTGGATCTTGTAACGGTGCCTCACGGTATCATTGAAATGTGGCTTCGTTTCCAGACCTGTATGTGAGACCGTGGGTCAGGAAAGTCCCGCAGCGGCTAACAGTGTTGCCAACTTAGTGGATATTCCACGTAAACGGGTGGTTTAGACATCCTTTTTAGTGGATACAATTTGTTTTTAGTGGCTGGTGGTTTTTGTTAGTGGCGATCAAGATATTCAACCACTAACGTCTAAACAAATTTATGATACATTATATTTTGCTATGACAATGCCCTTTGACACAAAGTGTGTCAACTTTTATGGTGTAGGCAACACTACGATCTTGTAAATACCTACCAGCGCCATGGGGATTCCCTGAATAATGTTTTGGCTGAATATAGACTTGAACGAATATAGACCACAGGGTATAGTAATTGAATCGAGTTCAATTTGCTTGAAAAGTATGGTTTTAAGTACTTAATAATTTTTTTTATGTAAGTGCATCAGATGTAGTTGCTTGATTACTAGACAGTAAGCGGTAACACCAGGCGGTATTAGAAGTTTTCTGGTGGTTTGAAGAACCGCTTATGGTGGGTGTAACAAAACAAGTTGGCAACAGCGGCGGCTACTATCTTTATTTTGGCTTCTAACAAGTTACAAGTTATAATGTAATTTTACGGCAGTAAGGATCAGATTGGTTGATTTCTCCTGTTGTTATTCTTTAGTAGGTATGGATGTAATTTCTTTAGTACGTATGTATGTCATTTTTATTACGGAATTTATTTATTGTTCGGATCTAGTATTTATGTTTCGCGCCAAAGCCACCATAGAGTGAGCGGGGCCCACCATTTTCATGGCGCTGGCTATAAGTAGGTAGAGCTTTATGCTATATTGACAATTGCTATCATGACCTGGGGGGCTATTACGGTTCTCCGTTTGGGTGAAAATGACAAAAGTGAGCAGCTCACCCTATTACAGTTCTCTTCACCTAGTAAAAATGCGAGATTATTCACGTGAGTTTACTCGACTCGAAATGTCATGTCAAAAATCGAAATGCGCATGCATGAGCGTCTTCGTAACGCAGCAACGACATGTCCAAAGCTAACACATAAAACAAGTTACTATGATATAGCTGATTCAGAGACGGTAGCATCTCGACGCCGAGTAATTGATAAAATTCAGCAACTTAAAGTTGATATAATAGCGAGTTAAGTAATGTCATCCGGTAATGATGAATAATTTGCTGGTGATCGTGGTTTTGCGCAATCGGGAAAATCGAATGCTTCGTATACGACGATCTCTGCGCGATGCTTCGGATCCCTTCAGTATAACGGAACAAGAGTATATTGCATAATAGTTCGATTTATTAACATAAAACAATAATTCTATCACTGTATTATAAGAACCGTTTTATGTTCCAATATGGTAAAAAAATTACCAGTATTTTTTTTATTTTAATGGCTGTATCGCAATCTGCCTCGTGCTAAATCTTCGTCTTTTTTTATAAAATCTAATAACATTTGTTTTTGTTTTTCGGTAACATTCTTGTTACAAACTCAGATTCTATTTAAAATTGTCACTCATTCGAGAGAAGAGGTTGTTTTTGTCGATGCGCACGTCTTTCGTTTTGGGCTGGGTTTGATAGGCGTGCTAGTATACCCTTTCTACGGTGTCGTGAAAATGTGAGATGACTAGCCGGAAGTTCCTAGTGATGTGACATTTTCATCCGACCGATCGTTAATAGCGTGACTAAATTCACGTGAGATGAAAATGCGAGAAGTGAGAAGTCTCACCCGAGAACCGTTATAGTCCCCCTGATAATAGGTGAATTAGTACCTACCTACCTATGTTTCCTAGGCCTCCAACCCCAAACTGTCCCTTACTGAATATATTTCGGCCTTGGTTGGAATTTGACTAAAAATGACTTTTCGAGATTTTGGAGGCCCCCCAGGACCAGAGGCCCGGGGCGGACAGCCCCCTCCGCCCCCCCCCCCCCCTTAGTCCGCCACTGAGAATACAATCTTTGTGCGAAAGATCGACCTTATCATCCCCATACCTGAGATGAAAACACAATATTGAAAATCGATTAATTTTTTTAACTTCAAGGTTATGCATACCTCTTAAGCAGATCGCGCGACTTTCCAAATTTATATAGCTCAACTTTGAAGGTGAGTAGAAGTTATTTTAAGTAATTAATAATCAGCTATTTATTTCGACGAAGAACGTCGTCAAATTCTCGTGCCTGGTACAGTTTTCGAGAAAATATTTTGTAAGGTTATAAGACGCTATTGTACGGGTGATCGTCATGCTGCCATGACGGTTGATCTAGTAATCGCCATTTGAACGTCCCACCAACCGGCACATGCGTTCAAACTATTTTAACAAATTATGCGAAGGTCCGTATGCCTTTGTTGACTCGATTCTGTTTGCATGTAGGACTGCAGAATAAGTTTTAGTCACTCAGATATAAATTTTTCGCTTTTTATTAGTACATTTAACAAGCAGTTGCAGACATTAATTTCTCTTACATACGACTTTATTCATTTTTTAAATAAAACGAATTATGACTGTAACATCAGAATTATAACTTTTTAATTTTTAATAATTGTAAACAACAATATTTATCATAGAAGAATTTTTAATATTTTTTCGAACCAGTGGTATTCACCTCTGCTCGAGACGAGCCCAGTTATCGACATGGCCACGACCCACTAATCGACAACGTCTATTTATATGTATATATTTTTACTATGGCTGATGCCACACGGCGCGATGGGGCGACGCAACGCAGTGACTTACTCGTGTTAAATACGCGGCGCCGCAGCGCACCGTGTGTCACACCACGGATTTTGCTGTGGAGGACGCCGCGCCGCTGCTGCACCGCGCCGCTGCTGCACCGCGCCGTTTGGCATCAGCCTATCGCGGATATGTTGTAACTCATGACGTTATTTTTTTATTTCTTTAAGTCAAAACTTATAAGCAAAAATTATATTACTTTTCACACTCCACAAACGCGTGCATCGCTATGCCATGGCGAAGATATACTGTTTCCTTGTTGATTAACGGCGTACAATATCAAATGCACGTGGTTTCGTGTCACGAGCCGTTTTGCTATTTTTTCGTACTCTGCATGATAGCAGTAATAATAGTCGTTATGTGGTGCGTCGAAAGAGGGCAACTAGACATTTTCGGTGGGTAGCGATTTATTTTTTTAGTTCATTCCGTAGGGGGGTCGGCCATGGGTGTAAAACTCAGTTTCCAGGACTGTAGGAGATGAGGAACGGCCGCCATATTGAAATTAAGACTGTAATTAGTTTGTTTTTATTTATCTCCGTAACCGTGAGGCCGACGAAAATGTTGTGGAGAGCATATTTGGAGTTGATACAATAATCCATAACTTTTATCAATAACTTTTTGCGCCAATATTTATAATAAAAGTTATAAACAAAAAAGATAAAAAATGACAGGATAAAAAATGTTAAGGCAAGATAATGAATTAATTCAAAACCTTACAGCAAAAATTCTTCTTCGTTTTTTTATACAGCATTTCGTAATAAACAATTCAACCTATTAAATTTTGTTTGTTCAGTTTGGTTTTACTGACTTTTCAGCGTTGTGAAGGGAGGTAGTAGAAGGTAAGTAGTAGGGGTTTGCGAGTACTCGATTCACTCGGGTACCCGGTGTTCGGGTCGGGTCGGGTACCCGACGGTTACTTAAACTTCGGGTATTCGTTAGGGGTGTGCGGGTAGCAGAATTGGTCGGGTCGGGTAATTAGACTATAATTCGGATGGAGTACCCAAGTTTTTCGAGTACTCGAGATCAGACGGGTGTACTCGAACTTTATTGAGTATCCGAGTTTTTCGAGTACTCGGCTCACATCGGGTAGGGGAGACAGGGATCAAAAGTAACACATTTTAGTTAAGGGCTCGTAACTTGGAAACGGATGATTATATAAAATTGGTTATTAGCCCATGATAAAGGAAATTTATCTAGCTACAATTTAAACAAAGAAACATGTACCTCACGTTAATAGATAATTAACAGGGCCGATTTTTTTCAAAGTCCGGTGTTACTTTTAAACCCGGTTTTGTGGCTAGTTGTGGACGGGCATGTTTTAACAGCATTAAATAAATTAAGTTTTTAATTGAATGAATCTAATAAATATTTTTGTAAATTCTTTATTTGAGTTAAGTATTAATTATTTAGGCACATCAATCACATTGTTAACTTCTATGGCCTCCGCTGGAACATGTTTTTTTCAGTTTCTTCACGAATTTGAAAAGAGTGACGTGGCAGAGGAAAACATTTACAATAAATTTCCTCTGTTCCGGCAAATCCCTTAAAGTTTTGAATTTTTCAACGTGGGTTTTAAATGGAGAAGAAACCCAAAAAGACTAGTTGGCACTAAAAAATTCAGAAAAACTCACTCACAAGGAAACGTTGCGAGGTCGATGTCTTCGATTTCGATGAAATTTGGCATGCTTGTAAAATGGGTAAAAAAAGGCGACACGTATTTTTTTTATATCGGCGGAACCCGATTTTGAAGGGTTGAAACGAACCCTTCAAAATTGGGGTGTTTTTCATTTTTCGTCGATAACGGTTTAACGGTACGAGATATGAAGAAACTTCAAATTGCAACAATGTTTATTTTTTGGTGTACTATACATTGGAAATGAGAACGATGCAGATAGCAACAAACTTCATATTGTTTATTGCAAAAATGCAATTTTTTCAACCGTATTTCCGAGAATTTTCAATCGATTGAGATGTAAATTTGCATACATGTAGAGAATGGAAAAGTGCGGATACGAATGGTTTCTTTTTCCGATATCTCACAATTAAGGGGTTGAAACTGCCATTGTTTTTTCAGCCAAGAGCATCGTATAATAAGCTAGCTGTTTGGCATTTCGGTCTAAATTCATGTCAATATATGTTCGTGTTATGGGGCAATTACATATTTTTAACATTCCAGCCCCCCCCCCCCTTCTGACAGTCACTCTCTCGAAAGGCAAACGTTTAAAGTTCTTACCGTACGGCATGGACGAAAAGTTGTAGAAATAAAAATGGGTTACAAAGAAAGTACAATCAGTAAAAATAGTCGATACACAATTTCTCGTTTTGGCGGAACGACACTCTTAAGGGGTCAACGCACCCTCAAAAACTTTGTTCTTTCTATAGCTCGTGAACGGGCCGAAATAAAAATAAAGTTCGAAGGGAAAAAATATTGTATTCTTCGACTACTAGACGTTCATAATGATAATGATGAGTACAGCAACAAATGGCGTATTGTTTACTGCAATAATTCGTGAATTACTGGTGAAAAATCACTCTTTAGTTTTCCACTAATATGGACGGGCAAGGCTTGCAAAAACGGACAAACTTCGTGCTTCGGGAAACAACTGGATTACAATTGTGTATTTACGAAGAAATTCTCCCCCGACACGTACTGCCTTTAAAGATTACAACATAATCGGAAAAATGTTCTCACGCTTACTTATTTAGGAAACGTTTGAACTCTATGTTTTTTATGGATTATACTTATTACGATAATGATAGTCATGATAAAAGTGTTCGAAACAAGGAGATTTTTTACACCACGCACAGGCGATGATGGCGGCTTCGCCGCATACATAGCATGTCGGTACATTTTGGGAAAAGCAAAATTCTACCGGATTTTCGAAGTTTAGTAGTCTTTCTTCTTCGTAACTGCTTTTGTACCAAGCATATTTGAAAAGGTTTGTGAACCGTGGAAAAGAAAACCGGTTGTGTGTGAGAGTTTGTAACTTGACAGTATTGTCTCTCAAATGCAGATTGACGTAGTAATTGTATAATATTACTGCGTCAGAAAAGTGTTTGACGAAGTTTTTCCATACACGGAAGCCATAAACATCAACGGGCTGTATCAATCCAGTTGTACCTGCAGGAATTACTAATTATCATATAAACTAATTGTCTACATAACTAATAAAACTGGTGCAATATATTAAACTGCTGGAATGGTTAAAACTTTAATATATAAGGAGTACAACTTTGCAGTGACCGTTTTTTTCAAAAGTTTAAGGCTTTATTATAAAAAAGTGGCTACATATTTTTTAATCAAAGTACTGCCTGTCGCTAGCTACGACCTCGGCCCATCTTTCAGGTAGCATTCGGATCCCGCGTCGATAAAAGTCTTGGTCCTTGGAGGCAATCCAGGAATCGACCCAATTTTTGACTTTTTCGTAAGTACCGAAGTGCTGGTCAGCCAAATCGTGTGCCATTGACCGGAACAAGTGATAGTCGGAAGGGGCAATGTCTGGAGAGTACGGCGGGTGGGATAAAACCTCCCATTTCAGCGTTTCCAAGTACTTTTTCACGACATTTGCAACATGGGGTCGGGCATTGTCATGCTGCAGTATCACCTTGTCATGTCTTTTATTGAATTGTGGCCGTTTCTCTTTGAGTGCCTTACTCAAGCGCATCAACTGACGTCGGTAGAGTTCCCCTGTGATGGTTTCGGATGGTTTGAGTAGCTCATAGTACACAACGCCCAGCTGGTCCCGCCAGATACACAGCATCACTTTGGATCCGTGAATATTCGGTGTGGGCGTCGATGACGGAATATGACCACGCAGTCCCCACGTTTTCTCACTAATAGAATCCTCCCCGTAAGCATCTACAAGCAAACGGTGGGCCTCAGCCGCAGATTTCTTGATGTTGAAGAAGTAAATCATAACCTCCCGCAAATGCTGAGAATTCGGTTCGTAGGTTGCCATGTTTGAGTGCCTATAACTTTATAATGCATACACGTATCCGTTAGCTTTTTTAAATTGTTTACATTGGCAGAGCCTCTAGTTTAAAATGCCACTTTTTTTATTGAGCTAGGGCCACTACTTCGGCCGCAGTGGCTCTCTAAGTAAAACGGTCACTGCAAAGTTGTACTCAAATATTTTCCTTGCATATCCATTTCTTTAAACGCAATTGGACATTGACCACTTCAAGCATTCAGAAGTATTACCGATTTTGGATCCATATTGCGAATATATTCTGCTTGGAACCGACGCTTGAAATGATTGATCGCTAATTTTCCCGATTTCGAAGCCAATAGAAATATATTTTCGGCTCTGAACATAGCTTGTTCCACTCGAGGTTCAAATTTGCCAGTAGGTTCGTTTAAAACTATCAACATAGGTGCTAAATAAAAGCTTGCCACTCGCAGAAATCAATGGCGGTATAGTATAACTGTGTGTTGTTGATGTTTTCGATTGCACTACTGTCTCAACGGATTTCTGCCCTTCTTTCGGCAATGTGCGGCCTGTATGTAGCTCTAAATTGAATCCACTGTGATCGGAATTAAATGTGTTTTCAGCCCCAATGTTGGCTATGTTGACTTTCACAATTTCGATAAAGTCGATAGCTGTATCAGAGTTCAATAATTGTTTTTTTGTTACATATTTAGTAATCTTCCGTGACACAATTCCATGTTGGTTTTTGAATGTCCTTAGCCAAGAAGTGGATGCTTGGAAATTTACTGCTGGCATTTCTACAATTTCTCGTGCACGTAAGGCCCATCGTCAAAGAACTCTATCATGGACAGGCAGCCTTTTGTCCAAAGCATCATTGAAATTGTTTAAGGGGTGAGATGTTGTAAGAATTTCCCAAATTTTTTTTTTTTACATTTACTTCAAGTATGATGTTTCGAAAATATTCCCTGAAAATTTCAAGTCAATCCGCTAATTAGTTTCCGGGATATCCCACAATTAGTGAAGGGGCGTCGGGTCCCCATGGCTGGTAGCGGACGGCAGCGCAAACAACCGGTTTCGACCCCCCCTATTATATTCTATAAATAGTCTTGTTCGTAACTGAAAATTTTCAGTTCGAAGACAACAACAAAATTATATTTTAGAAACTTCCACATCGGCAGAAGCCCTATTGTATGGGCCAGGAATTGATGATTCGATGTACGTAATTTTTTAATTAGTATTTCTATACATAAACCAAGTATAAAATTGGAAAACTCTTTCAGAAACTGTCAAAAATGTATTACGCAAAAACTATGAACTTTGGCAAAATTTTATAAAGTAAACTTCCGTTTTAAAATTGCTCAAAATGTTTTTTTTTTAAATACAATTCATCTCGAAAAACTTTAATTTTTTGAAAAATTGTTTTATCAATTGGCTATAAACAAGTAAATGCTTCGAATTTTCGTAAAAGAATAGTCATATTCGGATGCAGCGGATCAAAATACATTTTTCAAAAGTTTAGCTTTATCCATCGAGCTCCAAATTTTACGAACATATAATGCCGTATCCACATCGAAAAACTTTAAACGCGTTTTTCTCGAAATTATGTTTTCCAAGTCGGTGACCACTATAATTAAAAAACGACTCGATGGATTTTGATGAAATTTTGTGTGCTTATCGATAGCATTAAAAACTATTCCTCAATCGAAGGAATTTCATTTTTGTTGAAAATTTCTATTTTTTTTAACAATAAACGAGCGATTTTTTTGTCGAAAATCGAAAGTTATCTGTCGGAAGCCGCCATTCTGTTAAGTTTTGAAAAAAAACTTCGATTAAGGCCTAGATTTATTATTAGACTCGTGATTTTTTTTTGTTTTTTTTTTTTATTTTATTTCAGATGATCCAGTAAAATTTTATGATGATCACCGCAAACGGACCCGCAAGTCGGACCCCCTTCGGCACTACATGCCGAAGGGGGTCCGACAAAGATCGCGATATTTTTATAAATAATCAATATTTTTCTTTGAAAATTTGTACAAGTCAAGTTGAAATATAACATAAAAAGTCTGTGTAACCACTTTTGTAAAGCAAACTTAATTAATGTTTTAAAAAATTAGTGAAAATACTCGTTTTTTCACGCCTCTGACTGTATCTCACCACTTGACGTGTAGTGAGCTATTTTTGTTAACTTTCCTTTGTGGGTGCCATCCTTATTTATACTATGGGCCCACCGGCGTAACTGCGGTTCTGATTTCACCTTTTTGAATTTCGTTTAAACTCATGATAACTTTCTATTCTCATTTGCCCCGGATCTCCAGTAATCTACAGCTTTTGTCTTGTATTTGTAACTCAATTCTTCTAAATCTTGGGTACATATATTTTCATCGAATTTTTGATCTAGGTATCGTTGTCCATGCCAATCTCCTTCACTGTCATCTTCTATTGCGGCTGCTTCATGAATTTCATTTGGTGAAAGAAAATCCAAACCAGTTTCGACTTACATTTTCATAGGTTGATCCATCGCTTCATTGATCATGTTTTTTAGATCCTTACTGAACCATTTTTCCTCTTGGGTGATTGGAGTGCAAGGCAAATTCATAGAACTTATCGCTATGGATGGAAGTTGAATAACATTCACCGGATTAACGTATATTTTTATTCGTATTTGGAACTCAAAATGTATGGCTGGCTTCTCCGTCGTTACTGCAGCCATAATGATCGTTGGTGAATTTATCTGACTTAAAAACCAATTGACAAGTACACACGAAAAAGAAATAACGACGACACACGCTATTACTAGAACTGCTATTAATCTTTACTAAGGCGATTTGAAGGTTATCATGGGGTAGCCGCTCTTTGCACCGAAGTCGCTCTTTGTGAAGATTTAATTCTTTCGTTCATTGTTTCTGCTGTTTGTGAAATTAAAGTTAGCGATAAAGATTAAATCATCCCAGTAAACCAGTCATGTAACGTGGAAGTTACAATTAATATCCCACTGTTACACCTGTGTAGCATAACTGTTATGTTATGTGGAAATAACACCGCAATGTTTCACTCGATACCTGTATGTCATATACATGTAACGTACCATGGTAACTTCAAGGTTACATTACCAAAATGTATAATGGTCTCATAACATGTGCGTAACAATGTGAGTATAACATTGGTAATATTCAGGTTATGTAAACTTTATAAAAGGGTATAATATTGCAGTTACAAAACCAACATATTGTAACTGTTACATATTATGCTTATAACAATGTGAATATAACATTGGTAATATTCAGATAATGCATATGTTATGAAAAGTTGCAATATTGCAGTTGCATAACCAGTACTTTCAACAGTCACATAACATTGTTACAACTATGTGAGTATAACAATGGTAATACGCAGATAATATGAATGTTCTAAAACGGCAAAATGTTGCAGTTACATAGCCAACATATCGTAACCGTTATATATTATACCTGTAACGATGTGATTTTAACATTAATAATATTCAGGTTAAGTAAATGTTATGAAACGTTGCCGATTTTGTATGATTAAGGGCGGATTTTTCCAACTTCTCGGTAAGCCTCTACCTGCCAGTTATCCTATGCTTGATAATATATGTTAACATTAATATTAACTTAAGCCGAAAAAAAGCAAATTTTTAAGATGTTTTTTTTCAGCTCCATTATTGGATAAAGCTATGAAACTTATTCTTTTACAATATTGTTTCAACCTTCTGAAATAGAAAAAATATTGTTTATTTTGATTCAATGAATATTTTTTTAGAAGGCGCCAAAGTTGCGTCATTGAAAATAATGCCTGGTCCCATGGCCGACAGTTAATCTCAGGATTGGCAAGTCTGAGACCAAAAAAATCAAAAAGCATTTTAAAGAGAAAGGGTTCGTACACAACAATTTACCAGTGTTAATACAAAATCGATGAAAACAAAAAAATGGCGGATGTTTGAACCAAATTGTCAAAAATTTACCACTTTTTTCACTATTTTTTTTCGTGCCAAAATTGTGTATTTTTATTTTTTTCACAAATTGTGGTAAATTGTTGTGCGGGATATATTAACAAACAAAACGCGCCAAGACGAGTCAAGTGAGTCCGGAGATTGTAACTGTCGGCCATTTAAAAGAACGTCATTTCGAGAAAATCGCGTTTCAACTTTTTTTCGTTATATTCTTGTAGTGTACTCTTGGCGTCGAGTCGCTGCCGCAACTCTTGATAACTCGAATTTCTCACAAATATTTTAGATGTTGATTTCTGAAGGTCTAAGGAGATGAAAAATGTAAAAAAATCTATTTTTTCAAAATTCCAATTCGGACTAGTACCTTAAGGATGTTTTCGCGTTAGACGATTTTAAAGATTAATTGTTTAAAATTTGTAAAAACCTTCTTAACAATCATGCTCAACTGTGGGTAAAATTTGAGAAAGTCTGACCGTCTAGAAATAGTGTTATTTGTTGTAAAAAATCATCTTTTTTCGTCACTTCTCATAAGACCTCATGTTCAATTTGCAATTTTAAACACTGAATATCTCGATTACCAGACGGTGAAACCTTCTTAAATTTTTTATACACATAATATGACGCTCAACAAGATTCACGGAAAATTTCAAGAAATTATCTTTTAAAAATTGTGTCTGATGGTTTTGACTTTACTTTGTATATACTATTATGATTATGGCGCAAGAACATCCTTAATGAGACTTATTATTAGTACGACCTCGAATTTCGATTTAAACAATTCCCGCCACCATGCAGGGCCAGTAGTGGGCATCCCAGGTAGCAAAATGTTATCTATATGGCATCCGAAAGATATCGCGAAACGGATACCGATAACTATTTGGTCGTCCAAAAAGACACCGTTTTGTATTACAAAACGTATCACTTATGTTCGCTTCGCAGATAACTTATTTGTGTCCGATAGTTAACTATACGGCAACTTTTAATGGTTAACAAAGTGTCGACAAAAGGTTAACTCTTTTCGGTTGTCGGTTCGTTAGCGCAAAGTCATCAAATCGATATATCTGAACGATATCTTCTTGAAGGCACAAAAATGCCAAGATACCACTGCCATCTAAAAGTCGTCCAATAGACATCCGAATGAGGTTAACAAAACCACATCTAAACGGCATCAAAGAGTACTATCAAAAAGATATCTATTTATTGGCGATATATAGGCTGCGCCACATTTGACCCAACGACAAAATATCCGCGGCAAAATATCCGCGACCAAATATCCGAGGACAAAATATCCGAAAGACAAAATATTCTCATGACACACCGTCCGCGAGACAAAATCCTAAACCTCGTCCACTACATCAACGGGGTCGCGCGCAAAACATCTTTGTGGGGTGTGTAAGATAGCGGGGTGGGGGCATAATACCAATTTCTTCATTGCACCCGAACAAACAAACCCAAATATAGCCGTCACATATTAATAATTTTCTTTCTTTTTGTGATGGAATAAATTTCAACGGCATGACTGTGCACTTGACATGGAATAAATTTTAACGGGACGACTGTATGCTTTAAACTGTGTGTAATATCGGCAGATATTTTGTCTTGCGGATATTTTTTCATGAGGATAAAACACCTTTGTGGGATGTGTGAGATAGTGGGATGGGGGCATAATACGAATTTCTGCATTGAACCCAAACAAACAAACCAAAAGAAAACCAACAAACAAACCCAAACATATCCGTCACATATTAATAATTTTCTTCCTTTTTATGATGGAATAAATTTCAACGGCATGACTGTACACTTGACATGGAATAAATTTCAACGGTATGACTGTACACTTGACATGGAATAAATTTCAATGGCATGACTATACACTTTAAACTGTATATAATATCGGCAGATATTTTGTCTTGCGGATATTTTGTCCTGCGGATATTGTGTCGTCGGATATTTTGTCGAGGATATTTTGTCGTCGGGTCAAAACGCGTGTTACCAATATATACGTATAATAATAACCTATCCATTTATTTATGTAAATTAACCTATTATCTAGACTGTTAATAAGTTAATTTTTATAATGAAGAAATTGATACGATATTGTCATGTCGGTTTCGAAATGGGCTAGGTAATTACAAATAAAACATCGATTAATTCATTATAAGTGAAATGTAATTTAATATTATAAAAACGGTACAGTCGTTATTCGACTTCTCTCCCGTTGCAGTCACATCTTGTTTGGAGCATGGTGGTTGCCATGCTCCAAACGATCCCGTGAATAACCTCAAAAGCAGACTTACGCTTTTAGAAAAAAAACAGCCCGTTAAATACGTATATATACTCACAGAGGCGAAAAGAATAGTAGGATAAAAGGCACTCACGTGTATATCTTTCAACACCTTCATTTTTTCAACTACTTGTTGTTACACACAATTTTTTGCCGGTGAAATGAAATATGACACGCTACATTCGCATTATGATAAAAGTGATCCGTTGGATGTGATCTTTAGGACAACATTTGGATGACTTTTTACTATTTCCCGCCAATACTAAATATCTTAAAAGTCAGCATTTTACCGATATCTGAAAGATATCATGAAAAAGACGTCTTATGTAATTCGTCTTTATGATATCCTTTGGATAACGTTGAGCTAGATACAATAGATAACAGTAAATAGATAACTTTTTGATAAGTTAAAAAAATTCATCAATTGGATAATATTTGTGATACCTTTTAGACATCCGTTTTCATCACCGAAAGATATCATTAAAAATACAACTTTACGGCAGCATTATACGGGATGTCATTCGAAAGATATCGAATAGTTATCTTACGGTCATGTCTTAAAGATAACCTGAGAACGGTAACTTACCGACGTCAATTAGACATTTATGCTGCCTGGGATATTGCTGAGCCTCTGCCGGTACGTTATTGCACGAAAAAAGGGCGCGCATTACGAGCACTTTAAAAGTTAGAGGAGATTATGGGGGAAGTTAATTATAGGTGTGCAGCCAGCCTTTTTACGGTGAAAGAAGAAGCCTGTCAAAAAAGCATAATCACTATAACATTGCGATTACATACATTACATACTTAAGTTCTGTAATGGTTACGCAGAAAGCGTATAACAAGTACGTGTGAGCTTTACGAATTCGCCATAAGCGTCGCTAGTGTCGTACACCGTGTTTTGTGACGTGTGACCCCCGTAGCGCCTCGTGCTTCGTGCTTCGGGCCCACCGCATCACATCGCATTTTCCGTGTTTCGGAAGGGAAGGTATAATTGCTGCTTTCTCTCATTATCTTTTTTGTTCAGAATATTTTGAAATATTAAATATAATAAGCCGTGAATATATGTGTCTATCATGTGTGTTATTCAAGTAATAAAAAAAGAATATCATGCAGATTTCATATCAACCCGAATTTACATGCGCGTGATTTGATTCAGGTTATGAGTGATGTAAAAGTGAACATTTTAGATTATTTTTTGCAAGTGGGGCTCATATGGCAAATATTTTATTTTGTGTAATGTTTTGCTTTAATTAAACAGATTAAATTTGGTGTTTGCTGTTAATCGTCTGTATGTAAATCTAAAAAGTGTAATTCTGGTAGATTCCATTTAGAAATTTGTTGTACTGTGTTGATTAATTAACCATATATATTTTTTGTCTTGAGTGATTGCACAGTGGCTTTTTTCCCAACAGATACTGCTGAATTATCCTTGCGAAGGGTTGCGCTGCGTTAAAAAAGATTCTGCCGAAGGGTTGTGCTGCGTCAAAAATCTAATATACCGTTGCCGATTAGACAAAACGGCTTCCTATGATTTTCCAAGAGTTGTTATAAAGATAAATATATATAAGTAATATACATTTAAGTTTTGTTTTTATAAACTCGGGTTGATGTTAAAGACAGAAGGAAGTTGAGTTCTAGAGAATTTCTAGAGAATTGAGAGTAGCTCCGAAACCGATCTAATATACCGTTGCCGATTAGACAAAACATCTTCCTATGATTCTCCAAAGAGTTATAAAGATAAATGCATATTACTTATATACATGTATATATATTTTCGTTCTAAAGTTTTGTTTTTGTAAACTAGGGTTGATGTTAAAGACAAAAGAAAGTTGAGTCCTACTACGTTGAACGTAATGCATGCGTATGTCACATCACCTTACCTCTGTTTCTAGATACAACAATTGATACATGGATTATATTTTTCGTTACATTTTTAGTATTTAGTTGATTATTACGATTAGTGCAATTATATCGTATGGTATCTAGTCGATCGGCAAAGTAAAAAACAATGTATAGTTCATCATAATTATTAAAATAAAGAACTTTACTTTTTCATATATATATTATGTTGACTATTAATCATTCTTTATCCATTAAGAGACGCAATGGAAATATTTAAAATCACATTATACTTGAAAATTTAGCCATATATTTCATAAAAAGACTTCAAAGATATTCATGAAACAATAAAATGTATAAGGTCGAATATAATCAATAACTAATCATATTTTACAGTAATTACGAATATAGCTTGGTGGAAAATTATAATTGAACCATAGTGTAAAATTATTTGTATTTTCAGTTGTAGCGAACGTGTCTCTTTGACGTAAACATAATGTTATGGTAACATAAAAATTGAGAACACTGTCATGATGCATTTATACCAAATGTATTGTAATTCGTGTTACCATAATATTACAGTTGTGTCAGCTCTCCCATTACCCTTCGTGTTAATACAACATTAAATTTACTTCAACTGTTACGTAAACATACATGTGAATGTAACAAAACATTTACATAAACTGTTATCTAAGCATTTATGTACTTGTAATATAACATTCATATCAACCATTAAATAACTGTTCAAGTTAATGTAATATTGCAGTTGTATCAGCTGATAGGTGTTAATGTTAATAAATTCACGTTAACCCTCTTGTTCTTTACCCGAATCTTTTCCCTAGCTCCACGCAGAGGCTCGGCACTCTTGGGTCGAGGAGGGGAGGGTAAAGAATGTAATTGTACACGAGTCTTGTTTTTTTTGTATGCTCACTAGTTTGGCTGATGCGCCTATAGGTATATATATATATTTTTCGACGTTACGCGAGCAATAGGACGGCTTTTTAATTTTTGCACGTACCTCGGAATACCAAACAAAAAGAAAGAACAATGATAATTAAACTACTTGTAACCGCAAACAGATAATAAATAATTAGATTAATTAGAACACACGCGATGATTACGACTAGGTTTTCCGGTACTCCGGCGCGCACTCGCACGGCGCACAACGTCTCTTTTGTCCGGCCACGCAGGCCTCACTCCACTTTGTTCAATTGTCCTTTTATTTCGGAGCCACACACTCTCTTGTCCGGACACACAGTCCCTTCGCCTTCACCACACAGTCTCTATCTATCTCACACTTGGTTTTACTCTAGCACACAGCTCTCGCTCTTAACCGTCCTCGCGTGACTCTGATTCGCGACTACTCGCGACTCGAACCGGCGTCTCGAGCCTCGTGTTCCCCCAGTCTTTCTGGCTTCCCCCCAGTCATCTTCTTCACTCGCGATTCGCCTCGTGCTCGGTAGCGTGATGCGCGAAGACGTCGGCGCAGATACCTCCGTGGCTCGCCTCCATTGGCCGCCTCTTCCCCGCGACCTCAGCGCCACTAATGCGCGGCAATTTTTGAACTGCTGCTCGCCGCTGGTGTAACAGCTCGGCCATCCTCGTCGAGGTCGTCCTCGAGCTCGGTTACGTAATCCTCCATCCATCCCGGTGGTCGTCGCCTCCTTGCGGGCACCCTGGTGGCGGCTCGCACCTGGTCCGGCTCGCCCGACACGCTCGCCTCGGCGTCGCCCGTCGTCGCTGGTTCCACGACGTCCCGGCCGTCCTCGCTGGCGCTCTCCTCCCCCGAAGAATCGTCTCCGTCGCTCTCGTAGGCCGGCTCCCACGGTTTGAGCTGCGACGCGTGTGCGGTAGAGGCGTACCGCCTCCCGCCCTCTCGAGACAGGTCCACCACCTGATATGTGTCGTGCTCCAGCACGGCGGTGATCTCCAACGGACCCCGGTACTTGGGTTGGAGCTTCGTCGACTCCCCCGTCGGCATCGGTGCAGTTCGCATGAAGACGATTTGCCCCTGTTGATAGTCGGTGTTCCGCTGCCGACCCCGGTCGTACCGTTCCTTGTATTTGGCCTGGGCTCTGCGGATGCGCTCCCACGCCTCGTTTTGTAGCTCCACCGGGTCCTCGTATCGGCGTTGTACTTCCTCCACGACCTCCCGGAGTCCTCCTTCTGATCTACGGGGTACAAACCCGTAAATTAGTTCGAAGGCGCTTTTTCCCGTACTAGCATTTGGCAATTCGTTCAAATTCTGCTGGATTTTGGGGAGTGGGCCATCCCACGAATTTCCCTCCCCGCCGTCCAGACTCGCCCGAATTGCAGGGACTATTACGGCTTTCACCCGCTCCACCTGTCCATTCGCCTGTGGGTGTCGAGGAGAATTAAGGTGGTGTTTGATACCATGCTGACGGCAAAAGGCCTCGAAAGCCCCCGACGTAAACCCCGTCCCTCGATCCGTGATGATCCGGGCTGGCGCCCCGTATTGCTCCACGAATCGCCGTAGGTGTCTCAGCGTCCCCGATGTCCCTGTATCCCTCACCGGCCACAGCTGCACGAACTTGGTCAAGTTATCCACGAGAACCAAGAGGAACTTGTTCCCCTTCTTGCTGGTCACGAACGGCCCCAGATGATCCAGGTGGACGATTTCGAACGGCCGACTTCCCGGCGGAATGGGATGTAATTCGCCCGCCTGTCGCCCGGGCTTCGCCTTTCCCAGCCCACACGCCAGGCACCCTCTGACGTGCCGCCGAACGTACCTCCGGGCGTACGGGAAGTAATAGTGCTCCCGAATTTTGGCTAGCGTTCGTTCCGTCCCCGGATGACTATGCAGGTCGTGACAGGCCACGACCACCGACTTCCGCATCGTCTTCGGGACCACGTACAGTTGCCGACCGTCTTGGAGTTTATAGAGGATCCCGTCTACAAGGTGGTATCCTTCCACGCTGTCTCGTTCATCGGGCGTCCTCTCTCCCTCGCCCTTCTCCAAGATGCGGACCTTGTTCCGGACCTACTCGTCTCCGCGTTGATACATGGCGACTATCGCCGTGTCGTCTTCCATCGTCTGGATCGCAGCCACCTCGGGAACTCGAGGCGCATCGACCGGCGCCCTGCTCAAGGCATCCACGTGTTGCATCTTTACCCCTGCTCCGTGAACAATTTCATACTCGTAATCGCTGAGCAGGTCGTTCCAGCGAATGACCTGGGGATTTAGACTCCTCTGCGTGCTTAAATAGCAGAGTGCCTGACAGTCCGAGACAACGGTGAATGGAATATTTGCCAACAAGGGTCTCAACCTCGTCACGGCCCAAACGATTGCCAGCAGTTCGAGCTTGCTCGAATGATATCGACTCTCTGGTTCGGATGTTCTTCTGCTGATCGCGTAGACCAGACGCCACTTGTTATCGTCCCCGCGTTGCAGCAGCAGACCTCCTAGCCCCACGGCGCTCGCGTCAGTATGGAGTTCCGTGGCGGCCCCCGGGTCGAAAGTTTTTAGTACCGGAGGTTGCGTCAGCCGCCGCTTCAATTCGTCGAACGCCTCTCTCTGCGGTTCTCCCCAATCGAAGGTGACTCCAGTTCGCAGGAGTGACGTCAGTGGTGCTGCGATGTTGGCGAATCTGGGGACAAATTTTCGAAAAAAACCCACGAGTCCCAGAAAACGCCGCACTTCGTGGACATTGCGTGGCGCCGACATCTCTCCGATCGCGGCCACCTTCACCTGCCCAGGCTCGATTCCCCGGGGCGTCAACTCGTGCCCCAAGTATGTAACTCGCTCATGCAAAAATTTGCACTTTGAAAGTTTTACAGTGAGACCTGCCCGCCTCAACGCTTCCAACACCTGCCGCAACTTGTCCTTGATGTCGACCCAACTAATTCCTGGAACTAACACATCGTCTAGATAATATAGCGCCACTTTGTCCCGCAAGGGCCCCAATGCCCGATGCATGGCCTTGCTGAAATATGCGGGTCCATTCATAAGTCCAAAAATCATTCGGTTAAATTCTGCCGTTTCCTCGGCAGTGATGATAGCTGTCTTCTCCCGCGCACTTTCCGCGAGTGGAATTTGCAGGTAGCCCTGGGCTAAATCCAACACTACGAACAATTGGCTATGTCGAATTTGGGCAAGATGCTCATCAATGTTGGGCAGAGGGAAATGCATCCTTTCCGTGATGGCGTTTAGCTTCCTAAAATCTACGCACAGCCGCATCTCCCCCGACTTCTTTCTGACCAACAAAACCGGGCTCGCGAATTGGGACTGAGTCTCGCGCACTATTCCCGCTTCGCGCCAGTCTGCGAGAATAGTTCGCATTTGCTCCCGCTCCTTCTCGGTCGCTCGGTACGGTTTACATTGGACCACTCCTGCGTCCTTTTTTAAGCGAATTTCCATTTCGGTTGTCGTCGAGCAGCCCAGCTCGCTCGTCGTCAGCGCCACACAGTCTCGAAACTCGTTCAGCATTTTCAGGACTTCCGCGCGCACCGCCGGTGGTTGACCCGGCCCAACGTCGACATCGGCCTCGGTGATTGGTCGCCCCTTTTCCGTCTTCCGGACCACACTCATGGGCATAACCTCGCCCCTGAAGAGACGCTTCCCCGCTGGATACCTCGTCGGTCGCTCGCCCCAGTTGACCACGGGGATTGTTGCGCTGTTCCCCGATCCGACGACACCGATGAGCGAGATCGTCCTCGGTGGGATTTCGCACGGCCGACTGGTCTCCAGCCCTCCCCTCGGTTGCTCGCATGCCTCGATAAACGGCTCGGGATCCTTACCGAAGGTCAGTTCGTTTTGCTTTTTCAGGAACGTCACGCCTGGGTGTTCCGTGAAGGTCCGTCCGACTAGCATGTCGACTGCCTGCACATTGTCCGGGACTACCTGGACCTTGATGTCAGCCACCACGACTCCATCTATTTCGATCTCGGCTACAACAATTCCGCAGCTTCGGACGACATATTCGGGCGGACCGAAGGGTTTTAGCGCCGTCGACTGACTGTCCACCCGGAACCCCTCTTGTTGTACCCTCGACTGGCGGATGGTGCACTCTGAGCTGCCTGTGTCTACGAAAGCCATGATCGACCTTCCGTTCACCCGAGCGAGCTTCAGATATTTGTTCGCTGTCTCGTCGCTCTGGGTAGTCAGTGCGGATACCATGGGCTTATCTGCCCGGGATTTGCATTGACTACGGATGTGCCCCGGCTGATTGCACTGATAACACACCAACGCCCTACGCTGCTCCGGGCACTCCCGTGCTAAGTGTCCCGTCTTCCGACACGAATAGCATGTGCGTTCGCTTCGCCATCGTAGCGCCCCAGCGTCTCGCTCCGGCCCTTCGCGCGTTGGCCGTTCAATCTTGCCACCTACAGCACCTGCGGCTTCTCCCCGATTCACTGGCGGCTCCCGCCGTGCGGTACCCGACCCCTCGCTACCCCTCTGTGTCGCCAAAGTCTTTTCGTAGAAAATCAAATCGTGGAGTAGTCCGTCGTGGGAGTATTGTGCCGACGGCATGACCAAATTAAATAATTCCCGGGATGCCAAGCCCGCAATAATCTCAGCACGCTCCTCCCTGAACGTCAGGTTGAGTGGACCGCACAATCGGACTTTCGCATGAAAATACCGTGTTAACGTCTCACCTTTTAGTTGCCTGCGTGCCTTCATTTTCGTCCACCGCGTCGCCTGGTCGTCCCCAACGGCGAAGGTGGCCAGGAACGCCTCGCGGAAATCTCCCCACGTCGGGAGGTCCGATCCCCGGGAACGCCACCAGTCGCGGGCACCCTCCCTCAGATGCATCCGCGCTGACGCCAGCAGATATTCATCAGGCCAGCGGTGCAGTTGGCTCAGTTCTTCGAGGTTGTTGACCCACTCACGTGCCCGAATGCCGTCCACCTCGCCGTAGAAGTATTCTATGTCCTTGGATAACTCTGGCACCACGTGAAACCACGGGATTGCCGGCGGTCCCGATTTCTCGATCGCCCCTGTCAATGGCGATTTTTCGGGTCTCCCGCTGATGAGACCAGCAATTAACTGGATCACTGCGTCCTGGGCTTCGCTCGCGAGCGCTATTTTTAACGCGTCCACAATCGGTGCACTCGCGTTTTCCTCCACGCGCGAGGAATGTTGCGCCGGTGGCACTCGCGGTTCGGACGGCCCCGAACTATCGTGTGACGCTTCCCCACTAGCCCCCGCGGCATGGGACAATGGCGGCGGTTGCGCCTGTTCCCCGGCAACCCGACGCACACTCTCTTCCTCGCTTGAGGACGCGCGCTGCCCGGATGCGGCCAAGCCGCCATCTTGGCTCGCTCGCCACGCGGTCGAGTCTACTCTCGTTCCTCTACCGCGCCCCGCCACGAAGGAGCGTTCTACAGGCATGTTGCCGGCACGTCGCGCAAACCTATCAAACGCGGCTTCGTCCATTTGATTTTCGAGTTCTCTCTTTTTTTTTGTCGCGCACGCACACGTTCACGTTTGTCGGTCCTTTCGGCCGGTCGCGCACTTTCGAACGTCTCTCTTTTTTTTTTTTTTTTTTTGTCTTTCGCGCACCGAATACTCCGAACGCTATAAATCCCACTTCTGAGATCTGTTAATGTTAATAAATTCACGTTAACCCTCTTGTTCTTTACCTGAATCTTTTCCCTAGCTCCACGCAGAGGCTCGGCACTCTTGGGTCGAGGAGGGGAGGGTAAAGAATGTAATTGTACACGAGTCTTGTTTTTTTTGTATGCTCACTAGTTTGGCTGATGCGCCTATAGGTATATATATATATTTTTCGACGTTACGCGAGCAATAGGACGGCTTTTTTATTTTTGCACGTACCTCGGAATACCAAACAAAAAGAAAGAACAATGATAATTAAACTACTTGTAACCGCAAACAGATAATAAATAATTAGATTAATTAGAACACACGCGATGATTACGACTAGGTTTTCCGGTACTCCGGCGCGCACTCGCACGGCGCACAACGTCTCTTTTGTCCGGCCACGCAGGCCTCACTCCACTTTGTTCAATTGTCCTTTTATTTCGGAGCCACACACTCTCTTGTCGGGACACACAGTCCCTTCGCCTTCACCACACAGTCTCTATCTATCTCACACTTGGTTTTACTCTAGCACACAGCTCTCGCTCTTAACCGTCCTCGCGTGACTCTGATTCGCGACTACTCGCGACTACTCGCGACTCGAACCGGCGTCTCGAGCCTCGTGTTCCCCCAGTCTTTCTGGCTTCCCCCCAGTCATCTTCTTCACTCGCGATTCGCCTCGTGCTCGGTAGCGTGATGCGCGAAGACGTCGGCGCAGATACCTCCGTGGCTCGCCTCCATTGGCCGCCTCTTCCCCGCGACCTCAGCGCCACTAATGCGCGGCAATTTTTGAACTGCTGCTCGCCGCTGGTATAACATAGGTAACAGCTAGGTTCACTGTTATATTACATTTTGAAATTGTGGTTACGTAACTGTTGTGCTACTTGATATATTACAGCTACTTTACACGATGAACCAGCAACGTAACTGAAGTATAACGGTTACATAAGATGTTACATAACCAGTAATACTTATGAGCAGGAAATAACAACTTACACGTAAGTTGCATGTAATATTCTAGTAATATAACTTGTTACGTTTGGTAACGTTACCGTTACATTTCCGTTACATAGCAGTTGCATTGTACAAAAAACAAGTAACATAACAAAAATGCAACGGTTACATAAAATATTACATAACGTGTAATACTCATGAGTGGGAAATAGCAACTTACATGTAAGTTGCATGTCCTGTCCGGCTAACATTGCTCGTTATATTCAGTTACTTTGCCGGCACAGAACCGTGTTTACTGGGATACTGCGTTATAAGTTCGCGAAAATTATTCCATTCTTTGTTCATGAGTTGCAGCAGCAACCTAAAAACGCTGTGATCTCTGCAGATAATACCTTCGATACGGTGAGCGGAGTGGGATTGCTTCGCACAGCACGAAGTCAGTCCGTGATTGCGAGCATTGCCTGTGCCCATATTAGTGGAAAAATGAAGAGTGATTTTTCACAAGTAATTCACGAATTATTGCAATAAACAACACGCCATTCGTTGCTGTACTCGTCATTATCATCATGAACGTCTAGTAGTCGCAGAATACCATATTTTTTCCTTTCGAACTTTATTTTTATTTCGGCCCGTTCACGAGCTATAAAAGAATAAAGATCAAAGTTTTCAAGGGTGCGTTGACCCCTCAACAGTGTCATTCCGCCAAAACGAGAAAATGTGTAATGACTATTTTGATTTCTACAAATTTTCGTCGATGCCGAACGGTAAGAACTTTGAACGTTTGCCTTTCGAAAGGGAGACCGTTTGGCGGGGGGGGGGGGGGGGTGGAATGTTACAAATATGCAATTGCCCCATAACACGAACATATATTGACATGAATTTAGACCGAAATGCCAAACAGCTAGCTGATTATACGATGCTCTTGGCTGAAAGAACAACGGGCAGTTTCAACCCCTTAATTGTGAGATATCGGAAAAAGAAAAAATCCGTATCCGCACTTTTCCATTCTCTACATTTACAAATTTACATCCCAATCGATTAAAAATTCTGGGAGATACAGTTGAAAAAATTGCATTTTTGCAATAAACAACATGAAATTTGTTGCTATCTTGATCGTTCTCATCTCCAATGTATTGACATTTGACAATTGACGTTTTAGAATTAAAAATATCTTTATCAGTTTCAGAGATATAAGATATTACCAGTTAAGGCTAGAACAAATTATGAAAATTCGACATTTGACACTCAAATATCTCGATATTTCCTGAAATGCGAGTGCCTTAAAAGAAGTTTGCCGGAAAAAATTGTAAATATAGACATAACAAAAATATCAAAAATATTAAATCAATTATTTTTATGATCTCCAACCTATCGAAGAAAGGTTAAGAACATAAAGCTGGAGTCTATTTCGTCCGTTTTAGTACGTTTTCGTAGGGCTGTCCACTATAAAACGAAATTTAAAATTGCGTTCCGGTAACACGGCTTATCGAGTAGGGGAGATAGGGGCTACAAGCAGGCTTGCAAATAATGCATTGCATTACAAAATGTAATGTAATGAGCAATGGAATTTTCTTACATTACAAAATATAAGGTAAAACATAATGGAATTTTTTCACATTACTAATGCAATGCAATGTGAAAAAAATGACATTACTCATTACAATATAATGAGAATTACTATTCGTTTCCCATTAGGGCCAGCGGTTTTTGCACTGGATCGATCCAACCCGATGGGAAACGAATAATGATCCATATTACCTTGTAATGAATAATGGAGATTTTTTACATTACATTAGTAAAGAGAACAAATTCCATTGCTTACTAACTCATATTTGGACTTCCGTTTCCGGTGTGAGTGCGAGTGAACGTGTGCGCGACGGGGAGGAAAGGAAAGGACAAAAACAGTGAGGAAGGTAGCGGAAAATAGTGAAAGAGCGAGGAACCGGGAAGGGGAAGGAAGGGAGCGCGGGAGAGACGAAAAAACGCAGCGATAAGGGGAAAGTAAAGAGGTAACGAGCGGAAAACAGGTGAGTGTGAGGTTAGGAACGGTCGACCGGTGAGGGGGAACGAGGTAAGGAAAACGAGGGGGGAAGGTGTAAGCGCGAGGCGAAGGAAGAGCAGCAGCGACAGAGGACGAAAGTGATAAAAAGTAGAAGGAGAAAGGGATAAGGAGAACGGGTGAGTAAAACAGAGACGGTGTGAGACGTGGCAGGTAAAAGGTGAAGGAAGAGATGTGTGACGAAGGAAAGGGGCGGGAGGGGAGCAGCGAGGCACACAGACTCGGCGAGGCACGCGGACCCGTTGAGGCGCAAGGGCCAGGAGTGATGGAGAGAGAGGAGGAGGAAGTGGCGTGAAGGAGGGGGAGAAAGACGAATGCGGAACGGCTACGGTTGGAAAGAAGTGAGAGCGTAGGGGAAATTAGCGAGTTATGGAAGAGGAAGAGAGAGCAGATGGAGGATAAAGGGCAGGAGGGAAAAGAGGCCTTCCAGAAGAGCAGGAAGGTGCAGAGGTCGCCGGAGGGAGGGAGACAGGAGGGGGGAAGATTAGAGGAGTTAATAGAGGCAATGAGGAGAGAGATACAGAGGGGACTGGCAGAGGTAAAGGGGCAAGGGGAAAAAGTGGAAAACGAATTAGGGAGGGTGAGAGGAGAGATGAAGCTGGCAGAGGAAAGATGGAGAAAGAAAAAGGAGGGAATGGAAAAAAGAATAAGGGAAGTAGAAGGAAAAATGGAAAAAATAGGGGAACAAGGGAGGGAGATAGTAAGGATTGGAGAAAGACTGCGTGAAATGGAGTGCGCGGAAGAGAGAAGGAAGGGGGGTGAGGGTGAGGGAGACGAAGCGAGGGGAGAGAGAGGGGAGGGACTGGTGGAGAGAAGGTTAGAGGAAATGGAGCGGAAGGAAAGGGAGGAAAGAAGGAGGAACTTCATAATAAGGGGGGCTACAAGGGAGGGAACGATAAAACAAACGGTAGAAAAGGTTTTGGAGAGAATAGGAGCGACGGGAAGCGTGGAGGGGGCGAGGGAGATTAAAAAAGGGCAAAATGGAGGGAAAGACATAATGATAAAGGTAAGAATGGAGGACATAGAGGAGAAAAAAGAAGTGATGAGGAGGAAAAAGGAGCTGAGGGGGAGAAAAGAAAGAATTGAGGACGACTTAACGTGGAAGGAAAGGAGAATGCAGTGGAAGTTGAAAAGAATAGGAGAGGAAGAGGAAAGAAGGGGTAAAAGGGTGAGGGTGGGGTATGGAAAGGTGATAATAGAAGGCGAAGTGTGGTATTGGGATGAGAAAAAGGAAGTATCGAGAGACTGGAGGGGAAAGGAAAAGGGGACAGGAAGAGCAGAGGAGAGGAGGCAAGCGGAAAGAGAGGGGGAAGGGACCAGGAGGGGATCAAAAAACGATTAGAGAGGACCGAGAAAAAGGGCGAGAAAATGAAAGGAAAGGAAGAAGAAGGGGGGAGGTGGAAAATAGCGTTTTGGAATGTGGCGGGTCTTACGAATAAGGATAAAAATTTTTGGAAGGGATTGGAGGATTGGGAAGTGGTAGTGATGGTGGAGACGTGGGTGGAAGAAAAAGGATGGGACAGAATAAGGGAAAGATTGCCGAGGGGGTATACATGGATGGCACAGTGGGCGGTGAAAAGAAATAGAAAGGGGAGAGCAATGGGATGGATGGTGATAGGGGTCAGGGGAGAGATGAAAGCGCAAAGGAAAGGTGGCAGGGGGGAGGAAGAGGGGATGATGACGGTGGAGTTGGAAGAGGGGGAGAATAGATGGGCAATAATCGGGGTGTACATAAACGGAGATATGGAAAGGAAAACGGAGAGGCTAAAAGAATGGATGGAGCGGCAGGGGGAGGAGGACGGGAGGAGAGGGAAGAGAGGGAGGAGGGAAGGAGGTCGAAAGACGGAAAGGTAAACGCGGAAGGAAGAAAGCTGATAAAGGTGCTAGAGGAAACGGGGTGGGAGATTTTGAACGGGAACATAGAAGGGGATGAAGAGGGAGAATTCACATATACAGGGGGAAGGGGGAGACGGGCATCGACTACGCATTAGGGTACAGGAAAACAAGGGAAGCGGTGGAGAGGATGTGGATAGGGGACAATGTGGAGTCGGATCACCACCCGATAGTGGTGACGATTAAAAAAGGGAAAAGGGGAAGAAAGAGTCAGAGCAAAGGGGAAAGAACGGTAGGAAGTGGCAAACGGACGGAAAGGATGAAGGAGGGATACAGAAGAAGACT
Source organism: Ophion slaviceki (assembly GCA_944452715.1). Lineage (NCBI taxonomy): Eukaryota > Metazoa > Arthropoda > Insecta > Hymenoptera > Ichneumonidae > Ophion > Ophion slaviceki. The sequence continues at coordinate 32,351,496 of OX101792.1, read as the reverse complement.
GGAGGAAGTGGAATTAGAGGGAGGGGACATGCAAGGGTTGGCCAAGGAGATAATGAAGGAGGCAATGAAGGTGAGCGAGGAGGGTGATGGTAGGGCGAGAAGAATGATAAGGGAAGGATGGTGGGACGAGGAAAGTAGAAAGAAGAAGAGGGAGATGAGGGAGGAACTAAGGAAATGGAGGAAAGGAAGAAGCACGACGGAACGGTACAAGGGGAAGAAAAGGGAGTACAATAAGATGTGTGAGAGGAAAAAGGAGGAAGAACGAGATATGCGAATTAGGGAGATAGCGGAAGCGTAGACGGAAGAGGAAGTGTGGAAGATAGTGAACAGGGGAAGAAAGAGGAGGAAAAGAGTGAAAGATGGAATAAAGCCGGTAGAGTGGAAGGAATACTTCAGGGGGCTGCTAGGTGGAATAGATTGAAGAGGGGAAGGGGGAGCAAGAAGGGAAGGAAGAGGAGATATGGAGGAGGGTTTAAGGAAAGAGGAAATAAGGATGGCGATTCAGAAAATAAAAGAGGGAAAGGCGATGGGGGGAGACGAAATGCCGAACGAAGCGTAGAAGTGGGGAGGAGAGAAGGCGATTGACTGGGCTTGGGAGATCTGCAGGAGGGTGTGGGAGTGGGAGGGTTGGCGAGAGGGATGGAAGGAGGGAATTGTAGTTCCAATTATAAAAAAAGGGAAGGGCGAGAGCGTGGAAGAATACAGGGGGGTGACGCTGATGCCGTCGCTGTACAAGGTGTACGCGACGGTGTTAGCAAAAAGGCTGGAAGAGGAGACGGAGAGAGTCGGAGCGGTTCCGCAGAACCAAACGGGATTCAGAGCAGGAATGGGAACGATAGACAATATATATATATTGAACTATTTGATAGGGAAGCAGGCGGCGAAGAGGAGAGGAAAGCTCATAGCAGCTTTCGTTGATCTGAGAGCAGTATTTGAGCCGCTAGATCGCGGAGAATTAACGAAGGCAATGTAGGAGAGAGGTATAAGGAAAGAGTTAAGGGAGAGAGTAAAAGAAATATATGGGGCGACGAGGAGTAGGGTGAAGGCAGGGGGGGAAACAGGAGAGGTGTTTTGGATGGAGAAGGGGGTAAGACAGGGATGCCTTTTAAGCCCGGCGGTGTTTAACATAATCACGGCAGACCCTGAAGAGGAGTTAAGAAAAGGGGAATGGGGAGGAATTAAAATAGGGAGAGAAAAAATGTTCTCGCTGGCGTACGCGGACGATGTGGTGGTGATGGCGGAGAGGGAGGAAGACATGGAGAATATGATCAGGAGGCTGGAGAAGTACTTTGAAAGGAAGAAGCTGGAAGTAAACGTGGGAAAGACGACGGTGATGAGGTTTAGGAAAGGAGGGGGGAGGTTTGAAAAGAAGACGTGGAAATGGGGCGAGGAAGAGATAGAGGAAGTGAAGGAATTCAAGTATCTGGGATATGTGTTTAAGAGGAATGGGGAGCAAGGGGCACAGGTGAAAGAGAGAATAAAGAAGGCGGGGACTGTAATGAGACAAGTGTGGGGAATAGGGAAGAGGGATTTCGGGAAGGATGTGGGAAGGAGGATGTGGCTATTTGACACACTGGTGTGGACGGTGCTGGGGTATGGGGCGGAGATCTGGGGGTGGGAGGAAAGGGAGTCAATGGAGGCAGTGCAGGAAAGATATATAAGATGGGTGCTGGGGTTAAACTGGAGGACACCAGGATATATGGTGAGAGAGGAAATGAAAAGGGAAAAAATAAGAACGAGGGCAGCAAGAACAGCTTGGAGATATGAGGAAAAGTTAGAAAAGGGGGGAGGAAGTGAGTGGGCGAGGAAATGCTGGGAGGAAATAAGGGAAAGGGAGAGGGGGGACCAGGAAGGTCAGTGGGAGAGGGGGCGGGAAGAATGCAGGAAAAAAGGGAGACGGAGGGGAGAGGCGGACCAAGAACAAGCAGGGGAGGGGTACGGGAGAATAGAGGCGGAGGACAGAGAAGAACAGGAAAGGTAGAGGTGGGAAAGGATAAGGGGATCGAGGTTTAATGGATGGTACAAAGAGGTAGTAGCAACAGGGGTACCAGGGTATTTAAAGAGAGGGTGGGGAGAGGAAAGGTACAGGAGGGTAGCGAGGTTTAGGTTAGGCAACGAAATGAGGGAGGGGCGATATTGGGAGACGGAGGAAGAGAGAAAATGTAGGATGTGTGGGGAGGAGGGTGAATCATGGGAACATGTAATAGACAGGTGCGGAGGAGGAGGAGGGAAGGAAAGGGGGATAGGAGAAAGGGTAAGAGAAATTCTGGATGAAGGAGGAGGGGGAGAGGAATGGATGAAAAGGTTGCAGGAAAGGAGGAAGGAGAGGGAAGAGAAGAGTTATGAGAGAGGAGGAGAGGTAGAATCGGTATGAGAGAGGAATGGAGTGAAACGGGGAAACGGAAGTAGGGCAGCGAGGAGAAGAGCGAGCGGAGTAGGTTTAAGTAGAATTAAGGCGGAAAAAAAGAGAAGAGCGGCGACGCGAGCGAAGGAAAGCGAGGGGCTGGCGGAATAGGATTAAGGATAGGTTTAGATAGAGTGTAAATAGTAGGGAATAGAAGTGTAAGCGGCGGAATTGTAAAAAAGAGGAAGACGAGACAGAGGTCCGGATGTAACCCTAAGGGGACGCAATAAACCATTACATACATACTAACTCATATTTGGTAATGTAAAAAAATTCCATTACCCATTACATTCGGCTTTGTAATGTAAAAAAATGTCCATTACCCGTTACAATATAATGTGTAATGAAATCTTTTGTCATTACACATTACATTGATGTGCCTAAATAATTAATACTTAACTCAAATGAAGAATTTACAAAAATATTTATTAGTTTAATTCAATTAAAAAGTAGGTTTATTTAATGCTGTTAAAACATGCCTCTCCTGTTACAACCTGCCCCAGCAATATTACAACTAGCCCCGAAACCGGAGTTAAAAGTAATACCGGACTTAAAAAAACGGAGCTATTAATTATCTATTTACGTTAGGTACATGTTTTTTTTTTAAATTGAAGCCAGAAAAATTTCCTTTAACATAGGCTAATCATTTTTACACAATCATCCGTTTCCAAGATACGAGCCCGTAACTAAAATTTGTTACTTTTGACCCCTGTCTCCCCAACCCGATGTAAGACGAGTAATTGAAAAACTCGGGTACTCGATAGAGTTCGAGTACATGCGTCTAATCGTGGGGATTCAAAAAACTCGGGTGCTCGATCCGAATCATAGTCTAATTACCCGACCCGACCCGACCAATTCTGCTACCCGCACACCCGTAACGAATACCCGAAATTTAAGAGTACTCGACGTTCACGAGTATCCGAAATTAGCGAGTACCCGATGACCAAATTCGGGTGCCCGATAGTGGCGAGTGATGCAAAAACGTAATCCGTCGGGTACCTGACCCGAACAACGTACCCGATGTTCGAGTCGGGGAATTTCCACTGTCTCCCGCCAAATCGCTCGCGTCACCGTATTACGGCTATCGCACGTCTTACTTCTCATTTTGCAATCGCGCTTATCTACGCATCGTTGTCGTTTTAGCCTCATCTATGCTTCCGGTATACTTATTTTTTTCTTCACTCCAAACTTCGTTGTTACATTTTCTTAACTGACTTCCATTCCTTTTCCGTGACGCCTTATCTCCTACTTTTACAAGGTACGTGACTCCAGAGGTTTCAAACTCTTATAATTTTTCCCGGAACCCAGAACTGCTTCCCCCCTGTTTATATTCTTTAGCCATAACTGCGTCGCTTTCATAAAAAGATTTTCATTCGCGTTCATCAAGTCTTGGAACTTAGTTCCAAGAAACGTGGAGTAATTGTCAGTGACCAAGTGGGCCGGGTATCCATGTCTCGCAAAAGTTTTCAAAAACCAACACCGTATTATTTTCGTTCATAGACGGTACTACTACAGCCTCCGGCCACTTGGAGTGACTATCAACCATCACCACCACCATCTTTCCCAAAAATGGGCCTGAAAATCGGCGTGCACTCGGTGCCAGGCCGTCAATGGCCACGCCCAGGGAGTTAACGTAATTTTCGGGGGATTTTTCCGTGTTTCAAGACATGGTCAACATTTCTTCATTATCTCTTCGATTTCTTTATCTATTCCAGGCCACCATATAAATGAGCAGGCCAATGTTTTCATACGTGTCGTGCCAAAATGGTTGTGATGCAATTCCTTTAAGACCAACGGCCGCAGTGTTTCTGGGATGATCACACGATGGTCCCACAGAAGGCCGTTTTTTCAAAGTCGAAGCGTCACGTTTGTTTCAAATAATGTCTTAACTCGACATGATCGTTCTCTTCCTCTGACCATCCATCTACGCAACGCCGTATCATATTACTCAATATTTTATCTTCACGGGTTGCTCTTTAAACATCTTTCCCATTCAATGTAGTAAAATCAAACTCCTTTGTTTCATTAATGTGCGTGTACGCTATGTCTTGTAACACCGGGAAATCCTTCGCGTGATCATCCGTTTCTAACAGTGGTAACCGGCTCAACCAGTCTGCGTAGTTTTGCGTTCCTCGGGTGTGCTTAATCCTATATCGAAATGGTGTTAAGAATATTGCCCACCGTTGCAATTGTGCCGCGGCTATTTCCGGTATTGCTTTTGTCGGGCTGAAGATTCGAGTGAGGGCCGCCGAGTCTGTTTGCAAGATCATTTCGCTTCCATAGAGATACTCGTAGAATTTGCGTTTTCCGAAAGTTGTTGCGAGGCCTTCTTTGTCCATCTGCGAATAATTTTCTTCCATGGCGCTTAGCGAGCGGCTTGCAAAACAAACTGGGCGGTCCACCTCGCGTTCGTCCCGGTGGGCGAGTACCACACTAATGCCGTATGGTGAGGCATCGCATATGAGAATTATTTTTTTGTTTGGATCAAAGTGAACTAAAACTTTATCCGAGGACAATTCTCTCTTCATCATTTCAACAACTCGAGTGCATTCATCGGTCCAATTGAATTTCGTTTGTTCCAAACATACATATAATAGTCGCAATTTTTGTGCCATGTTTTCTATGAGTCTGCCATAATAATAATATTCAAGGGCCCTAGAAAACTTCTTAATTCTGCGTTTTTTGAGCTGGTGCTCTTTTGATGCACTGTATTTTGTCTTCTAACGATCGAATGCCTTTACTATTTATCCGAAACCCCAAATAACGAACTTCTTCTTACAAACAGCTACATTTTTCGAATTTCTACCGCAGACCAGCCTCACTAAAACGTTTCATCACTTCTCGAAGTCTCTGTAAATGAGAATCCTTATCAGTTGCACCTATCAGGATAACATCAATAAAAAAAAATTACTCCTGACTCTCCTAATAATAATGTTGCTCTTTGAAAATTTTTCTTTGAAAAGAGCCTGGGCCCGTGGACACCCCGCAAGACAATCGATTGTATATGAATAGCCCAATATGTGTACTTATAACAAGTTTTTTTAAATTCTTCTTCTTTAATAATTCTTCAGAAGAATTTAAAAAAACTTGTGGCTTCTGACAGGTCGAGTTTCGTAAACAACTTTTCTTCTCTGAGGATTTCCAATACTTCTTCTACTCGCGGTAAAGGATAGTGATCGATCTCCAAGTATTTATTTAGGGTGACCTTGAAATCGCCGCAAAGGCGCACGGCTCCATTGCTTTTCAATACTGGTACTACCGGTGTTCCCCAATCACTAAATTCTACCAGGGAGATTATCTCAAGCGCTTCTAGCCTTAACAATTCTTGTTCAACCTTTTCGCGTAATAACCACGGTATTTTTATTGGCTGCAGGAATTTGGGACGTGCTTGAGTGTTAGCTTTAATTCTCCTTTAGTGAACTTTCCGATTCCCGCGTCAAAAATACTAGGGAAATCGCGTTTTAATTTATCTGTTTCGGTGTTTCTTCCGTTTTTCATATTTTCATCTGGATTATTTACTTCACTCGCAACTACCGTGTGTATTTTGTTTTGGAACGGGATTACCCACATTCCAAAAACCTTCAGCCAATTTCCGTCCAGTAAAGGTAGACTTCTTTTTCAACTACATGCAGTATCAAGTTATTTTTAATATCATTTTTTTCTGCTGTTACTTCCATTTATCCCACGCACGGTATAGGTACTTTATTATATGTTTGCAGCGTTACTTTCGTTGCGCTTGATGCTACACGCGAGAAGAAATTGTGATAGCATTGCTTTGAAATTACGGCCCGCCCGACGCCTCAATCAATTTCCATTTTCAATGGTATCTCGTTTACTTTGATTACTTCGAACTGAGGATCCACCATAACCTCAGTTGTTTGATCAAATGCTAAATTATTTGCAAAATGGTCGGCTCTGTATTCGGTTCTTACAAGAAAAATATTGCTTTCGAAACGACTCTTCTCGTTTTTCCGACTACTATTGATACCCATCTCCTCGTCTGCTGTATCGATGTCCACGTAATTTTTAGCTATTTTTTAGTATTTTTAGTATTTTTTCACACATCTTATAAATAGGGCCCTTTTCTCCGCATTCACTGCAATATTTATTTCGTAAATAGCATTCCGAACGCGTATTATTTTTCCCGCCGCAAGAGTAACAAATCGTCCCTTAATTTGTGTTTGCCTGCCATGATGTCTCGTTGTTTCTTCCGCGCTGATATCCTCGACCGCCGGTCTGCCACTTGGAGCTCCCGCGACCGGTGCCTCGGTTAGGCGCATGCCGCACGGCGTGCAAGTCCGTGCTATCGTATGATGGGAGTGTGAACCGCGTGGGGCGCGATTTCGAAAATGTCGGATTTTGAGTCCGCCAACTCCACAGTTTTCGCCAACTAGATGAGGGCCTCGAGTGTGTTCGACGATTCTTTCAAGAGTTCGTATCGCACCCGTCTGTTTAGAACACCTGATATCAATTGATCCTTCACTTGCGTGTTTATGTCCTCTGCCGCGAACGCGCATTTTTGGGCTATTGTACGTAAAGCAAGTATATTATCTTGTATCTCGCCGGGCTTTTGTTTGAGCTCTCGGAATGTGTATCATTGAAGGTGTTCATTTGGTTTAGGATTAAAATGAGCCGAGAATTTTTCTTTTAATACCGTGTACGTGAGTGTCGATGGCTCGGCTGATCCCGTGATTCCCGGCAATTCGGCAAACACTGTTGTTGAAAGTCTCATTAATAACAGCGCGGCTCTCTTCCCACCGGGAATATCGTTCAGCGTTCTATAAGCTTCTAACTGTTGCGAAAATCCCTCCCAATTTTCGCCTTTCTTCAACTTCTCAATTTGGCCTACCCAGAAAGCCGCCATCTTCGGTATCCTCACATCGAATTCTGGAGCACCTAGTTCGATTTTCGTCAAAATCTTGAGGAACGGGCCTTTCTCCTGAAGGAGAAAACACTCAAAACACACCCAGAATTGTTCTTATTTCCCGTACTGATGCGTTTTCGCCGATTTCCACCTGAAGTTTATCACATATACCCGATGTTCGTCCGCGGTACACGAGATCACTGATTTCTTCCCAATTGTAACCTTGATCACTAATTGGCATACTTTTATTTATGATCCCATTCTCGTCGTCACTGCGGTATCTGAGGGGTATTTCGGGGGAGAGGGATAACTAATCACGGTTTTCTTATTCTGTTATATATATGTATATACTTGACCAAAAGCCTTTCGACCGTGGCGATTTATTAACGCTTCGACTCGGTATACCACCTGTCGCCTTCGCCAGTCCGGCGTTTCCTGCTCGACACTCGGATTTCCGCTGTCTCCCACCAAATCGCTCGTATCACCGTATTACGGCTATCGCATAAACAAAAAATCCCATGTGAATTCACGTTCTCTAGGATTATATACAACGTTCCTTTGACTTCAAATTTGGAAGAAAAAAAGCACGATACTGATTGAAAATTTTCTCTCGCATCCACTGACGATGCTTATACAAAGCAAAAATAGCGAAACCCATTACCGTAAATAAAATCTATGTCTCGAATGGGGAAGAGGCGCCAACGAATGTGCGAGCAAGATAAAACAGCTTTCGAAATTTCAGCTCCGAAAATCTAACCGGTATGAAAAGCGATCTCCTCCATCGTCCGTCAACATTCGCCTACCAAGAGGAATCAATATCGGCATGCGAGAATACCAAAAAACGATACTGCTTATGGGGACTCACGTTCCTTCTTGGAATTGTTGGTCTTTGCAATCTTCTTCTTAGTATCACAATTATCACGGTCTTACGAGTTAGTCGTGGGATGGAAGCTATGGAAATAATCCCAGAAGCGAAGCTGATCAAGTTCTACGGCCAAACAGATTTGGATAAGGTAAACAACTGAAATATTTTGCATCTTTATCGTTTCAACAGAAATACAGAATCTTCCACTTCTTCTGGGATTCAGATAGCTGATGCTTGATCTAAACAACCAAATTCATTGATGATTTGCCTGACACTACACATAACAAAACTTTAATTAAAAGAGATGTTTAAAGGATGCTATGAAGCCAATACGGTGTCAGTTTTACACTGTTATTGTTGTCAGAATTTAGTCTGATACATTATACGTCAGAATTTTCTAGATAGAATCATGTAAGGTTATTCGAATATAATGACATTCATGTCTCCATCATATGAAAAAACCATAAACATTGGATCTATTTTAAGAAATAGTACCCCTACGATAGATACGGAAACCAATACGGTGTCAGTTTTACACTGTTATTGTTGTCAGAATTTAGTCTGATACATTATACGTCAGAATTTTCTAGATAGAATCATGTAAGGTTATTCGAATATAATGACATTCATGTCTCCATCATATGAAAAAATCATAAACATTGGATCTATTTTAAGAAATAGTACCCCTGCGATAGATACGATAGATGTAACAGATAGATAAAATCAGAAACAACTTTGACGCCTTTTTTAAATTTATACCTTTTCTTTCAGGTCTACATATACGAGAATATCTGTCAGGGGTACGGTGACGAGCCGGTCGAACTCGTTGGCGATGCCTCGAATGTATTATTCATAGTGAAGAATCGGCATCTTGATGATGCAAGAGCGAATCTTCGTTTACTCCCAAATGGTACTGGATTTTCTCTTGTTGAGTCCTTCGAAGTCCAGGATTCGAGAACCGGAAACACTTTCTTCTCTACAAATTTCCCAAATTTTGGCTTGCCCAGTGGGGTCAGAAAACTTGCTGTCAATCTTGCAGAAACGCACAGAATTGTATCACCTGTAAATTTGAGTCTCGTCTTCGAATCAAATCGACAGATAACTATTCACGGTGCTGAGAGTACTACTATGGACGGGAAAGTAATTATATGGATGGCAGACAACAACATGCATATAAGAAGCAACCACAGCATCATTCTCAATGGAAAGAAAGGAATTTTTTTCGATGTTATGAGAATGCCCCTGGCTCCGGTATACGAACGAAATGACGAAAAAAAATTCCTACAGTATAAAATTTGCGTATGCATGCCACAAGGGAAACTTTTTCGTGTGCCGGTGCTTCCTGGCAGCCATGTTAAAGTCAATTGTGCACGAATTGCGACGTCTCCTGAACATAACCCTTGTCAATGAAACGATGAACTTATTAGATATATAACACAGCAGTCACACATTGCTGTAAAAACATCTCATGTCAATAAGTTTGAACTTTCGGGAAATAAAAAGGATCACTGTGGCTGATAGACATAATTTGAGGATCGAGAAATTAAGTTGCATTTAAGCGAAGTGTGCTATCGCTATGGGTGTTACAAAATATGAATGGCACATTAAAATTATTTAAGGTGCGGTCATAGGACAATGGGTTCACTGTTACTTTACGTTTTCATTCTTCATCGATACTCTTAAAAAATGTTCATTCACTTTTCTTTTCAAAAATAGTTCAGTCATGTTTAGCGAAATAGACATTCTCTAATAAGGAGCTCACATATAGACTTTACCGAAGATTATCTTTGTAACAAAGGTAAAATCACGAGGTATGTGTTTCAAAAATATCCCCATTAGCGACAAAATCCGGAATTACGTAATATTGAAGATTTTTTTGCAGAATAATATTTGGTTCTTTTTCACACTTTGAACAAAATTATCAAGTGTCTATTTTTTCTCCATATAAAATATAGTTTTGTCTTTAAACAAACTTGGAACGATACAAAATACTATGGTAAAACAAAAAAATTTTCCTTCACAATTTTCATGTTAATTAATATTTAAACTTAAAATCTGTTGATGTCAAAGTATTGCGCTATTGTTTGTATTTCCAAATGTCGATAATGTCTCTGTGTTGATAACGCGAATGTATGTATGTCATTCTTTATGTGTATTCCCGTGGGGTTACAAAGAACTTGCGTACATCTTCCTTATTCAAATTATCCTACTTAATCCTATTCGTCATGTACTTATCCAACGCCTCCTTCTCCTCTCCGCCTTATCACGAGACGCAGCAGCGTTTTGACGCCAGGTAATAAAAAAAATCGAAGCCACTGACCGACTGCCCGGAAAAAAAAAGTTCATATCTGAATATATCTGAATCATGTCTGTAGAATCAGATATGATCAGACAAGAAAAATGGCCATATCTGTTCATGTAGTGTCATGACAGATCATGTATGCTTATATCTGACCATGTATAATCATATCAGAGCCATTTTGATAATTTTGAGAGCAGAGCCGTCCATATCGCAGCAGGTCTGACCAGATCCAATCCCCAGGCAAGATCTGATCTTGTTGGACCAGATCTGTCTGTCCGTATAAGAATAGAATACCGTGGATCCCAGTAGACCTGGACATCTATGAACAATAGACCTGCCCATATGATAGAAGCATAGTTTATCTGAACTATTAGACCAGGTATGACTCCGACTATATCAGAGCAAAACTTACCCTGTTGAGACAGATCAAATCTTGTTAGTGCAGTCATGAAGATATTAAAATGTTTACATATATAGAGCGGGGTTATTAACACGTCATCACTTGACGTGTTAATAATTAATAATATTATAGTAACTCACATGATCACATATAATAGTCAGGTGAGGTGCCATATCTGATCGGATATCGTCTCATATCATCATATATCGATTCATATATTCAGATGTTTTCATGTGTGAACAACTGAACTGCATATACGATAGGGTATGAGTGCATAAGATATCGTATATTTTCCAGGTTTGGTATCGTATGTGATGGGATAAAATTTTATATGAACGTGCCTGCTCATATATCACATCATATATATTCAGATATGGTTTCACGTTGCCAACCAGAGATGGGAATAATGTAATCGAATAAAATCCAATTATAGATTATCCCAGTAATGTGTAATTGAACCTCACATTAATTACTGATCGAATGGGTAATGGATAATTGAAACACGATTTAATTACACACTAATCTGGTAATGGATAAGATTTAATTACACATTACTCGCTTAATGGGTAATTGGACTCTGTTAAATTAAGAATTACATTGAGCATTAAATAGCAATTGTAATTCAATTACATTTGTAATTCAATTACAATTGTAACTTAATTACAATTGTACTTTAATTACATTTGTACTTTAATTACAATTGTAATTTGATTACATCTGTATTTTAATTACAAATTAGAATACAGATGTAATGAATTAGAGAGGACGGAGAAAAAGGGCGAGAAAAAGAAAGGGAAGGAAGAAGAAGGGGGAGGTGGAGAATAGCGTTTTGGAATGTGGCGGGTCTTACGAATAAGGATAAGGATTTTTGGAAGGGATTGGAGGATTGGGAAGTGGTAGTGATGGTGGAGACGTGGGTGAAAGAAAAAGGATGGGACAGAATAAGGGAAAGATTGCCGAGGTAGTATACATGGATGGCACAGTGGGCGGTGAAAAGAAATAGAAAGGAGAGAGCAATGAGCGGGATGGTGATAAGGGTGAGGGGGGAGATGAAAGCGCAAAGGAAAGGTGGCAGGGGGAGGAAGAGGGGATGATGACGATGGAGATGGAAGGGGGGAGAATAGATGGGCAATAATCGGGGTGTACATAAACGGAGATATGGAAAGGAAAACAGAGAGGCTAAAAGAATGGATGGAGCGGCAGGAGGGAAGGAGGGTAATAATTGGAGGGGATTTTAACGCGCGAACGGGAGTGGAAGGGGGAGGAGGACGGGAGGAGAGGGAGGAGAGTAGGAGGTCGAAAGACGGGAAGGTAAACGCGGAAGGTAGAAAGCTGATAAAGGTGCTAGAGGAAACGGGGTGGGGGATTTTAAACGGGAACATAGAAGGGGATGAAGAGGGAGAATTCACATATACAGGGGGAAAGGGGGAGACGGTCATTGACTACGCATTAGGGGACAGGAAAACAAGGGAAGCGATGGAGAGGATGTGGATAGGGAACAATGTGGAGTCGGATCACCACCCGATAGTGGTGACGATTAAATAAGGGCAACGGGAAAGAAAGAGTCAGAGACAAGGGGAAAGAACGGTAGGAAGTGGCAAATGGACGAAAAGAATGAAGGAGGGGTACAGAAGAAGACTGGAGCAAGTGGAATTAGAGGGAGGGGACATGCAAGGGTTGGCCAAGGAAATAGAGGGGAAAATGAAGGAGGCGATGAAGGTGAGCGAGGAGGATGATGGTAGGGCGAGGGGGGTGACAAGGGAAGGATGGTGGGACGAGGAAAGTAGAAAGAAGAAGAGGGAGATGAGGGAGGAAGTAAGGAAATGGAGGAAAGGAAGAAGCACGACGGAACGGTACAAGAGGAAGAACAGGTAGTACAATAAGATGTGTGAGAGGAAAAAGGAGAAAGAACGAGATAGGCGAATTCGGGAGGCAGCAGAAGCGAAGACGAAAGAGGAAGTCTGGCAGATAGTGAACAGGGGAAAAAAGAGGAGGAAAAGAGTGGAGGATGGAATAAAGGCGGTAGCGTGGAAGGAATACTTCAGGGGGCTGCTAAGGGGAACAGATAGAAGAGGGGAAGGGGATCAAGAAGGGAAAGAAGAGGAGATATGGAGGAGGGTTTGAGGAAAGAGGAAATAAGGATGGCGATACAGAAAATAAAAGAGGGAAAGGCGATGGAGAGAGACGAAATTCCGAACGAAGCGTGGAAGTGGGGAGGAGAGAAGGCGATTGACTGGGCTTGGGAGATCTGCAGGAGGGTGTGGGAAGGGGAGGGTTGGCCAGAGGGATGGAAGGAGGGAATTATAGTACCAATTATAAAAAAAGGGAAGGGCGAGAGAGTGGAAGACTACAGGGGGGTGACGCTGATGCCGTCGCTGTACAAGATGTACGCGACGGTATTGGCAAAAAAGCTGAAAGAGGAGACGGAGAGAGTAGGAGCGGTGCCGCAGAACCAAACGGGATTCAGAGCAGGAATGGGAACGATAGATAATATATATATTAAACTATTTAATAGGGAAGCAGGTGGCGAAGAGGAGAGGAAAGCTCATAGCAGCATTCATTGACCTGAGAGCAGCCTTTGAGAAGGCAATGGAGGAGAGAGGTATAAGGAAAGGGTTAAGGGAGAGAGTAAAAGAAATATATGGGGAGACGAGGAGTAGGGCGAAGGCAGGGGGGAGACGGGAGAGGTGTTTTAGATAGAGAAGGGGGTAAGACAGGGATGCCCTTTAAGCCCGGCAGTATTCAATATAATCGCGGCAGACCTGGAAGAGGAGCTAAGAAAAGGGGAATGGGGAGGAATTAAAATAGGGAGAGAAAAAATATTTTCGCTGGCATACGCGGACGATGTGGTGGTGATGGCGGAGAGGGAGGAAGACATGGAGAATATGATCAGGAGGCTAGAGAGGTACTTTGAAAGGAAGAAGCTGGAAGTAAATGTGGGAAAGACGACGGTGATGAGGTTTAGGAAAAGAGGGGGGAGGTTTAAAAAGAAGACGTGGAAATGGGGCGAGGAAGAGATAGAGGAAGTGAAGGAATTCAAGTACCTGGGGTATGTGTTTAAGAGGAATGGGGTGCAAGGGGCACAGGTGAAAGAGAGAATAAAGAAGGCGGGGACAGTAATGAGACAGGTGTGGGGAATAGGGAAGAGGGATTTCGGGAAGGATGTGGGAAGGAGGATGTGGCTATTCGACACGCTGGTGTGGACGGTGCTGAGGTATGGGGCGGAGATCTGGGGGTGGGAGGAAAGGGAGGCAATGGAGGCAGTGCAGGAAAGGTATATAAGATCGGTGCTGGGATTAGACTGGAGGACACCAGGGTATATGGTAAGAGAGGAAATGAAAAGGGAAAAAATAAGAACGAGAGCAGCAAGAAGAGCATGGAGATATGAGGAAAAGTTAGAGAAGGGGGGAGGAAGTGAGTGGGCGAGGAAATGCTGGGAGGAAATAAGGGAAAGGGAGAGGAGGGGGGGAACCAGAAAGGTCAGCGTGGGAGAGGGGGCGGGAGGAATGCAGGAAAAAAGGGAGGCGGAGGGGAGAGGCAGAACAAGAACAAGAAAGGGAGGGGTACGGGAGAATAAAGGTGGAGGACAGAGAAGAACAGTAAAGGGAGAGGTGGGTAAGGATAAGGGGATCGAGGTTTAATGGATAGTACAAAGAGGTAGTAACAACAGGAGTACCAGGATATATAAAGAGAAGGTGGGGAGAGGAAAGGTACAGAAGGGTAGCGAGGTTTAGGTTAGGGAACGACATGAGAGAGGGGCGACATTGGGAGACGGAGGAAGAGAGAAAATGTAGGATGTGTGGGGAGGAGGGTGAATCATGGGAACATTGAATAGACAGGTGCGAAGGAGGAGAAGGGGCGGAAAGGGGGATAGGAGAAAGGGTAACAGAAATTTTGGATGAAGGAGGGGGAGAAGAATGGACGAAAAGGTTGCAGGAATGCAACCTTTGGAAAAATGAGGAAGGAGAGGGAGGAGGAAAATTATGAGAGAGGAGGAGAGGTAGAATCGGTATGAGAGCGGAATGGAGTGAGAAGGGGAAACGGAAGTAGGGCGGCAAGGAGAGGAGCGAGCGGAGTAGGTTTAAGTAGAATTAAGGCGAAAAAAAGAGAAGAGCGGCGGCGCGAGCGAAGGAGAGCGAGGGGTTGGCGGAATAGGATTAAGGATAGATTAAGATAGAGTGTAAATAGTAGGGAATAGAAGTGTAAGCGGCGAAATTGTGAAAAGGAGGAACACGAGACGGAGGTCCAGATGTAACCCTAAGGGGACGCAATAAAGTATTACATACAATTACAAATGTAATTGAAGTACAATTGTAATTCAATTACATTTGTAATTTAATTGCAGTTTCTATTTAATTATATATGCAATTTCGATACATTCATATGATTCGGATGGGAGTAAATGTTAAAGAGACTAAGCGAGGGTGCGGACCACCCTATCTGTAAGTGCGTGTCTTTAAGTGAAGATATGTGACTGTGTGCTTACCTGGGTGAGTGGATGCCTAACATTACGAGTGCGTGCATGTGTATTCGCAAGCATGTGTGCATGTGTGTGTATGCGTACGTGCGCGTGTATGTCGAAATTCAAAATGGCGGATCAAAAAAACAATATTTCATTTTTTTGAAATAAAAGCTGATACTCGGGGGTTTTCAGGGTCTCTGAATCCGACCCTGAACTCATATTTTCAAAATTCAAAATAGCGGATCCAACATGGTGGATAAAAAAATCACAATTTTTTTTTTAAATAAAAGCTATCCCCCAGGGGGTTTTCGGTGTTGTTGAATCCAAATCTGAAATCAGATTTTGAAAATTCAAAATGGCGGATATAATTAATGGATCGGAAGAAAGAACATTTCTATTTTTGGCGGATGTAGGGAATATAGCGGATGCAAAATTCGAAAAATCGTTTGATTAATGGCGGATATAATTAACGGATCGGAAGAAAGAACATTTCAATTTTTGGCGGATATAGCGGAATATAGCGGATGCAAAATTCGAAAAATCGTTTGATTTGTCTTTTATCTTTTGTTTTCAAGGTCGTTAAATTCAAACCTAACATAAGTTTTTTTAAATATTTTCAACGGTAGATACAATATCGTGAATGCAAATAAAAAATACAGTTGCATTTCGACAAGAGTGAGTATACTTCGGTTTTTGAGACCAATGAATCACATCTGGAGTTAAATTTTCAAAATTCAAAATGGCGGATAAAAAACAAAATTTGATTTTTTTGAAATAAAAGCTGATGAGCGGGGATTTTGGGGTTGCTGAATTCAAACTTCGTATTCAAATAATGAATATGAACCTAGCCACTTCAAAATGGTTTCTATAAAACTCAAAAATTGTCGGATTAGGATGAAACTTGTGCTTCCCATCTCTTCCACTCAGTCAAACTATATTTATGGTTAGTAAAGTTGGCGCGATCGTTAGATTTTTTTCTGATTTTTTTCTTTAATGTCTAATTTGTTCAATTCTTTCAATTCTTCGCACACGTTTCAAAGCTCTTTTGATTTTCGAATATTTACATTAACTTGGGATCGTGTGACGTCAACAACTTTCGAGTGACAGATTTCGTTTTAATGAAATCACATTTAGCTTTTTTGATCCACCATATTGGCTCCGCCATTTAGAATTTATAAAATTTGTTATGGGATTTGAATTCGGTGACCCCAAAATCCCCGAGTGTTAGATTACATTTCAATATAGTATTCGATATAGCATTCAATAATTTTTGTCGAAATTTTCTAAACAATCAAAATATTGATTTTTGAATTATATTCATTCTTGAATTCAGTAAATTGTACGATTAATTTTTTTTTTATTTTATTAATCTTTTTGCATTCTTGTGTTATCGTCGATTCAGCATACGTCGGAATATGATAACAAAATCAATTCAGGGGTTATGTGAGTTTCGAAGCATAAAAAAAATTTTCTCTATTCAAAAAAAAATATAATATATGATTTTTTTTTAATCAAAATGCTAAGCACATAGAACAGCAATATTCCAAAAATATTTTTTAAAAAATCATCCAAAAATTTAGAAAATTCAGCCGGTGGGACCTGGTTTCCGGAGACCCCTCAAAAACGGTGGACCCAATTTCTCAAAGACTAAACCTCTCATATTGAAATTTTGCACACTTCTTCAAAATAGCATTGACTAGTGATTGAATGAAGGTTTTTTTTTTAATTTAGATTGCTACTAATTCTACAAGGCTATACGTAGTGTAAATTGTACCAAAAATTGAACTATTTTGCATACAACTCTGCCAAAAATTCAAATATCAATTTTTTTTTAAATCCTTCGTCCAATCACTAGTCAATGCTATTTTGAAGAAGTGTGAAAAATTTCAATAAGATCGGTGCATTAGTTGTTGAGAAATCGTGTCCACCGGTTTTTGGGGGTTTTCCGGAAACCAGGTACCATCGGCTGAATTTCCCAAATTTTTGAATGAAATTTTGCCTAAGTATTGTTGAAATATTGCTCTTTTATATGCTTAACATTTTTAATAAAATAATTTATATATTGTATTTTTTTAAATAGAGAAAATATGCTTGTGTTGGCTTCAAAACCCACGTAACCCCTCAAAACAAAATTATTATGTTTAGGCTTGATGCCCGTTTCTCCCACAATTCCGGTATTCAGCCGAGGTGCCCGTTTTACTCTACTGTCCATTTTTTACAAAAGTAATTTAATTACAAATGTAATTTAATTACAAAAGTATTTTTTTTGCTCAGGTACACGGTTATGGCGTTTGTAACTATTCTTCCCCTCGTTGTGCCCGTTTCTTTCCTCTACTGTTTACTTCTTTTTTCTCCATATTTCTCACTGTTCCCCCCTCTTGTGGCCGCAGCCGACTTGTCCCTCTGTATTATATTCATCATGACATTTCTGTCATGGGTGTAGGCAAACTGCGGAAAACCTACACCAATACAGTCGGTCATCGAGTTCGCCCCCAGTCGTACAACTAGTCTTATTTCGCCACGAAATGCCGAAGAAAAACATTTCACGACGAAATGTACGCGATTGGGATTCGAACCCGGGCCGTCCCGTTCCGCTGGTTTAGTGGCGAGCACGCTAACCACTAGACCATCGCAACGGTGTCTAAATTACAAATATAATTAAATTACAAAAGTAATTCAATTACAAATGCTCGAAGTAATTTGTAATCAAATAAATTCTAATTACAGAAGCTCGAAGTAATTGTTAATTAAATAATTTCTAATTATAAACGCTTGAAGTAATTTGTAATTAAATAAATTCGAATTACCAACGATCGAGATAATTTGTAATTAAATGATTTTTCATTACAAACGCTAAAAGTAATTATTAATTAGATATGTAATTTCATTACGTGGGTAATGGCCCACGCCCATCTCTGTTGCCAACTCGCCTTGGTACCTGACCAGATAAAAGCATATATGAGATCTATATAGCAGAGTCTCGTACCGTATTTGATCGGATACGAACAGATACGCTCACATATCACATCATGAATGTTCAAATACGATTTTACGGTACCAACTCGCCTTGGTTACTTAGCCAGATATAAGCAGATATGAGTTGATATATGGTCAGGCCAGATACTGTATTTGATCAGATATAATCTTCTATATGCATATCTGATTTGGAATATGATCAGACCTAATCATATATGATACTGTAAAATGTCAAATATATATATATATATATCTGATACATATATGACAATATCTGAAACATATATGAACATATCCACTCAGACATGAACTTTTTTCCCGGGTGACGAACACGCCGCGACTCTTGATAATGTAAGATGGACTTTTAGCAGACGACTTTTAACTTTCAATCGACATTACGCGAAAACGCAGCGACAATTCGAAAATCTAATGGCATTTTACCAATGTAATGTGATTTTTTCCGATCGATTTTGCTTTTTGTCATTTTTCGATCCGTGTACTCAATCCCCTTGATCTCATAATATTGACCGAATTTCCGAGCAAACTCACGACTAGAAATTGTTCCACTCTCGGCGAGTTTGCTGAATCGAATAAAGTCTTTCAGCCATGTCATAAACGCGAAACATACGCCCTTATTAGGATTGATTAACGTTTTCGTGTCAACATCCGCAGTAGACGCGTTTGAGACGCTCTGCGCAGCCGCCAGACCCCCGGATCCGGCCGGCCGCAGCGCCTCCGAGTAGCATCGCCTGCTACTAGTGTTTTCGTTTTAATGTGTACCGTGATTTTGACTGCTTAACCCCTGAGTAGGGTTAGGTCGTCAGAAAAAGTTAGGAGGGCACAGAAAAAAACGAATGGCCCTTTTTAGGGCCAAATATTAATTTGACGAAGGTTACTGTTTGTAATGTCAAGAAAAAAATTAATAAACGGCTCTTTTCCGAGCCAAAAATGAATTTGACGAAGCTCCTTTGCATCGCAGATTCAGACCTCAGGAAATTGTTTGAAATTATACATCGGATGGCAATGATCGATTTACATTATAACGAAGAAAATAAAGGCCAAAAATATAAAATTCTCTGGCATTGGATACAGGTAAGAAAAAATAATGACATACCTTCTACGTCTAAACATTGTGCCTGCATCATAGAACAACGGGAACAAGCTTGCCATCAGTCTTTCTATAAATATTCATAACTGCTTAAAAGAATTATGTATAGTGTCGTGAAGATTAATGAATTGCCTTGCGTGAGTGCTTTTAACTGTGTGTAGGACGACACACAGTTCCAAAGGTCTTTTGGGATACTTTTGTGTCACAAACATATTTTTACCCTACGTCAACCGAAAAAACTTTGTTCGGATGTAACAATTGGGAAAACCTCACCTCTCGCTGTACTCACAATAGTGTCCATGCGAAGAACTTCAAGTGATAAAAGCAATGTTTTGTTAGACCGCAGTACTGTTCATGTAAAAAACTCTGACTTCATAACTTTCTTTAGAGGGATTTAGTGAATCATCAGAAGATTTCTCTTGCCGCTGAACAACATAACAAGTTTCACAAGCTGTGGAAAATCGAATAACCTCCCCGACTGTTTATCGATATTTGAGCGATGGCCTGGGTTATGTTGACTTTAACAGCATCGGTCGATTGCGGCTTATTGACATAGACATGCGACTTCAAGAAACTCTACAAGAAAGATCTTGGTGGCCAATTCACGTCACCTCTGCAAGAGATAACCATACCCTCAAATCGTTCCAAAATCCATACACTAAAATAAAAAAATGCGCCTCGTCGCTAAATATGATTTTTCAGTCAAAATTGGGGTCCTCTTGTAAACGCTCCGAAGCCCACTCAACGAACAAACACCGTTGTCTATGGTCGTTAACTTTGAGCTCCTGGGCTAGTTGGATCTTGTACGGGTGTAGGCCCAACTCCCGATGCAAAATTTGCCAAGTTAAAGCCTGCGAAAGGCCAAGTTCTCGTGCACGGCGAGGAATTGACTGCCTCGGGCTCTCCTGCACACTTTCACGGACCGCGGCGATGTTCTCTGCCGATCTGGCGTTCCTTTGACGTACGGGTGATGGCTGATTGTTTACAGAACCGGTTGTCTCGAATTTGGCCACCAAACGTTGGAGAGACGACTGTGAAGGGCCACCGCGTCTGCCGTAAAATGGGCGCAACGCGCGCAACGTTTCCACTAACGAACACTTATTTTGATAATAAAGTTTTATCATATCACCAAAACAACATGGCCGCCACAGGCCGCCAATATCTACCCGCGCCAATTGAAAAACCCTCTATAATGCATCCGCAATGTTTGGCCCTAGAAGGTGGAAAATTATTGAGTGGTTTAAATGCTTTGAACAAAAATTGGAGTGTGGGACTGTAAGAGTGGAAGACCTGAACTTGACTACGAAAATATTTCAAGTACGATCGAGTTGCATGTATTTATATTTTCCATTTCTCTATTTTTATTATGAAGGAGTGTCTTATTTTTTAATTGAGGTCGTGAATTTCAAACAAAGTGTGTAAAAACGTTTGATGCATTTTCACAGCCTGCACCGACCAAAAAAAGTTTGAGCATTTAAGGAGAATTCATTTTCATTCCAAAAAAGGTTTAAGCATTTAAGAAGAATTCATTTTAGTTCGAAAAAAAGTTTGAGCTTTTAATAAGAATTTATTTTCATTCCGAACAAAGTTTGAGCATTTAAGAAGTCATTTTCATTCCATTCCAACGATGCAATTTTTAGCGTCATGGCGTTGGGATTACAAAGATTAAGAGAGCAAAAAAATTATGAAATTTTTTTAGTGATTTTCAAATTGCTCTATCCCCGCGAAAAATCATCGTAGAAGAAATTTTAAAAAGCATTTCAAAAACTATAATCTCTAGATTTGAAGCTTTCACTTAAAATAATTGTTTGCTCCTTTGTTATTAATAAATCAAAAGAAACTTCGCAAAGGAAATTGTCCGATTTTTTTTTTTTTGAAAATGTATACAGATAAGGAAAAATTTGTTTGATTAATGACGCATACAGGCGTATGTTCCTCGGATCACCCTTTTTATTTTGAATTTTGAAACAAGTATATATCAATTATATGGTCAAAGTCAAATGACCCTGTTGACTTCAAAAATCAATAACTCGTGGATCAATCATCGTACTCGAATTTAACGGGCAGTTCTGGAAAGCTACAAGTATGCTCTTCAAGGTAAGAAAAAATCTATTTTCAATCAATTTGTTTTCTGTGAGATGTGCAGTTAAAAAATCTCAAAAATGCCGTTTATTCTTTAAATCTCAAAAGTTACGACATCTTTGCGGATATCTATCGCGAATATTATGCTCAGGCATATTCTCCAAGTTGATAGTAAAGTTGTCCCGATTTTTTCCCTGTAGCCCGAATGATGAAAGTTTTGAATTTGGTAAAAAGAAATTGAAAGGAAACCATTATTGTTTTAGGCCACTATTATTTCACTTACGCGGTAAAAAAAATATAATAGTTTTTCGACATTTACGGGTATTTTCGCTCATGTAAAGTGAAAATTTGTACAAAGAAAAACATGTTACTCCTTTTCACTAAACAAAAACTTCTGTTTCTTTTTAAAAGGGAATTTACTTTTATTTGTTTGTCAATTTCTGATTGAATAATGACAAACATACCCTCTCAAAATAAAGAGTTCCATTCTTTAACCTTTTTTGTTTGAAAAATGGATTTTAAAAGTTGTAGCCCCTCTGTATTTCCTATACTTTTATTAATTTGAAATTAATCTTCTGCTAAATTAGCATATTGTGAATTCTTTATTGTAAAAAAAATGGTAAAAAGAAAAAAACAAGTTGTGTTAATTTCTTTAAAAAAATGTTCATTAATGACAAGTAATGTTTTAAACGAGTTTGAAATTGCAGATGTCTAGTTTGTTCAGAAATATTGAATTCCCCTTTCAAAAAGATCTGAAATAGCTTTTAAAAACTTTTTTTTTAAGTAAAAGAAGGGCACATAATGAAAAAATCCCTCAAAATCGTTATCGCTTGTTTTACCATATCAAAATTCTGATTTATCGCAAATATCTCAAACTAGACATCTTATTTAAGTTCAAAAAATGGTTACATTATATTTCTTGAATGCAAATGTATAAAAAAAGTGAAATCGCTTTTATGAAATAGCCATGCAAGTTTAATGATGTTTTAAGTCATGATGCACACTAAATTGTTAAAGCTCGTGTAATAGGCCTGTGTATGAATGTATGCGCGTGTGGTAAATACCTATTGTAACGGTAGATACGAGAGAGAGAGAGAGAGAGAGAGAGAGAGAGAGAGAGTCATATTATAATCCTTATTCTTCAAATTCCAAACGACGGTTTGACGAGAGACGCCTTCTCGTCAGTTCGACCTGAGCACGCAAAATGTACGCACGTCACGAATAAGTATATTTTCAATACGCAGTAATAAAGCATTTTTAAAATGTACAAAACCACCCAATTCCTTGCGTTTTTCATCCTAACAATTTCAGAAGTGAAATTCAACTCATTAACTCACAGTATTGCTCAAATGGGGAAGCAAAATCATTTTGAAAATCGCGATCTGGCAATAAAAGAATTGAAAGCAAAACTCGAAACATGTTAAGACAAAAGATACGAGATGCGAAATGGATTGGTGTACTGCAAGCGCAATGACGAATTATTTTTTACGTCCCAGAGGGAATGATCGTTCATATCTTGAGAAAATATCACGAGATGGGTCACATGGCGGTAGAAAAAAGGTGTGAGGCAATTCAAGCAATGTATTGGTTTCCAAACATGACAAGTCATGTAAAATCTTATATGCAGGACTGCTTAAGGCCTTAGGCCACAGTAACGGGTATAAAATCATGATATTTTTTTTTTCGATGTACAAAATGGCCGACTAGTCGAAACTTCTCGAAACAGCTTTTTTTCAATTGGCGTGGCAAATACTTCAACAATTTTCACTCGATTTACTTCAAATTCAAAAGTTATGATCCTAATTGCATTTCACAGACAAGTACGTACGGAATTTCTGATTAATCGAAAACTTTTCATTTTGTAAGCAGTTTATGAGCAATTATAACGAAATTTTTCACTGAAAATTCATTTGTTAAGTTCGAATACCTAGAAAATTTGAATAAAACAATATTTTTTCAAATTTCGTACGTAATTCTCTAGGTATTCTAATGTAGATGCTAAGTGTCACGCCGCGGAGTGCCTAAAAAAAGATAACAACAGAAAATATTAGTAGTCAGCCATTTTGTACATCGCATATATATATATATATTCTAACAGCTTGACATTCATACTAAATAGATGTGTAATTAATTTTATGAGTGAATCACTTTTTCAAACGAAAAAAAATAGTTAAATTCGCACATGATTTTATACCCGTTACGGTGGCCTTTAAATGTATCGCGTTTAATC
>OX101792.1:32282099-32327603 GCA_944452715.1 Ophion slaviceki | reverse complement strand
TTCTGCCTTTTTACTTCGCCGTATTTTTGGTATTGGTTTAATAATCGAATTTTTCCATTCGTCCGGCACAATACCATCCATTATTAGTTTATTTATTAGGTCTGTTATGATATCTTTATTTTTGCCTTGCCACATGATTTTGAGGGTCATCGCCGTAATTAGATCATTGGTACCTTTCCTATCATCGAGATTATGAATTATCTTTTCAAGTGCACTATTATCGATTTCTTTAAAATGGTTGAACCCCGCGACGTCATATCTTTGGTACTCATTGGTTTGCACCTCTACTTTAATTTCATTTATAATATGCGCAACGCTTTCCACAAAAATGTGTTAAATTTGTTTGATATTTTCTCGCAATCCCTCACTTCAACTCCATTGAACATTATTTCCCATTTATTTTGTTCGATTGTATTTTTGCTTCCTATTAATTGCTTTAGATTCTTCCACATTGTTGCCGCATCATGTTTTTGTTTGTCTATAATTTCTTCATAATATTGTCTTTTATCATGCCGAATTATATTCACTACTCTATTTCTCGCCATTTTGTATATATCCCAATCATTCCATTCATTTGTATTTACAGCTATTTTATACAAAATATCTCGATTTTTAATTTCTTTTTGAGTATCTTCAGTAAGCCAAGGTTTAACTATCCATTTTCGCGGTCTACTTTTTTTTAACAAACGGAGCAACTTCCTGCATTGTGTCTGATATATATTCTATAATTCTATTTGTTACTATATTCGTCATTTCCGTATTATACATTTCACTCTGTATATTAAAAATTTCTCTTAGCCCTCTTAGTTTGTTATCTAAAATAGAATGAAATCTTTCTTTGTCCAAATGTTTAAAATCGCGCTTATAATATATTATGTTATTGTCATTTTTTATGTTGTCCCAATGTGTAAAAATTTGTACTATATTATGGTCTGTTATTTTTGGAGTCAAGAGCACTTCTGTCATTATTTTAAAATTTGTAAATACCAAGTCTATTATAGTCTTTGTTCTATCCGTTATTCTAGTGGGATCTGACACGCGTTGTTTCATGCCAAGACTCAGGAAGTTTTTAATCAATCTTCTTTTATAGTGTGTTTCTTTGGATACGTCAATATTAAAATCGCTCAATAATATCACTTGTCCTAATTCGACCAATTCCTCAGACTTATTTACAATTAACTCAATAAATTTACCACGACTTTGGCTGGGTGAATGATATACATTACATACTATCAGTTTCTCATATTTTTCCGAAAGCTGGATTGCATTTATCCACATACTTTCATCTATGCTCTCCGAGAATAATATTTTATACCAGATTCCTTGTTGTGTATACGTAAGAGAGAGAGAGAGAGAGAGAGAGAGAGAGAGAGAGAGAGAGATATTATGATCCTTATTCTCCAAATTTCAAACGACGGTTGGACGAGAGGAGCTTCTCGTCAGTTTGACCCAAGCACGCGAAATACGCACGTCACTAATAAATATATTTTCAATACGCAGTAATGAATCTTTCGTATAATGTACAAAATCACCCTATTTATTGCGTTTTTCATCCTAACACTTGGCAGTAATATTTTTGAAAATATTTAATTTTAAAAAGTCATAGTACTTTCATAAGAAAAAAAATGATATCACCATTAGATAAAAGTACAAAGTAGGTAACACGTAAGTACACTGGAAATGCTGTGCAATGACTCGGCGCGCATGCAGTGGCGGAATAAGCCCGTCGAAGGCCCGGGGCGGCATATAAATGAGGCCCTCGGTCGTCTGCTGAAAAATGGATGTATTATTGATATGTAATTTTACTATACGCCCTACTTATGATATGGGTAAAAAAGTTAGAATACGGATCAGCATTCAGCACAGCACCTCGCAGGTAGAGTGCAAATAAATAATGAATACTATAATAACAAAGTAACATTTATTGTACTTACATGTTTAAAAAGAAAGCTTTTGCTTTGTAACTATTTTACATGTTTTCGTGCTTTCATTTAACTGAACTTCTCAATAACGTCGTTGAAATCTATTTCCCTTGAAACTTTCGTTTCAATTGATAGAATGGATAGATTGACTAGTCTTTCTTGGTTCATTGTAGATCGACGATAATTTTGTATCAATTTCAGTTTAGAAAAACTTCTCTCGCATGATGCGACCGAGACACAAATGTGTATGTATATATATATTGTGACGGGGATATTTTTTCTTACCACGGAGACGAGAACTTGAACACGAGAGCTAGGTGCGGGAACCGTCACCTTCGGCCGTCCACCCCTTGCGCGTGCATCCGCAATACCCGGGACGCCAGAGAATTTGGTTTCACCGGATTTCTCAACCGGTATGCCCTCGGGTGAGGGGGATCCGCCGTGACCCACCATCGAAGCTGGAGAACTCCGTGATTTTTGTTTCACCGGAATCATAACCGGTATGACCTGGGAGTCTGGAGGCCTCCCTGATTTTTGTATTCCCGGAATCATAACCGGACTAACTGGATGCACTTGCACGGGAGGACGGTTGCGGTACAGTACGGCTGCTAAGGCTGTGGGTTGTGGTAGTGGGGGTCGGGATTCACTGGGGAGTAGTTTAGCTGTCAACGGTATCTGTCACTACGCGACACCGGTAACATCACGATAAAATAAAACGAAGTTTTATTTTATTGTGCTGGAGCTGGTGGGTTAACCACCCGTGAACTTTTTACGTAAACGAAATCCACGCGAACGCGAAATGCGCGCGGAATGATTTCATTATTTACACAAAATGTATTAAAATCGCAATATGACTATTATTTTTAACTTCATTCTGTTGAAAAGTACAATACCTTGTACATTGAATATTATAAAACGCTGTTGAAAGAAATATGAAATTTAAAATACTTTTACAATACTATGGCAAATGAAATTTCAAAACTTAGTATAAGGAGTACAACTTTGCAGTGACCGTTTTTTTTTCAAAAGTTTAAGGCTTTATTATAAAAAAGTGGCTACATATTTTTTAATCAAAGTACTGCCCGTCGCTAGCTACGACCTCGGCCCATCTTTCAGGTAGCATTCGAATCCCGCGTCGATAAAAGTCTTGGTCCTTGGAGGCAATCCAGGAATCGACCCAATTTTTGACTTCTTCGTAAGTACCGAAGTGCTGGTCAGCCAAATCGTGTGCCATTGACCGGAACTAGTGATAGTCGGAAGGGGCAATGTCTGGAGAGTACGGCGGGTGGGATAAAACCTCCCATTTCAGCGTTTCCAAGTACTTTTTCACGAAATTTGCAACATGGGGTCGGGCATTGTCATGCTGCAGTATCACCTTGTCATGTCTTTCGTTGAATTGTGGCCGTTTCTCTTTGAGTGCCTTACTCAAGCGCATCAACTGACGTCGGTAGAGTTCCCCTGTGATGGTTTCGATGGTTTAAGCAGCTCATAGTACACAACGCCTAGCTGGTCCCACCAGATACACAGCATCACTTTGGATCCGTGAATATTCGGTTTGGGCGTCGATGACGGAATATGACCAGGCAGTCCCCATAATTTTCGGCGTATAGAATCCTCCCCGTAAGCATCTATAAGCAAACGGTGGACCTCAGCCGCAGATTTCTTGATGTTGAAGAAGTAAATCATAACCTCCCGCAAATGCTGAGAATTCGGTTCGTAGGTTGCCATGTTTGAGTGCCTATAACTTTATAATGCATACACGTATCCGTTAGCTTTTTTAAATTGTTTACATTGGCAGAGCCTCTAGTTTAAAATGCCACTTTTTTATTGAGCTAGGGCCACTACTTCGGCCGCAGTGGCTCTCTAAGTAAAACGGTCACTGCAAAGTTGTACTCCTAATATATGAATGAATATTTAGGCTTCAGTGTTGTAAAATTCAATACCGGACCTATATTTCATACGGTTTTACATTTCGTAATACGTACGAATTGAATATTAATACACTATCTACAATTTTTCAAGGCGTCTAATAGAAAAATAAATATTCTTACTTGAAAAATACAACAAGCGTTTTGAATATATAAAATGTAAACAAAGTAATGTTATGCCCCGGCTTCTGACGATGCGCGGAGAGCACAGCATTTCGCTCTCGAGTAAATTGACACCGTAGGTTGTCGGTGTCACATCCGGAAGGGATGAGAGCATAAAACTTTCGTTTCCCTCTTTCTTGCCTACGCCAAGCGCAATAGCACGGGATGAGGGTAAAAAGGAGAATGTGTGGAACGGGTGTTCTAGGTCTCGAGTGCCTGGATGGTCAAGAGTTATATGAGTGATTGCGACAGATGTAGTTACCGTTTACAAATTTTCGTTTATTACCTAGTGCCGTCCACTTGGCCGGTCGGAAACATGGGCAGAGTACAGTTCGGCGGATTAAGAAAATGA
This sequence comes from Ophion slaviceki, assembly GCA_944452715.1. NCBI lineage: Eukaryota > Metazoa > Arthropoda > Insecta > Hymenoptera > Ichneumonidae > Ophion > Ophion slaviceki. Next base: position 32,323,239 of record OX101792.1, on the reverse strand, counting down.
TACAAAAAATGGTGCAGTTAGCTTACGTTTGCTGAATGACGGTCCTTCGGACTTGGGTGAAAGGGCCTTCGCTCTCGGCCTGTTACGCTCGCTTGTACAATGTCGGTCGATGGGCCGCACACACGCTGTGTTTACAATGGTGCCGCAGATGGGTCAGAGGGTCACTTTCGTGAGTGTGAAGAGCGCGGAGAAGATTCACAATACTTTTCGAAGTAAATAGATATGCAAATGGATGCTCGAAAAACAGAGTTGGATTGTTAAACGCGGAACAGAGGTACGAATCGCGATACAAGGTTGGAATCGATAGAAGAGATCTTTCTGGTTCGGATGATGAAGTTGAACTGATTTTTCTTTAATCTTCTGGACCTTCCTGCTCCAGATTTCCCTTCTTGGGTGGAGTAGGAGAAAAAAGGGGGTTTTCGTTTTGACTCTCTTTTAACCAATCGGAGCGGTCGACGTGGGAGACAGTTCTTTGTATCTTGGAGTCTGGGCGCATGAAATTAATTACAAAAGGACCAATCGGAATGAAGCTATTCCGAGCGAGTTTTCGTGGAAAAAGCGCATGGGATCGTGTTTGCTTATCTAAAGTCTAGGGCCCGGCGCCGAGTCGCCCCGCGATAGTGCAGCTGCTATGCGCCTCATAGCCCTTCCATGTGCATTTCATTTTCGTCGCGGCCCGGTTTTATGACCGAGTCGAGTGGACTTTTCCGGCGGTCTTCGTCTATCCTTGGTTCCCACACGGATTTAAGAATCGGAGCTACGCTATGCCTTCGCCGGCGGGTGAACTCTGGGTTATCTGGCTTGCAGTATATTTTTTGTTTTACGACTTTTCCGAGAAAGCGTGCCTAAAACTATGTTCTCGTTGAATTCGAGTGGGTAAGGAGAGTCGTACGAAAGTACGCCCGACGCTCGCTTATTATATACAGGAACGTGTCGAAAAATGTGAATGCCATATTCGTTTAATAATTATTCACGATTTCCGTGGGAAATCGCTCAGGCCAGCGTTCTCGCTGGATTTCAACAAAGTAGGAGAGAGAAAACGTAATATCTTTATGCGCTTTGCTCGCGACGTTACACCTCCCCCCTTTAGGATTGAGCGTCTCGCTCGATCAGTCATTGAGGGTGGTGATCAAAAGTATGCTAGCACGATAGTATGAATTGGCATTGTCATTGGTCGACTTACAATGTGACTTGAATATATTCGAGGATTGGTATCTATCATGACGGTATGACTTATAGTTATCTTGCGCTTAGGAGGTACGCATGAATTTCATTATCGACTTATAAGAAAGCGTGTTTCTTTTTAAAAAGATTTTCGTACGAGATTTTTTGTTTCCCTTTTTTTTTTAATTATGTATATATGTTTTTTTACATCACTGTAAGATGTATATTTACGTGTTTTTTTTCTCTCTTTTTCTTTACGAATAGATACTCGTTTACTCATTTCAACTTATCGTACTTGAAAAGGTTAAAAGAACAATAATAATAAGGATTGAGAAAAAGGTTATTTAGCATGATTAGAATGGTCATTTTGATACTCGAATGTCTTCTCGTGCGAACTCAAAGGAAAGGAACGTGTTTTAGGAGGTTGATCGTACCTTGAACGATCGGAGATGTTAGTTTCAGAGATCATGTGCTGCAGCGTCGGTCTTGACTAGATCCTTTGGTTCGACTGAAGGAGCTGTCACGAGTTTATGAAGTTCTTGACCAGTTCCACCGTTGACGTTTTCTTCTTAGGTCATTTAGCCAGGTGCATCAGGAGGTGCGTAACCGAATCCCGTACTGCACCGATGAGGTAGACCGACCAGCCATAGAGAGTGTATAGGCTGTATGTATGGATCATCGTACCTGTGAGAAGTGTACTCGATCGAACGATGGGTAACATTCGGGTGACACCAGCGTTTGCTGTACCGAATTCAAAAACTTTTTCCCAAGTGCGATTCCAGATGGAGTCCGCTTGGTTGACAGTGTTTTGACCACTGATGCTCCGTGTCACATTGTTTGTGGCAGCGGGCTGCTCTACAGGAAACATGATGTGTTTTCGTAAGTTGTCGATGTCTTCTGCTGAATAGATCCCACATGGTAGTTCTGGGTTGGTGCATCGCCAAGTAGACTTCGTCGTCGGCTTCATGTTTGCAGGTAGTATGGCTTTGACAGGAGTAGGTATGAATTTGTACCCGATGTCTTCGTAAAGGTGATATGGGGGAAGGAATTACAGGTTGTTTGAGTTTTTCTTTTGGTAATTTATGAGTTCGAGGGGTAAGGAGATATTTTTCGTTCCCACGAGTGACAGATAATTCATCGTAGAATTCTTTTAACATTCTCTTAGCGTTCTTTTAAACTTCTTTTAACATTCTTTTAATATTCCTTTAGCATTATTTTAACCTTCTTTTAACATTCTTTTAACATTCTTTTAGCTTTATTTTAACCTTCTTTTAACATTCTTTTAACATTCTTTTAATATTCTTTTAACCTGATCAGGTTTACTTCTATTGGTATTACTTCTATTTAAGGTTTACTTCTATTTAATAACGTGTAATACTTCGCTATCTAGTACCGCTATATGGCTTGGAGCTTTCATTAAACTATATGTAAATTCGTCTAGTGCTTGTATCGCAGGAGATAAACTATTTTGAAGAATTTAACATTCTTGGTTACATTATTGAATAAGTATATCGTAGTATAGCGTTTAAATTTGTTTCTGGATGTGTCGCTCATCAGATGTAGATGTAGTGTTAACAACGGGCGGTTATCTTTTAAATTGTTGTTAGATAATTCTTAATAGACACCGTTGTTGTTTTTGGAAATTTGAATTTGTTTTTGGAATTTCGAAGTTGTTTTTGGGATTTCATAAAAGTGATACCTCTTGATGTTTCTGAATAGTTCGATAACAGCCATCTGAAAAAACAGTGTAATTGTTGTGGTTATTTATTTAATTAGGATTGAAATCGGATTCGTCGACTCTTGATGGTTTGTTCTTCTTTTTGTTTTTGGTTTCAGTGTTAATGTGTGAGTATCGCAATCTGTTTTCATGCACTATTCGTGTTTTGTTATTATATTGGATTTTTACGTTACCCTTGTCGAGTTTTTCTAAAACCTTATGTGGTCCAGTATAATGGTCTCCGAGTTTACCAGGTCTCGGTCCCTTTTGGAGGTAGACGTAGTCTCCTACCTTAAAACTTTTAGGATTGGCATTTTTATCATAATATTTTTTTGATCGATGTTTGGAGGAAACTAGATTTTCGTAAGCGAGATTTCGAATTCCGTTTATTCTCGTGATTAATTCAATTAAATACCCGCGATAAGTGGGTAGTTGGTCTGATTCGCGAAGAGGTTCACTCGACGGGACTCTCGCTAGTTTTCCAAAGACTACCTCATAAGGAGTATGTCTTGTGCTTTCGTGAACACTGGTGTTGTATGAAAGCATAGCTAGTTCCAACCATTGATCCCATTCGTTATCTTTATCGGTATACTGTTTCAAGAATTCGGCTAGCACATGGTGAGACCTTTCAAGGGATCCATTGGACTGGGGGTGAAACGCCGTAGTTCGATATCGCTTTATGCGGAAGCGTTTCGCGATTCTGTTCATTAGGCCGCTGAGGAAGTTACTCCCCTGATCTGTCAGTAATGCCTTGGGTGCGCCGAAAACACATATGAATCTTTTTATGAATGCATCAGCGACTGTTGTCGCAAGTGCATTTGATAGCGGGATTGCAACACAATATTTTGATAAATGGTCTTGGATTGTGAGAATGTACTCGTTTTGATTGGAAGTACGTTGCATTGGACCTACTATATCCATCGATATTTTTTCGAAAACTGTACCTGGAGTGTCGGTAATTATCATTGGCTGCTTGGTTTTGACTCTGACTAATTTCTTTAATTGACATTCGAGACATTGTTGCACTCTCCTTTGAATGTCAGTTTTTAGATCTTCCCAGAAGTATTCATGTTTAATTCTGTTGTACGTTTTTGAGACACCTTTGTGTCCTCCGATCGGGGACTTGTGCATCTCGTAAAAAATGGAATCGCGTTTTTCGATCGGCACGTACTGTAATGTTCCCAAACAAATCAATATTTTTATTGGACTGGCTTTGAACGTTTCTTTAATTATGTTGAGTATGTCGGCCCATATTAGGTGCTCGATGTGATTACTGTGGCAAATACTCAGCGATTGGAGTTTGAGATCTTCGCAAAGGTCTTTTAATTCTCTTATGCTTTCTTTAACATTTTCTGATACGAAGGATAATGATCCAGAATATTCGTCTTTGATGACTAGGGCGAAATGATATTTTTTTCCGACCTTTTTACTGTAGGCTTGGCCTACTGATAAATCTTTCCAGAGGGGAAGCTTGTTTGATTCTGATAATTTTTGCGCTCCAGTGTCACATGGTTTTCCTTGTGAGTCGATGAAATAGACTAAATTGTCATTACGGAAATGGAATAGTTCTTTCGTATCAATGCAATTGGCGAATTTAAATTTGGACATTGTTGGTTCCTCTGCAGGAGGATCTTCGTCTTCGGAAGTTAATGGATCATGAGAACTGGTATCTGAATCTGTCGAATCGTCGGAGTTAGGATCGGCGGATTTTTTGGAATAAGGGATAGGACGTGCTTTGTGCTGGCTAGGGCCCTCAGCTGTTTTGGGGTGAACGGCCTCTCTGGGTCGTCGGGCACGCGTAGGCTCGAATATCTCGGCCTCTGTTTCTTCGTCGCTACTCTCTTCGTAGTTTATGGGTTTACAAGTGCGGCGCGCAAGGTGTCGAGGTTCAGGGTGCACGTCTACCCGTTCGGTGGTAGGTGCATCGACCCTGGTCATAGCGTTGTCGCCAGATGTTTCGTTTTCTCGTTGTGACGGTTTTCCTAATTCCGGGGATGCATCGTTTTTTGTTCGTGAGCGAGTGACAACGTTTATATTTTCTTCACAGGGAATGGGATGGACTTCAGCTTGAGTTGTGAAAGTTGTGGGATTTTCGTTTTCTTCATCGCTATCACTAGTCTCTTCTAATTGGCGTGCCAAATCTTGTAACGTGATTTTTGAATTTTCGATTTGTTCCTGTTGACAATTGGGTATAGTTTTGACATCTTCCAATTTTTCTATCGGGTTTCGGGATAAGGCGTCAGCGTTTGAGTTAAGTGGGCCGGGTTTGTAGACGACATCGTAGTCGTATTCGGAAAGTTTGAGTCGCCATTTGAGTACACGCGCGTTAGCGTCTTTAGCGGTTCTGAACCAAACCAAGGGCTTATGATCGGTAACGAGCGTGAACCTTCTACCATAGATATAAGGACGGAAGGCCTTCACGCCGTGAACGATTGCCATGGCTTCCTTCTCGTACGTATCGTACCGAAGGGCTGCGCCGCGTAATACGCACGATGTGTACGCTATGGGTTTGTCTTTTCCTATTTCTCCCTGTGATAGGACTGCGCCCAGGGCGTACCCGGAAGCGTCTGTCGTAATAATAAATGGTTTATCGAAATCGGGGTACTGGAGGATAGGGGCTTCGCATAATTTATTTTTAAGAATTTCGAATGCTGTTTGCGTTTCGTTCGTCCATTCAAAGTCGGTTTTGTCCTCTAAGAGATGGGTTAGAGGTTTTGCAATTTTTGAGAAGTCCTTAATGAACCTGCGATAGTATCCTGTTAAGCCCAAGAATTGGCGAATATTTTTAACGTTTTTTGGAATAGGAAATTCCTTTACTGCTGACAATTTGTTTGGGTCTGGTTTTAATCCATCTTTTCCAATTATGTGGCCGAGGTAATTTACTTCTGGCCTGAGAAACTCGCATTTATCCGGTTGTAATTTGAGGTTAGCCTTACGCAATCGTTCCATTAATTTGTGAATCTTGTCACCGTGTTCTTCTAAATCTTTTGCGTACACTACGATATCGTCAAGATAAACAAAGAGGGATACTCCTTGGAGCCCGCTAAGCACAACATCCATTAAGCGTTGGAAGGTCGCCGGAGCATTTTTGAGCCCGAAAGGCATTCGGGTGAATTCATAGTGCCCGTATGGCGTGGAGAAGGCTGTCTTTGGCTTATCTTCGAGGTTCATCTCGATTTGATGAAAACCGGATGCTAAATCGAATACGGAGAAATAGGTTGCGTGTCCTAATTGGTCCAGAATGTCAGTGATATTCGGTAAAGGGTAAGAATCGCCGATTGTTTTCTCGTTAAGGGCTCGGAAGTCTATTACCATCCGCCAACGTTTATTGCCGTTGGAGTCCGGTTTTTTCGGTACTATCCAAACAGGACTGTTATTTGGGGATTCCGAGTGGTTTATGATATTTGATTCTAGCAGCTCATCTACCTGACGCTGGACTTCGCCTTTAAGGGCTTGTGGAAACCTATACTGTTTGGTGTTGATTGGGAGGTCGTCGACTGTAGGAATTTTATGTTTGAGTACGTGGGTAGCTCCCAGTACTTCGTTTTTTAAATGGAACCGATCTGAATACGTTTCGATAATTTCTTCGACATGTTTTAATTCTTCGCCTCCCAAGTGATCTAGACGTAAGAGATTCTTGATTATTTCTGGACGCTTTGGATTTTTTTCTATTATACGCGATGTTGACTGAGACGTGGAGACGCAATTTACGTTTGTTTCTAAAATTGTTTTCACATTTAGGTTTTTATTTTGATTCGTTGTCAATTTTTCGTTTTTCTCTTTGTTTAATTTTTCGATTGATGTTGGTTTTTTGCTTTTCGTGTTTTCGTCTTTGTTTGATTTTGGTTTTTTATTTTGATCGTTTTTTGATTTTTTATTGGATTTTGTTCTTGTTCTTTCCTCGCTACAGAAATTTTTATTTGATTTTCCTTGGTCATCGCTTTCATTAGGGCGAAGGCAAGGTTTTATTTCGACGTTTTTTGCCGAAATTTTTGGATTGGCCTCTATTGGGCTCTGGATTGACGTGATTGTCTTGCAATCTACGCCTGGAATAGAAGGATCACGAGGGATAGAACTAGAACTGGAGGTTGTCGTGCAACCGGATTTTGTTTCGTTTTTGTTTTGGTTTGTTTTTGGTTTTTGGTTTTTATTTGGTTTTTCTTCGTCTTCGCTCTCGCTGGAGCGTTGACAAAGTTTTATTTCGACGTTTTTCGTCGATGTCTTTGGATTGGCCACTACTGGGCTCTGGACCGGAGTAGTTGTCATGCAATCTACGTCCGAATTAGGATTAGAATCGCGAGAAATTGGAATAGCATCGCGAGAAATAGGATTGGAACTGGTGATTGTCATGCAATCTGGATTTGATTCGATTTTCGTCAGGTCTTCGACAATGTCGAATTCCTGTAGTTTTATGACTGGCACGCGCAGTCTTACGGCATCATTTGTGGTATTAAAAACCTTCAAATGGGCCTTTCCGCGGGTGTTTGTTACCAGGCAGTCGCCGGCGTAAACACCCTGGCGGATTTTTAAAGGCGGGATGTACCCCTCCTTTAACGTGCAGTTTTCGACCTTCACGTGGAAGGCCGCTTCCGAACGCGCGGGGATTTCAATTACCTCGTCGGGTTCGTTCGTTTTTTCGAAGGGTACTGCCTTATTTCCACATTCGAAACACTCTGTCTCGAAATTTATTTTGGATTTCGTCTGATAAAAGTAACGGGTCCCCAATAAACCGGGGTGAGGGATTCCTACCTCATCGGGTATAATATGGAATAAGGCCTCGAATCCGAATACACGCAGCATTACACTTCCCAATGCAAAAACTGGTGGCTCGGATATTCCCTTTAATCTAATGATATCTTGTTCGTCGATACCAGCCAACTTTTTTATGTATTTTTTTTTAATCAAATTAGGGATAGCGCCACTGTCTAACAGTACCGATATTTTACCCACTTCCGGTAGTGCTCCGATACACACCGAGGGTAATTTGTCGAAATTTTCTGCATTTATTGTGTAGGTAGGAAAGGTTCGTTCTGTGGGATCGTTACGACCGCGGTCACCGGACGCTCTGGGATCGGAGAACCTCTCGGCGCGTCCGCCCGAGGGGTGTTCAAGCCGTTTCCCGGCTGATTTCGCGAGTTATTAAATTCGCGGGTACGACAATTTTCGATAACGTGCCCTACTCTTTTACAGTACCGACAAACGTTCGAGTTGGGGTTAGGCGGCTCGGTTTTTGATTGGAAACATTTATCAGCGGTATGCCCGATTTTTTTGCAAATTTGGCATTGAGGACCGGCCGACTGACGTCGCCAGTCTGTTGCGAAGTTTGTGAACCTGCCTTGCGAATTGCATTTATCGGCCGTGTGTCCTGGATTTTTGCACAATTGGCAATTTATGGAGCGGGAATTCTGATTGGCATAACACCGATCTGCGGTGTGACCGGGTTTTTTACAGATTTGGCAAGAGACAGGGCTTTGCTCATTTGATACTTTTCGGCATTCATTGGCACTATGGCCTTGATTTTTGCAGATCTGGCAAGTGAGGGACCCGAATCGGCAAGCTTCGGTTGAATGATTGTCCTTTTTGCAAATATTGCATAATTTAACTGCTTGTGTTGGGACGGGTTTTTCGAGTTTAGCGATGTTTGTTTGCAATTCTTTCCGCGCATTAACCTCGCGTTCGATTTTTATCGCGTGTTCGATCGCGTCGTCAATTAGGTCGCACTGGGGGAGTCGTTGTTCAATTTCCCCCTTTAAACCCCGTTTAAAACACGTTAGGCAATAATCGCTCACCATGTTCTTGAAAGTGGGATCGTCTGTGCCATTGTTAACTAATTTTCGCGCCTCAAGTATCTCTCTTGCCTTTTTTTTAATTTTTGAAATGAAATCCACGACACTTTCGTTGTTCGTCTGGAAAATTGTACCGAGTTCTCCTAACAATTGCATTTCGGATTTGTTTGGTGTATATATTTTTTTAAGGAATTTTGTGAGCTCTTCTATCGTTTCGAATTTTGTCCCATGTATCGCTTCTCTAGCTTGATCTTTTAATTTATTTCTAGCTAATTTGGCTAAGTATTTTTCAGCTTCGGGAGGAAGCATATCTTTTGCATCTTCGCATCCAGTGATAAATTCTGACAAAGGGATATTTTTCCCATCGAATTCGGGAACGCAACTTATTGCATCTTTAAGGGAGATTAACTGATTTGTTCCTAACGTCGTCATCGTTACTGTGTTTTTTATCTCGGTTTTACGAGGCAAGTTTAATGTTTTTATTGATCTTTTTGGAATAGATTCGAGACCAGGCAATAATTCTACGTTGGAACTTCTCAGTGAATATCCTGATTGTTCAGCTGGATCTTCAGTAATGTTTAGATTTAATGAGCTAGTTGATTCGTCGTCAGACATTGGATTAATTAACACATTTCCTTTTTATAATCCCGGACGAGCCCCCAAAAATTAATATGTCACATCCGGAAGGGATGAGAGCATAAAACTTTCGTTTCCCTCTTTCTTGCCTACGCCAAGCGCAATAGCACGGGATGAGGGTAAAAAGGAGAATGTGTGGAACGGGTGTTCTAGGTCTCGAGTGCCTGGATGGTCAAGAGTTATATGAGTGATTGCGACAGATGTAGTTACCGTTTACAAATTTTCGTTTATTACCTAGTGCCGTCCACTTGGCCGGTCGGAAACATGGGCAGAGTACAGTTCGGCGGATTAAGAAAATGATACAAAAAATGGTGCAGTTAGCTTACGTTTGCTGAATGACGGTCCTTCGGACTTGGGTGAAAGGGCCTTCGCTCTCGGCCTGTTACGCTCGCTTGTACAATGTCGGTCGATGGGCCGCACACACGCTGTGTTTACAATGGTGCCGCAGATGGGTCAGAGGGTCACTTTCGTGAGTGTGAAGAGCGCGGAGAAGATTCCCAATACTTTTCGAAGTAAATAGATATGCAAATGGATGCTCGAAAAACAGAGTTGGATTGTTAAACGCGGAACAGAGGTACGAATCGCGATACAAGGTTGGAATCGATAGAAGAGATCTTTCTGGTTCGGATGATGAAGTTGAACTGATTTTTCTTTAATCTTCTGGACCTTCCTGCTCCAGATTTCCCTTCTTGGGTGGAGTAGGAGAAAAAGGGGGTTTTCGTTTTGACTCTCTTTTAACCAATCGGAGCGGTCGACGTGGGAGACAGTTCTTTGTATCTTGGAGTCTGGGCGCATGAAATTAATTACAAAAGGACCAATCGGAATGAAGCTATTCCGAGCGAGTTTTCGTGGAAAAAGCGCATGGGATCGTGTTTGCTTATCTAAAGTCTAGGGCCCGGCGCCGAGTCGCCCCGCGATAGTGCAGCTGCTATGCGCCTCATAGCCCTTCCATGTGCATTTCATTTTCGTCGCGGCCCGGTTTTATGACCGAGTCGAGTGGACTTTTCCGGCGGTCTTCGTCTATCCTTGGTTCCCACACGGATTTAAGAATCGGAGCTACGCTATGCCTTCGCCGGCGGGTGAACTCTGGGTTATCTGGCTTGCAGTATATTTTTTGTTTTACGACTTTTCCGAGAAAGCGTGCCTAAAACTATGTTCTCGTTGAATTCGAGTGGGTAAGGAGAGTCGTACGAAAGTACGCCCGACGCTCGCTTATTATATACAGGAACGTGTCGAAAAATGTGAATGCCATATTCGTTTAATAATTATTCACGATTTCCGTGGGAAATCGCTCAGGCCAGCGTTCTCGCTGGATTTCAACAAAGTAGGAGAGAGAAAACGTAATATCTTTATGCGCTTTGCTCGCGACGTTACATCGGATGCTCGAGAGCGAGGGTATGTGGGGACTTTTTCCGTTCCGTGTAAATCTCCAATTCGGGATATTGCAATTTGAACAACTTATATTTTATTTTAAATTAGGCAACAAAATTACAACTCTTTTTTATGTGCCTTGCGACCGATCTCTTCGGCTTCAGGCCGAAGACTGCCTGTCGGTTGAATCTTTCGGCTAATTGTTAACTCAGGTTTTCGCAACCAATCGTTCAAGAACGTTCGAATCGTTCGATTGCGATTCAGTGTTTTTCCGTTTGACAAGAAAACGTTGCGAGGTCGATGTCTCCGATTTCTATGAAATTTGGCATGCTTGTAGAATGGGTAAAAATAGGCGACACGTATTTTTTATATCTGCGGAACCCGATATTTAAGGGTTGAAACGCACCCCTGAAAATTGGGGTGTTTTTCGTTTTTCGTCGATAACGTTTTAACGGTACGAGATATGAAAAACCTTCAAATTGCAACAATGTTTATTTTTTCGTGTACTATACATTGGAGACAAGAACGATACAAATGGCAACAAATTTCATATTGTTGATTACAAAAATGCAATTTTTTCAACCGTATCTCCGAGAATTTTCAATCAATTGGGATGTAAATTTGCGTACATGTAGAGAATGGAAAAGGGCGGATACGGATTTCTTCATTTTCCGATATCTCACAATTAAGGGGTTGAAACTGCCCTTCGATTTTTTAGCCAACAGCATCGTATAATCAGCTAGCCTTTTGACATTTCGGTCTAAATTCACGTCAATATATGTTCGTGTTATGACGCAATTGCATATTTGGGTAAATATTCGGAAGTGGGGCTTCTGCTAGAATCGGGCTATTTTTTTTTCTATTTCGTTTAATGATCATAGCAGATGATACGAAGTAATATTATGACGGCGCACGACATTTTTTCATCCAAAAAATTATTTAGAAATTTGGACGTGGATTCCTGCTTGCAGCGCAGATGCAAGCAGGGATCCTCATTGAAAATGAATGGCGTACTTTCCATGGGTTCGTGGAATCGTGGGGTGCGTAGAACACTGGGGTGGGCGGAGGCAGCTTCGATGGGTGCGTGAAATCAATTCCAGGCACCCATCCGAGGTGTTCCCCGCCCACCCCAGTGTTCTACGCACCCCACGATTCCATGCACCCATCCAAGGTGCTCAACAAACCCACCCCAGTGTTCTACGCCACCGTACGCCATGGGTGCGTGGAATCGTGGGGTGCGTAGAATACAGGGGTGGGTACTTCACTGCATATGGTAAAATACCCACCGAAATGCATATGGTAAAGTACCCACCGAAAAGCATATGGTTATTTTTTTCCGGAAACATCATGTGCCGTTACAATAATGATAAGGATGCTGTTTGTTAACCATATTAAACCATTCATACAAAAATTAGCCTGATTCTAGCAGGAACCCCACTTCCGAATATTTACCCATATTTGTAACGTACCAGCGACTCCCCCCCCCCAACGGTCCCCCTCACGAAAGGTAAACGTTCAAAGTTCTTACCGTGTGGCATGAACGGAAATTTGTAGAAATAAAAATGGGTTACAAAGAATGTGGAATCAATCAAAATAGTCGATGCACATTTTCTCGTTTCGGCGGAACGACACTCTTAAGGGGGTAAACGCACCCTTAAAAACTTTGTTCTTTCTATAGCTCGTGAACGGGCCGAAATAAAAATAAAGTTCGAAGGGGAAGAATGTTGTATTCTTCGACTACTAGACGTTCATGATGATAATGATGAGTACAGCAACAAATAGTATGTAGTTTATTGCAATAATTCGGGAATTACTGGTAAAAATCGATCTCCAGTTTCCACTAATATGGGCACAGGCAAGGCTCGCAATCACGGACTGATTTCGTGCTTCGGGAAGCAACTGGATTACAATTGCATATTTACGAAGAAATTCTGCCCCGACACGTACTGCCTTTGAAGATTACAACATAATCGGAGAAATGTTCTCACGCTTACTTATTTAGGAAACGTTTGAACTCTATGTTTTTTTTTATGGATTCTACTTATTACAATAATGATAGTAAAATGATATTGTATGATAAAAGTGTTTGAAACAAAGAGATTTCTCACACAATGCACAAGTGATAATAGCTGCTTCGCCGCATATATCGCATGTCGGTACATTTTGTGAAAAGCAAAATTCTACCGGATTTTCGAAGTTTGGTGGCCTTTCTTCGTCGTAACCGGTTTTGTACCACGCATATTTGGAAAGGTTTGTAAACCGTGGAGAAGAAAACTGGTTGTGTGTGAGAGTTTGTAACTTGACAATATTTTCTGTCAAATGCAGATTGACGTTGTAATTGTATAATATTACTGCGTCAGAAAAGTGTTTGACGAAGTTTATCCATACACGGGAGCCATAAACATCAAGGGGATGTATCATTCCAGCTGTACCTGCAGGAATTACTAATTATCATATGAACTAATTGTCTACAGAACTAATGAAAGTGGTCCAATATATTTACCTGCTGGAATGGTTAAAACTTTAATATCTTTCCCTTGCATATCCATTTCTTTAAATGTAGTTGGACATTGACCGCTCCAAGAATCCAGAAGTATTACCGATATTGGACCCATATTGGAAATATATACTTCTTGGAACCAACGCCTGAAATGATCAGTCGTCAATTTTCCAGATTTCGAAGCCAATAGAAATATATTTTCGCCTCTGAACATAGTTTCTTCCACTCGAGGACCAAATTTGCCAGCAGATTCGTTTAAAACGATTAACATAGGTACAAAAAGCTTGCCACTCGCAGAAATCAAAGGCTGTATAGTATAACTGTGTGTTGTTGATGTTTTCGATTGCACTACTGTCTCAACGAATTTCTGCCCTTCTTTCGCCAATGTGCGGCCTGTATGTAGCTGTAAATTGAATCCATTCTGATTAGAATTAAATGTGTTTCCAGCCCCAACGTTGGCTACGTTGAGTTTCACCATTTCTATACATTCGATAGCTTTGTTTTGAAATGTATCAGCGTTCAATAATTGTTGTTTTGTTACATATGTAGTAATCTTCAGTGACACAATTCCATGTTGGTTTTTAAATGTCCTTAGCCAAGAAGCGGATGCTTGGAAATTTACGGCTGGCATTTCTACAATTTCTCGGAGATACTGTTGATAAAATTGCATTTTTGCATTAAACAATATGAAATTTGTTGCTATCTGCATCGTTCTCATCTCCAATGTATAGTACACGAAAAAATCAACATTGTTGCAATTTGAAATCTTTCCAAACTCGGGTTCCGCCGATTAAAAAAAATAGGTGTCGCCTATTTTATCCAATTCTACAGGCATGCCAAATTTCATCGAATTCGGAGACATCGACCTCGCAGCGTTTCCTTGTGAGTCGAGCAGAATATCGGGCTAGTGAAATATCGGGCCCGATACCGTCGCATGAGATCTTCGAACTTCATGCGTTAGCAATCTGAAAATTCCTGACTTTTCAGGGCACAAGATGTTCCCCCCTTGGGACGAAGAAATTCCCAATTTCGGCGATATAGTAAATTTTTTCTTTTTTTTCATAGCTTTGGTAAGTTTTGTCTCTCGGTCGTCTCTCGGCTTACAATAATACAATAGATTACGAAGGTACAAGTGCCTTACTAATATTATAATATATACCTCCTTTTTGAATTTTTCGATTTTCTTTTGCTTTTCTTTCATACACATTTACGTTGTGCGTGTGCGAGGTGCATTTCCCGTGAATATAACTCGCAGATTTTGCGAGTCAGCTGTTGCACTGCCTTTGGCAGCTCGCGGTCTGGCCGGAGCTACATCAGCAAGGTCGTCGTTCGGCGATCCGACATTTAAACTATGATGTAACTCGGCGTCGTCACATGATCGTAATTTTTGTTTAATTTTGTTTTCAATACTTCGATTCGTTCGCCAATTTTGTTAACTTCGTATGGATCATTAATTATCGGATGAGGAATATTTTCGACCATTAAAGGTTGAGGTATTTCGTTTTCTGTCGTCAGAAAGGATAGATTGAATAGCGGTAAAAATTGTAGGAATTTTTCGTGTACAGTTTCCTTCAAATTTTTAATCTTTAAATCTGTGGAGGTGACGGAACATTTTCCATCCAAAGCCAATAATCCTGTTCCAGTAATTGTTGCACGAGTTGTCGCAAAGTTTTTACAATTTGTCGTGAGAGCTACTGTCTCTGGGGCTACATATATCCATTGCCCTTCTTGTTCCAGAACAATGACCAAAGAATTTTCTAATTTAACTAAACGATATGTACAAATCGCTTTTTTGGGGGTCTTTTCCTAAAAATATCGATAGATCGCATGGCGCTTCTGATCGTATTATTTGTCTCGCGTTTTTCGGATGACAGTAATATTGATAATTTTGTCGTTTACATTTGGATAATTCGTTTTTTGAGAATGACAGATATTCTCGAGGCTCTCGATCAATTATAACATTATTTACGGTCGTTTCTATAAACCGAAACGTGTCTTCTTTTACTCTTACGGGTAGAAGATAGAATTTATTCACATTGAACTCGTTGTTGATGACTTATGGAATTTTTATCACAACGGTGAGGGTATTTTGAATACCATATGCGCTTAATTCGGAAATTTCCAGTGATTCGTTAATTTATTCTGGACATATTTTTGTCGGACAATTCAGTACGGGTAGCGTTGTCTAGGCGGCAATATTGTAGGATTAACGATTCCTTTTGGCAAGCCTACTAAAAAGTTAGATAATTGACGTATATCGTTTAGTAAGGATTCGATTGTTACGCTAATAGTTGTTAATTTCTCGTCCAATTGTTGGCGTGTTAAAATATCTATTACGACATTTTTCATTCCATGGTGTAAATTGTTTATTAAGCGGGCTAGTGCTTCTTCGTTTGCCGCGAGGCGATTCGTTGTGCGATTGAATATTTCCAGTGTACTTTGCTGGATTTGCAAATTTTCTTTTCACGCATCTTCTGTTGGTTCTTGTTTTTTCGTTATCGCTGTGATTTGCCGTTCGATGTTCGCAGCGTCGTTCGCATCTAAGTTACCTGTTATCGATTTTATAATGGATCCTAATCCGTCTATTAATCCCCTTTTATTTATTCTACCCTTTGTGCCAGTCATATCGTAAATGGACTGCATTTCGGAATTTATTTTTCCTCTCATGGTTTCGAGGGAACTCGTTACGAGAGCACATAGCTTGTCCTCTGGCATCGTTTGACATAGTTCTAATAGTTTTTCCAGCTTTTCTCTAATACTCTTTTCTCTATTTGCTATTGGCAGAAGATCCATGTGGATTACCAGTTTCCACATTTCCTGAATCGTGTGCAGTTTTCCGATTTCCTCGTAATAAATTCCTGGGGTTGCGGAAAATTGCCTTGCGTGGAATTCTGTATTTTCCTTTCTGTCGTTAGTCCCTTCTGTCATCCTAACTGTTGAGATTAATAACCTGTAAAAGGGGTTTGCCATTTTATTTTCAATATTTTTTTTGCTTGTTTCCCGATTTGTACGTGCAATACTTTTCTTCCTTTTTTTCTTGCGAGTTTGAATACTCGTTTTTTTGCTTACATTGCGATTTGTTCTCTTTCTAATCTCTCCCTCTCTCTTTTTTTAACTTGCAATGTAACCATATACGAAAAATTTGGTTGATATTTGTTTTTCCTTTCATTTTCCTCTCTTTATTTGATAATCATGCGTATTATTATGAAATTATAATTTCGGAAAAATGTTTATGTATAAATTTCCCTTTTTTCGTGATTGTAGATGCTTAATTTGATTATTATTTTTCTTTTTATTCATCATTTCTTGTTGTACTTACTCAAAAAATTTATATGCATATTATTCATTTTTTTTCATTTTTATTTTAGACTCGTTATCTTTAGTTTATTTACATTTTTTATTTTCTTTCATTTATTATTCGTTTTGTTTCTTTATAAATCTAGAGCTCTTCCTATCTTTCTTCTTGTAAATTTTATTGACTTTATTTATTCTCTTTTTTCGGCTATTCCATTCGGTTATTTTTCTTATAAATTCTTTCATTCATTTGAACGTTATTTTATTTTGTTTTATTTACATCTTTCGATTTCATTTCATATTAGTTTATTTATTCTTTTATTTTTATCACTGTATTTCATTTTCTTTCATTTTATGATTTTATTTTTTTGTTGAACGGGTGGCAGCTCACCACCCGTACGCGAATCCGTCGCGTGACGATGGCCGGTCGACCGTTGCTTGGCAACGACGCGAGACGGCGAGGCGTCAAGCTAAGCTTCGTGCGTCGCTCGCGGGCCTCCGCGGGCCAGGCGAGTAGTCCCTCCTGCTCCGACGGTCAGTGGGTAACGTAGGGTTTAATCCGGTCTACATGTACCCGGACTGCCTTAAGTCGACGGCCGATAGTGTCGTTCACTTCGGAGTCTTGCTCTGTACTTTATAAGGCCCTGTCCACTTGGGGGAAAACTTCGCTGATCGGCCTCGGCGTATAGTAGTGTCGTGGAGGAGGACTCGGTCGCCGGGGCGGTATTCTACCGTACCAGCGGTGATATCATGCCCCTCTTTTACCCTTTCCTTTTCCTTTTTCCAATCGTTCTTTCGCCACGTGCCACGTGGCTCGAACCCGTTCGCGTAACTCGGAGACATAATCGTCGTATGAGTACGTCTTTCGTGGTGCTTCCTTAAGTGCCGTCGGTAAATCGACTACCTTTCCAAACACCAACTCGTACGGAGTGAAACCTGTCGATTTGTGCGGAGTGGTATTGTGGGTGAACATCGCGTATAGCAACCACTTATCCCAATCCGTTTGATCCCCTTTAATGAAACATTTCAGGTATTCTGCGAGAGTTCGGTGTAAACGCTCTAATGCTCCGTTTGATTGGGAATGATATGCCGTCGTTTGAATGTTTTTTATTCGGAATAATTGGCACATCTCCTTAAAAGTTTCGCTCAGAAAATTCGTTGCTTGGTCTGATAATAATTCTTTTGGAGTCCCGTACTTGCAAATAATTTGAGTTGCAAATCCTTTGGCTACTTCCTTGCCTTCTTGAGTTTTTAGCGGTATAGCTGGGTGGTATACTTGGACAATGCGTCTTGAAAAGTCAGGATGTATTTGTTGCCGGGTAAGGGACCTACTATATCGACTGCACATTTGTCGAATGGTGTCTTGAGTGTGTCGGTAATAGTCATGGGAGCATGCTTGCGTCGCATGATTTTATTTTTCTGGCATTTGTCGCATGATTTTACGTAGTTTTTTATTTCTTTATGCACTCCCGGCCAGCTGTACTTTATCTTTATTCGTTGTTTCATCCTTTTTTCGCCTGAGTGGCCTCCAAGAGGGGCGTCGTGGTCTTCTTGCAGAATCGTACCTCGCTCCTCCTCACTCGGGCACTCTCGATTTCCTATTTCCGTCTCTGACTCGCTGTCGCTTGTTGTCTCGCTTGAGGTCAATCTTTTTTCTATTTCCTTCTCTTTTCCGCTCGGGCCTGCTGCCCGGTCCGCCTCCTCTCGTGGAAGTGACGGTCCGCACTCCCTCGCGCGGGCCTCTGTCGCCTTGCGCGGGCGTTCCTCTCTAGCGGGCTGCATTATTTTTCTCGGCCGGCCACGTGCTCGCGGGACCAGCTGACCACGGCCATCATGGCTCGGGTCTGTTGATGCTGCGCGTCGGCGGCGCGGAGCGGGGGGCCTTCCGTGGCCTTCCTCTACCACGCTTCTCGGCGTCCGTGTGACGTACCAGCGCCTCGGGTTCTTTCCACATCAGCATCAATATATATACGGCTTAAAGCATCCGTATTCGTATTCTTCTTGCCCGCCTTATACTCGATGGTATAGTTGAACTCCGCTATCTTTATTCTCCAGGGCATCAGTCGTGATCCTGGATCTTTTACGTTGAAAAGCCGAGTGACGGGCTTATGATCCGTCACGATGGTGAATTTTGTTCCATAAATGTATGGCCGGAATTGCGCTACTGCCCAAATTATTGCTAGGATTTCCTTCTCCGTTGTTGAATAGTTAATTTCTGCCTTGTTCAGAGTACGACTCGCGTAACAGATGGGTAGATCTTCTCTGATCTTCCCTTGCGATAAAATTGCGCCGATTGCCTTGTCAGAGGCATCAGTTATCACCACGAAGGGTTTTTCGAAATCCGAATACTGCAGGATCGGTGCGGTGCTGAGAGTTTCCATCAATTTTTGGAAAGCTTTTTCGCAGTTTTCGTCCCAAATGAATTTGTTTTCTTTTTTGATCAGTTCTGTTAACAGCTTTGAGAGTTTATAAAAAGCCTGTATGAATTTTCGGTAGTATCCGGCTAGTCCCAGAAATGATAGATAACCTCTTTTACGTTTTTTTTGGGCTGGAAATCGTTGTAAAGCCTCTTTTTTCCGGATCGGGTTTTACTCCCACTTCGGTAATAATGTGTCCCAAGTACTGACTTTTTTTCGCAGAAATCGACATTTCCTATGTTGAACCTTTAATTGGGCTTCTCTCATTCGATCGAATACTTCTGTCAGCCTTTTGTTATGTTCTTCGAACGATGATCCGTACACTACTGTATCGTCGAGATATACGTAGCATTTTAGTCCTTGTAATCCAGCAAGTACAGCATCCATCAGCCTTTGAAAGGTTGGTGGGGCGTTTTTTAATCCAAATGGCATTCGGTTGTACTCGTAATGTCCAAGAGGAGTGGAGAAAGCGGTTTTCTCCTTGTCTTTTTCGGCCATTGGGATTTGATAAAATCCCGATACCAAATCGAGAGTCGTGCAGTTGCTTCGTTTAGTTTTCGGAAGTCTACTACCACTCTCTTGCATATGTTTCCGTCGGCGTCAGGCTTTTTTGGAACGATGACTAGAGGAGCTTCAAAGGGCTCTTGCTCGGTCAAATTATTTCGTTTTATAGTGTCTCTTTTGTCTGCGCCATCAGGGGCAGGTGGGTGCATCCGTGAAGGCCCGCGTAGGCCCGGGTACCCCGGGAGTAGCGACACCGCCCAGCCAAAGCGCTGATAGACCAATGTCGACGTGGGCATGGACACGTCAATTGGGAGTGGTGCGAGTAATCGTACGCACGAGGATCCGACCAATGATCCGATTGGTACCATGGGGGCTAGTCTGCCCGCCGTCCTACGGGGCTGCCGTATCGGCACTAGCCGATTGTGGTTGGTTCCGTGGTGACAGTGGTTGGGCCGCATGCTGGTCGGGGCAGCTAAGTGTACCCGACGGGTGAGCTACGTTTTTATTAGCTCGGGCAGCAACCTGCAGAGTTGTTAGAGTGTTGGAAAGTCACTCGTCTTGACCAGTAGTTGCATTGGGATCTGCCTCCTAATGCGAACTGGAAGGCGTAGCGTGTGCGTGCACATACTCGCCGCGGGGCTCGGCGTTCTCCGACCCCGAGGTCGCGGGCCCGTGTTGTTAGGGCCACAAGCTAGGTACAGCACGTAAAATCAAATTGACATTACATGACTGCGCCATCACTTCTTGCTTGTGAACTTCTGGTAATCGGTCTGGACGAATTTTTATTAGCGTTGTCTCTGGTCGTACGCTATGCGGTGCTCCACTATAGCGGTGCACCCAAGCAGCTCTTCCTCCAAGTGGAAGACGTCAGCGTATGCATCAGGGAATTCCCGTAGGAATTTTTCTTCTTCTGAGTTTAAGTTCGAATCTCCTTTGATTTCTTCCCGTGTTTTTTCTTTTCTTTTTAATTTTTCTCGATCGATGCAGCACTTATTTCTTTTTCTTCGGTTGGATTTTCTTCTCTAATTTCTTCAATTTGCACCGTTGGCCTTTCTATTTTGATTTCTTCATTGTTTGTGTTTCGCACTACTATGAGGCAGGAATGTCCTTCTGGGTGGACGTAACATCCGCCTATCTTTACTCCTGGTCGCACTTCTTTTGCTGCGACAAATCCTATTTTTGCCATCAATGTTTTTGCGTATAACATTTGCTCTGCTCTGGGAGGTAGTTTAATTTTATTCGTTCCGTCCAGCATGGGGATGAGATGTCCGTATATTTTAATGTGTCTTCCGTTTAGGATGTCGGCGTTGTGCTCTCTCATGAGGTCCAAACCCATTATTCCGCCTACTTCCAGTGGTACTGCATCATCTATTATGTAGAATCCGTGTTTTACGTTTACTGCGGGTGTTTCGAGCACGAACATAATTTTACACAATGCGTAGAATTTTATTACTCCGATTCCTTTGAGTTCGACCGTTTCTTCTATTATTTCCGTCGCGTTCCATACCAGGTGTGTAAGTATGAAACCGGAATTTGCCCATAGGTGGCGCTAGATGTCGATGCAGTTACCGACACATCACGTCAGCGGTGTCTTGTTATTGTATTGATATCCGACAAAGATTTCCAACTCACAATAACACGAGTTTCATTCAGTAGCATTAGTTTATTAGAGATAAACATGTCGAGTTTTGTGCCAACAAATTACGATTTGCGGACAGCACTACTTTTCTGTTTTCATCTGAAGAAAACCGCAGCCGAATCGCATCGAATGCTTGTGGAGGCGTTTGGTGAGCATGCTCTCGGTAAAACACAGTGTTTCGAGTGGTTCAAACGGTTCAAAAGTGGCGATTTTGACGTGAGGAACGAAGAACGTGGAAGACCACCGAAAAAGTTTGAAGACGCTGACCTGCAAGCCTTGTTGGACGAAGACGACGCTCAAACACAACAACAACTGGCGGATCAGTTAAAGGTGACCCGAGAAGCCATCTCCAGTTATTTGTATCATATCATTACAATAAACGTGTTTTTTCTGTACAAAAATTCCGGTTTCATACTTACACACCTGGTATAATGCTGCCATTTCTTCTGTAAATTGTTGGCATGATTCAATTTCTTTATATCAGATATCTTTTCGCGCTTTTCCTATCACTTTCGTTGCTAACACGGATTGTAAAAAGGAATGTCTATCGGCTTCTGCAACGCACGCGTTTGCATAGCCGAATGCTTCAATTATATCATCGACTTCTTCAGGTTTTTCGCCATCAAATCGGGGAATGAGGCTTCGCGCCTCCTTTAGGGTCATGAAATCATTTTCTTGCGCCATGTTATCTGAATTAAGTTGGAGTAGGGAAAATTCTTGAATTTCTATTTTGCGACCACGCCTAGTATCTATATTCTCAGGAGATTGATCAGAATCTGGTGATTGATCAGAAAAATAAACAGTTCGATCTGCTGCGGATCGAATTTTCGTACGTTTCGCGGCTGTCGGTCTACTTGGGGAATTTTGTGGATACGGACTTTCGTCTGAACTTGTTGCGGATCGAAACCGCTTATTCCTAGGTTCCTGTAGTTCTTGTTCGACTGTTAGATTCTCGAGACGATCTCTCGCAATGAGTTCGTCGAAAATTGAATTTAATAAACGCTAAAATTTGTTGTTACCTGGTAATCGGTATAATTTACGACGCTCGTCTCTATTTGACATTAAAGTTCAATTGTTTGGCTTTGGAGGGCGCTTTATTTTTGATAAATGTTCCGTCACTTACAGTACGATGATGCGCCTCATGTTGATCGATGTTTCGTAGTCGGTTGGGCATGAGATGTTGACCTCGTTCTTGTAACTGTTTGGCAGGAAATTGCCAGTGTCGTTCCCTATTGTAGTGTTGCTTTCGTTTGCTGTTCTCGTGCGCTCTGTTGTTCCGCTGTAGAAGCTGTTTGGTGAGTCTTCGTCCTTGGGTCGGTCTGGTATCGATGATCCTCGGGATCTGGTTGCTTTTGGATAGCTCTGTACAGTTGAATTGGGCGTTTGCTTACGCCGCACTTTTTCTTTTTATTTGTCCGGCTCGACGGTCGTTGATCGGATCACTTGTTGACCTCCTTTTCCACACTTGCTGCGTTCAGTTTATTTGTTACGTTCGATAGGATGT
Organism: Ophion slaviceki; assembly: GCA_944452715.1. Taxonomy (NCBI): domain Eukaryota; kingdom Metazoa; phylum Arthropoda; class Insecta; order Hymenoptera; family Ichneumonidae; genus Ophion; species Ophion slaviceki. The sequence goes on along the minus strand of OX101792.1, from coordinate 32,300,707 downwards.
TTCCTTCTTTCTTTTTTTTTTAACTTGCGGAATGGAAAGTTGCGGTATCCCCAATTGCGGGAATCCCACCACTGCCACCAATGTTGTGCCCCGGCTTCTGACGATGCGCGGAGAGCACAGAATTTCGCTCTCGAGTAAATTCACGCCGTGGGTCGTCGGATGTTCGAGGGCGAGGCTATGTGGGGACTTTTTCCGTTCCGAGTAAATCTCCAACTCGGGATATTGCAATTTGACCGACTTATATTTTATTTAAAATTAGGCAACAAAATTACAACTTTTTTTATGTTTTCGGTTGAATCTTTCGGCTAATTGTGAACTCGGGTTTTCGCAACCAATCGTTCGAGAGCGTTCGAATCGTTCGATCGCGATTCGGCGTTTTTCCGGCGGAGTCAAGCGGAATATCGGGCTTGTGAAATATCGGGCCCGATACCGTCGCATGGGGTCTTTAAAGTTCATGCGTTAGCAATCTGAAAATTCCTGACTTTTCAGGGTACAACAGTAAGAAAATTACAAACTGACTCTTAATTTTAACCATACTTGGTTCAGGAGTATACAATTTTTTGTGCACTGAATATTATGATAGACTGGAGAAAATTAAGAAATAAATAGAGTAGTGTAATGGTACCAGTTCTAAATCAAGATCCCCTTACCGACACTTACCGACCGAGAACGAACCAAAAAATGGTTAATTTCTGAGTTATCGGCGGATGGTCGGGTAGGGGTTTGATTTAGAACTGGTACCATGATCGACTGTCGATGTCTGTACTTACCGACCGATGGTAGGGCTGCACTGCTTACCGACCGATGGTGAGGCTCACAGGCTTACCGATCGATGGTAGGGGTCACCTGCTTACCGACCGATGGTGGTAAGTCCCCCTTCGCCTCGAATGGAATTCGACGGAATGGGGGGGGGGGTAACAACAGAGACACACGTCCGACTCCTAGCGAGGCCGCGCAACGACTGACAAAGAGTCGAAGTGCTTTGTAGTAAAAGGAAGTTCCTCTCCCCTCCGCGGGAAGAGGGGGGCGGTGGGAGGAAGACTGGAGGGTCCGATTTTTCAGAAATTGGTTTAAACATTTGTGGGTGGTGAGTCATCGGGCGCTTGCCGTGGCTTGACATAGCCCCCCCCCCCTCTTGCTGAGATGCGATAGTTTTGTTTATACATCGACGTATTGAAACGGGCGAATTAAGGTGTTGAATGATTATTTTCCGAGAATTCGTCATCGGCCGGTGACATTTGATAGCGTCAAAATGGCGGCGGGATTTCGTCAGATTTCTACGAATTATATTTTTTAAACATTTTGTGGGGGGCCGGGGTGAGTCATCGGACGCGCGACATTCAGCACTCGGACCCCCGTGCCCTCAATGCAGGGGGCGAGGGGGGGGGGGGTCGCGGTGGTGGAGAAGAGTACATAATCTAGCGATTCAAGATCGGACACACACATGAAAAAGAACCACGTGCACAAGAGTGAAACAAAAATGGCTCTCATCAATAAGACTGGTAAAATTGCCGATTTTCTGCCGACGAAGAATCTCAGCGAGTTGTTAGCCGGGTCGGATTATGTCATCACCAACATACGGGCGGTCAACACGAAATTTGGCAAAAAGCACGTCGTCGACATTCGCAACGAATTCAGCGTGCTTCTACCCGCAACGATCATCAAAGCGTTTGAGGCTGATTCGACAACATCCGAGAGCATGTTGGCAGCAGCCCATAGAGGAGATCTATGCATGGTCTATCGCGGCGGAAAATGTCACAGCCTGAAATTCGCGAATTCAGCAACTTTCCAGCTGATGTTGGCAGCAGCGTACAAAAGAAGTGTCTGCATAGCCTACATCGGTGGAAAGTTTATCGCATACGTTAAGGGTCACGAAAATCGAGAACAGCTAGCTCATATACTGAATATGAAGAATTATCTAGTTATTGAAACGTTGGACGCGGACTCTGAAGATATGGATGCATAATGTATAATGAAGGATACTAGTAAAGCATTACAAGAAAACAAATCATTTTGAGTTGAAGATTAGAACGCATGAGAAAGAGCACCCAACGTCTCGCTGTTTAGAACTCGATCTTATGTATACAAACTCGACGTTCGAACGCGTGCCGGTACACACACACATACACACCCACACACCCACACACACGTGCGCGCGCACACACACACACACACACACAGGCACACACGCTCGCACAGACGCGCGTGCGAGGTTGTATAGACATCTTTTCTTAAATATATATTGGTGAGCCGTTCCCTTCGGTATTTGATTCATCGAGCAGTCTGGACCATGGACGATTGCGATAAAATTATCGATAAGTTGAGCGGTGCGAGTAACAATTTCTCTCACGTGGATAAGTGGCAAAAGTTCTGTGAGGTGCCCGTCAAACTTTTGGGGCAAACGTTGAAAAAACCAGGGCTCAACGTCGGTCAAAAACTGAAAATTCAATCGACAATAGAGAAATTGTTGTCGTTGAGGGAAAAAATCGTGCGTGGAGCAAGTGTAAGCAGCGCAGGTGTAAGCGGTGCTGGTGTGAGTGATGCTCGCGAAAAACTGAAGTGGGTCGATCTCGAGTCGGCATTCAAAAATCGAATAAAGACAGGCTCGATTGTGAATTTCGAGCAAAAAGATGTGCAAAGTTTCATCGAAGATGCGATGCGCGTGGTGTTTTTAAAACTGGACAAAATCGTGCGCGAGGAGGGTATCGTGAAGGTGAATGTGACCTTGGCGTGCAAATTTCACCTCATGAAGGTGAATGAAATCATTGAGGAGGAAAAGATGTTTCAAACGACAAACGCGGTCATTCTACCATCGAGCGATATTGTCGAGTGGTTCATCGAATGCGTCCAAGCAAAACTCTCCGCCACAATCGAGGACTTTCAGGAAAAAGAGTCGGGTTGGATGTCACACGAAATCTCCCATCTACCTGTGAACATTAACCACCGCGAGAGAGCTTATCCACCTACACGCGTCTCCTGACGGATATACAGATGAAACCGTCGTCGTCAATATTGAAAAACAATGACCCTTATTGTTTCCTCGGGCCCGTCACCGCAGCTCTCTCCCCACCACCACCGAGGATGCATCCCGAAAGTAAAAGTTCTTATCCTCATTATAGCGAAGTGCTCAAATACGAAGGCTTGAATTTTCCGATGAGCTTATCGATGATTAAGAAATTTGAGGAATTTAATAGTTTGACGATCTATGTGTATGGGATCGATGGCATCACGAAATACGGTACTAGTAAAATTGTACCGATATATCTGAATAAACAAACGTCGGATAAACCAACAATTCACCTACTCATCATCAAAGCCGAAATCGATGAGGAGGAAGAGGACGAGGAGGATGCTGCGCTCCTAAGGTGTATCATCATTTCGCGTGGATTAAAAACAAGTCGCGACTCTTGAGTGCGTAGATATCGAAGGGTAAACGTTGCATGCGGATTTGCGGCCGATGCTTGCGTCATTTTACCACGAAAGAAAAATTGCAAAGGCACAAAGAAGATTGCGCGAATAATGCGTAGATGATTATGATAAATAATAATAAGTCATGTGTACACTACAATAAAATTGAGATTGAATCAACAATTATAAAAACTATATAAAATTTATTTCGAATGAACCATGGTTTCAGTTATCCGTGGATCGTTCAGCCTCGATCACCCTGGTTAATCGGAGTGTTACTGTAAAAAGTATGAAAGGCTAGCATATCGTATATCGAAAAAGGCTATCAATATGGGTTTTCTTCAGATAAATCAAAGACAATACGAACATATCCATAAGACGCGGTAGCATCGCACTGCTAGCATACTAAAACATTCAGAAGAAAGGCCGCAGATGAGTGGCACACTAATATGCCGGCCGTGCCATACTTGATGTATTACAATTTCAATTATCTGTATGGTGTAGCTATGTGTGAGTCATTGCTATACGGCTCGGTCGCTTAGGTAGAAAATTTCGAGGAATGTATCGGGGATATTCCAGATGAGGCTGAAACGGGATACATCTTGAAGGTTGATTTGGAGTACTCTCGAGAGTTACACGACACGCACAACGATTTACCCTTGTACCCACAACACGACGGCCCTCCTGAGCGGGCACTCAAAGAAAATTAACGTTCACGCGGCCGCGTAAAGAACAATACGTAATATACTAAATAAATTAGAAACAACGCGTAAAATTTGGATTACGCGTCATGGAAATGCACAGATTCCTCGAGTTTAAGCTTGGCTAAAATGTCGCAATGATCGAACTGACTCGCATTCTTGCGTTTATTATTTTTACGATTCATCCGGGAAGCCAGAATGACATATCGCGGCTTTTTCAATTGTGTAGACGTCTTCAGAGACCATATAGTACACTCGTTATGGTATCGACTTGAACGTGAACAATTCGACGAGTCCGAGAGCATGATTTTTAAACGGCTATAGTTCGATAGGTGTGATGGCGCTCGCTCTCGAAAGTGTCAGCGTGAAAGAATTAATCATGGGTAGTTGTCGTTCAACTGTATCCAAACAGAATCCTTTTATACACTTTCAAAATGTTACACATAAATCACTACATACAACAGTATCATAGTCCTGATACGGTTCATAATAGTGTCTGATAGTGCTACCAGCACCCAAATATCTCTCCAGATCTTGAGGTAGCTAAAATTATCAAAACTATCGAATCACACGACTTCATCGTTAGTTTTTCTGTATGCATCCCAATGTGTGCCAGGTCCATCTTTGTCATCGAGATTCACAATAGTGGTTTCGTAATTTCAGCGTCCACTCTTGGGAATTCATTTCTCACGCAAACTCCACAACAATGAGGAATTTCCGTAGCTTTTGAATTCATTATCGAAATTTTAAGCAATGCCAGAAATTGGGACTGCGCATTACAAAATGCCAAGAATTTTCAAATTCAAACAGCGCGCTTGGCTAAAAAATTCATCGATGTAAATATGGAATTGGGGGAGAAATCTGACAAGGACTTTAAGAATTTTTTACAAACTCGTGAACAATCCGGTCTTTGGTAAAACAATGGAAAATGTGAGGAAACATCGAGGAGTACGCCTCGCAACAAGGTGGGGAGCGGAAGCGCAGATCGCCAAGAGCCCATATTCCATAGCTGCAGCATATTTGACAATTACATTGTTATAATTGCGCTCAATAGAGCGTGCGTTCTATTTAATAAGCCCATATCCACAGGATTTTCCATTCTCGATTTACCTTAGCCCCGGATTTATGATTTTAACTACAATTACATACTCGAAAGATTTAACAATCGAGCGAAATTGTTGTATACGGAGACTGATAGTCTGATTTATCACATCAGCGTGTCCGACATTTATGAAACGATGAAGTGTAACATTGACAAGTTTGACACGTCTGATTATTCGCCAAATAATCCGTACGATGTGCCCTCGCGAAATAAGAGGAAATAGGCCTCATGAAAGATGAGAATGATGGTCGTATTATGATGGAATTTGTAGACTGGGGAGCGAAATTGTACTCGTTTAAAATCCTCGACTGTGACGATGTGAAGAAGCGAGCTAAAGGTATTAGGCGGTCAACCCTGAAATCCATCACATTCAAAGACTTCAAAAAATTGCTTGTTTGCGCACGAAAAAAAACCTCATCAAGGTGCAACAATTGATCATAAGTATAGAAACACATTGTTCCAAAGTCGGTAATGGAAATACGGGATGTTTCGTTTTGGCCCTCTGATTAGGGTCCTCTTCAGAAATTTTATTTTTCTGTATATAATACGATACACATTTTATTATATAACAATGTTTGAAAACGGTTGTAAATATGAGCGTTTATGTTCATGATTCGGTTGTCTAATTCATAAATCTTATAAGTGTTAGTCATTTGGTATAATAATTCAGTAGGTTCAGTTTTAGTTATACTTAAGTTAATGCAATGTGAATAATGTAGTTGATTATATTATTTATTGTTTTTGGTGTGTTAGTGTTTGAAATGTATGATGTGTGATATAGCGGTTTACTCAATTATGGAATAATAAAGAGATGAAGTGTAAGAGATGACTAACCTCGATGTTGTTGATATTTCAAATTTTTGCTAATACTTAGAAGGTTGTGTCGAAGAACATTATTTATGGGAGTAAATAATGTTACGTGAGAAATTACTCCATCAATAGAGATGTTATCGTTTATCGGCGATTTTGCATTTCTGTAATCGATAATTCATTATAAAGCAAATAAAAAGGGAAAAAGTTGTGTGTTTTGTTGAAGAATTATTTTGTCAAAAAGTTATGATAATTACCTATTGAGTTGTTTTTATATAAACTTTGTTTCGCCTTCTAAGATGAGCAAAAGACGAAATTTACAATTTTTGTCTCTACATGTTGAGTTGTGTGGTCAATGAGGATTCGAGAAAAACTGAGAGGTGTGTTTATTTTATGAAGTGTATTTGAGTCTCTGTGCGGTGAATCGGGGGAGGAAAATCATTTGGGCAGTGACGTGTCAAGGAAAATAAAATAGATGTGTCAAAATGGGCATATTTGAGATAAGTGATAATGTCATTGATAAGTTAGTTTATCGTGTCAGTGTATTAAATTAGTTTATAGTGTCAGTAATTTTAAAATTGTTATGTGAGGTGAATGCTGTAAAATGTTTTAATAATTATATAATAGAATTGTAAATTGAACTTAGTTTTTGTATGTCTGTTCTAAAATTTATAGAGTTGGAGTGTGCCTTAATTTGGATCATTTCAAGGATTAATCTTTTTTTAAGCCAGTCCTCATTATTTAAGATTTTTACGTTGTCAAATTGGAAATCGTGTTTTTGTTCTATTGCATGTTGTGCTAAAGCTGTGTGTATTGTGGTGGTGTGTTTTATGCTATTTTTGTTCTTTGATTCTGGTTTCAAGGTATCTTTTGGTTTGACCAATGTATGTGGCGTTGCAGTCTTTACAATCGATTTGGTAAACTACGTTTGATTTTCGGTTGTTATTTATCTTGTCTTTGGTGGAGCCAATGATTGATGAAAGATTGTGTCTATTGTTTGTGACTAGTGTTATGTTGTATTGTCGGAAGAGATGAATTAGTTGATGATGTATGCTTTTGGTGTAGGGAAGGTTTATTAATCTGGAGGAATCAAAATTGATGTTATTGGTTCTTTTATTGTTGATTATGGAGAGCCGATGTTTTATTATTTTTTCTGTGAAAGTGATTGGATAGCAACTTTTTGTCATTGTGTTACTGATGAGTTGTAGATTTTCGTTGTGAAATGACGGATGAGATAATTTTATTGCTCGGTCAACTAGCATGTAGATTATGGCTTTTTTTTTGAGAGAGTGGGTGGTGTGAGAAGAAATTTATAAATCTGCCTGACCAGGTTGGTTTTCTGTACCAATTAGTGATAATTGAGTTTTGTTTGCGGATTAGAAGTAAATCTAGAAACGGGATTTTGTTGTCTATTTCGTTTTCGGATGTGAATTGTAATTTTGGATGGTAAGAGTTAAAGATCTTTTTAGTAGGTTCTATTTCGTGTGTTGGTAGAGCAATAATAATATCGTCGACGTATCTTTTATATAGTGGTAGTGAGAATTTTTGTTTTTCTAGACAATTTGTTTCGAGATCTATCATGACTATGTTGGATAATATTGGAGCTAAAGGTGAACCCATAGGTAATCCTGAGATTTGTTGGTAAATTGCGTCTTGGAAAGAGAAGAATGTTGAGAACATGATGTATTCTATGGCTTTAATTATTTCATGTAAAGGAAATGTTATTGAAAATAAGTTTGCTCGTTTTTGTGGGCTTTGAATGACTAGTTGTAGTGGGATGTTGGTGTAGAGAGAAACGACGTCAAATGAGACTAATTTATGGTTAAGTGGGATTGAGATGTTGGAGAGTGAGTGTTTTAGGTGGAAGCTATCTTTAACGTTTGAATTGGTCGTGCTGATTAATTTAGAGGGTTTCGATTGTATGAATTCGGCAAGTTTATGTGTTGGACTATTTATAGATGATACTATTGGACGAAGTGGATAGTTGTTCATATTCACATTGCATTAACTTAAGTATTTACAACCGTTTTCAAACATTGTTATATAGTAAAATGTGTATCGTATTATATACAGAAAAATAAAATTTCTGAAGAGGACCCTAATCAGAGGGCCGAAATGTAAACATCCCGTATTTCCATTACCGACTTTGGAATAACCTTGACTGGCCGGATCGAAGCCGAATCCTCGAAGACTACCTTTTCATCCACACGGCCGCACACTTCTCTAATTCATAGAAACACATTGTTCATACGATGATGCAAAGTAAAGTTGCTCTCAACTGGAGAGGTGACAAAAGAGTGCTAATTCCCAGATTCCCCACGGACACTCTTCTTTTATGATTTCGATGATATGGAATATTAAAATATAGCGTTAAAAAACAATTGTGTGTAAAGAGAGAAACGGTAAAATACATTTACGCTTAACCCTTAGAGTGCACACTGGGTCGTTTTGACCCACTGATTTTTTCGTGTAAATACGTATTTCTCAACGTGTGCCCCACTTTCAACGAATGTTTTGGCATTTGATTTTCGTTTTCGTCAAAAAATAAATTTAGGGCCATAAAATATGGATGATTTACCACAAAAAACGTCTCTACAAAAAAAAAACAAAAAATGCATATTTACCGGAATACAACGATTTGAAAAACGCCTTGGGTCAGATTGACCCAATGTGCACTTATAGGTTGCCGGCGGAGGTGTGCACTCGAAGGGTTAAACCTAAACATTTTCGAAAATGTACCCCCCCCCCCCATCGGACCTATCGAAGAAAAAACCATGCCATAGATGTTCGAGCCAAGTCCGCGACACTGAGAATGTAAACAAATCACGAATACTATAAGACGAGCAACAGCAATTGGCTTTGAAGGAGGAGGAGGAGGAGGAGGAGGAGGCCGATGTCGATAATACTTTCAATACTAAGTATGGTGATGGTGATGATGATGTTGATGATGATGATGATGATGATTATCAATAAGTATTATTAACATCATCTAAGAAGGATGTTGAGCGAGAAACATTCGAACTTCGATGATTTTATATCCTGGTGGTACGGAAGGGAAAAACTCGTGAATCGTGTGTACTCTTCGCTCATTGATAACTTTACGAATTTTTTAATGATATTTAAGAATTTCTTAACAGTAATAATAATAATAACATTCGTTTTTAAAAAATCTGATTTTTTTTCTTTGAAAATCATTTGGTCGTTTTTGATTTGTCGAAAAAAAAAACATTTTTTGTACTCTACAAATTTTCAAATGATTATTTTTAAAACAAAACATTTTTTTTCGACAATTTTGTATAATAATAATAAATTTGTATTCAAAAAATCTTTTTTTCGATGAGAATCCGCTCGTCGATTCTGATTTGTCGATCCAACTGTTGTGTGCACCATCGAAGGCCAATCACCGGCTGAACGAATAAATAATTTAAAAACGAGTTTCTTAAAGATCAACGTCAGTCATGATTTGATCTTGCCATCGACTTGATCACGCTAAAACATATTCATTATGACTGTGCCCACGTTTGTGGATCTGCAAGGATTCATTGTTGGACGGAACTTTATCGTGAAGGAAGTAGCAATTCTGCGAGTAGGATGCGTACTCTCCCATTACATTTTCGCGAGTAGCATACCATGGAGACTTCTCACAAAATCTGAGAGATACGAATCATCATGAGCGATTCGGAATCAACATGGTCTAAAGTGGGCCTATGGAAACGTTCCATATATAAGGAGTACAACTTTGCAGTGACCGTTTTTTTCAAAAGTTTAAGGCTTTATTATAAAAAAGTGGCCACATATTTTTTAATCAAAGTACTGCCCGTTGCTAGCTACGACCTCGGCCCATCTTTCAGGTAGCATTCGAATCCCGCGTCGATAAAAGTCTTGGTCCTTGGAGGCAATCCAGGAATGGACCCAATTTTTGACTTCTTCGTAAGTACCGAAGTGCTGGTCAGCCAAATCGTGTGCCATTGACCGGAACAAGTGATAGTCGGAAGGGGCAATGTCTGGAGAGTACGGCGGGTGGGATAAAACCTCCCATTTCAGCGTTTCCAAGTACTTTTTCACGACATTTGCAACATGGGGTCGGGCATTGTCATGCTGCAGTATCACCTTGTCATGTCTTTCGTTGAATTGTGGCCGTTTCTCTTTGAGTGCCTTACTCAAGCGCATCAACTGACGTCGGTAGAGTTCCCCTGTGATGGTTTCGGATGGTTTGAGCAGCTCATAGTACACAACGCCCAGCTGGTCCCACCAGATACACAGCATCACTTTGGATCCGTGAATATTCGGTTTGGGCGTCGATGACGGAATATGACCAGGCAGTCCCCATGATTTTCGGCGTTTAGGATTATCGTAGTGAACCCACTTTTCATCTCCAGTCACAATCCGGTGCAAAAATCCCTTCCTTTGTTGTCTTTGGAGCAGTTGTTCACAGGTGAAAAATCGGCGCTCGATGTCTCTCGGCTTCAACTCATGCGGGACCCAGTTTCCTTGCTTTTGGATCATACCCATATCCCGGAGACGTTTTGAAACTGCTTGCTGGGTTACTCCTAACGTCTCGGCGAGTTCCTCTTGAGTTTGGCACGAATCCTGGTCCAGCGAGGTCTCCAATTCTGCGTCTTCAAAAACTTTCTGCCTTCTGCCACCATGCTTGTTCTCGACCTCAAAATCTCCACTTTTGAAGCGTTGAAACCACCGCCGACACGTTTTCTCACTAATAGAATCCTCCCCGTAAGCATCTACAAGCAAACGGTGGGCCTCAGCCGCAGATTTCTTGATGTTGAAGAAGTAAATCATAACCTCCCGCAAATGCTGAGAATTCGGTTCGTAGGTTGCCATGTTCGAGTGCCTATAACTTTATAATGCATACACGTATCCGTTAGCTTTTTTAAATTGTTTACGTTGGCAGAGCCTCTAGTTTAAAATGCCACTTTTTTGTTGAGCTAGGGCCACTACTTCGGCCGCAGTGGCTCTCTAAGTAAAACGGTCACTGCAAAGTTGTACTCCTAATAGCATGGCTGACGGTTTAATAACCGCTGCAGTTGAGGGTTCAACGGAAGACGACATGTGCCCTATCGTATATGTTAAGTGCCATGAGAAGCGGGAATGGCTAGCTGATATACTAAAAATGAAAAATGATCTAATTATTGAAACGTTGGATGTGGACTCGGAAGGTATGGATGCATTGGGTAAATTAGATGGAAAGTCGACGCTACGTTTTGAAAAGCATGAAAAAAATTGTGCATTGCAAAATGTATTTAAAATGTTTAATTGGTGGTCGAATCATAAAGATTCGTACAAATAAAAGAAATGTAACATTATGTAATTTAGATTTATTCTCCTCACCCCGTACTTCGTTACATTATCATCTGCTATCGGGTTGCACAACTGTATGAAATATTTCTTTCGAATGTGAAACTAAATTTCTTGTGTATGGAATTTGATTGAAAATAAATAATTATAATCGCTCGATGGCGTTCGAAGACATTTATCGGCAGACGTTCGATAGATGTTTGTGAGACGTTCGAAGACTATCGAAAACATTCGCGAGACATTCGAAGATGTTCGTGAGACGTTCATAAGACGTTCGCGAGAAGTTCGAAAGCAATCACTAGACATTGGGGAGAACTACAATAGATGTACAGAGACGTTTGGAGTCATTCGAAGACTTTCATGAGGGACTCAACGGCGTTCAAGAGATTTTCGAAAACGTTCAAGAGATTTTCGAAAACGTTCATGAGCCGTTCGAAGACACTAATGGAGGGTTCAGAGACGTTCAGGACACTTTCGAAGACGTTCATGAGACATTCGACCATGTTCGTGAGACATTCAAGAGACTGCCATAGACGTTCATAAGACGTTTGAAGACATCCATGAGGGGTTTGAAGACCTTCAAGAGAGACTTTCGAGGACGCTCATGAGACATTCGAAGACTTTCTTGACGTTTAAGTTTTGTTAGATTTGTTTCGGTTGGTTTGGGATGGGAACGCAAACCAATCTAACAAAACTTCCCGTCTTATGAACGTCTATGGCAGTCTCTTGAATGTCTCATGAACGTCTTCGAAAGTGTCTTGAACGTCTCTGAACCCCCCATTAGTGTCTTCGAATGGCTCATGAACGTTTTCGAAAATCTCTTGAACGCCGTTGAGTCCCTCATGAAAGTCTTCAAATGACTCCAAACGTCTCTGTACATCTATTGTACTTCTCCCCAATGTCTAGTGAATGCTTTCGAACTTCTCGCGAACGTCTTATGAACGTCTCACGAACATCTTCGAATGTCTCGCGAATGTTTTCGATAGTCTTCGAACGTCTCACAAACATCTATAGAACGTCTGCCGATAAATGTCTTCGAACGCCATCGAGCGATTATAATAATTTATTTTCAATCAAATTCCATACACAAGAAATTTAGTTTCACATTCGAAAGAAATATTTCATACAGTTGTGCAACCCGATAGCAGATGATAATGTAACGAAGTACGGGGTGAGGAGAATAAATCAAAATTACATAATGTTACATTTCTTTTATTTGTACGAATCTTTATGATTCGACCACCAATTAAACATTTTAAATACATTTTGCAATGTACAATTTTTTTCATGCTTTTCAAAACGTAGCGTCGACGTTCCATCTAATTTACCTAATGCATCCATATCTTCCGAGTCCACATCCAACGTTTCAATAATTAGATCATTTTTCATTTTTAGTATATCAGCTAGCCATTCTCGCTTCTCATGGCACTTAACATATACGATAGGGCACATGTCGTCTTCCGTTGAACCCTCAACTGCAGCGGCTATTAAACCGTCAGCCATGCTATATGGAACGCTTCCATAGGCCCACTTTAGACCATGTTGATTCCGAATCGCCCATGATGATTCGTATCTCTCAGATTTTGTGAGAAGTCTCTATGGTATGCTACTCGCGAAAATGTAATGGGAGAGTACGCATCCTACTCGCAGAATTGCTACTTACTTCACGATAAAGTTCCGTCCAACAATGAATCCTTGCAGATCCCCAAACGTGGGCACAGTCATAATGAATATGTTTTAGCGTGATCAAGTCGATGGCAAGATCAAATCATGACTGACGTTGATCTTTAAGAAACTCGTTTTTAAATTATTTATTCGTTCAGCCGGTGATTGGCCTTCGATGGTACACACAACAGTTGGATCGACAAATCAGAATCGAGAGCGGATTCTCATCGAAAAAAAGATTTTTTGAATACAAATTTATTATTATTGTACAAAATTGTCGGAAAAAAATTTTTGTTTTAAAAATAATCATTTGAAAATTTGTAGAGTACAAAAAATGTTTTTTTTCCGACAAATCAAAAACGACCAAATGATTTTCAAAGAAAAAAAATCAGATTTTTTAAAGACGAACGTTATTATTATTATTACTGTTAAAAAAATTCTTAAATAACATTAAAAAATTCGTAAAGTTATCAATGAGCGAAGAGTACACACGATTCACGAGTTTTTCCCATCCGTACCACCAGGATATAAAATCATCGAAGTTCGAATGTTTCTCGCTCAACATCCTTCTTAGATGATGTTAATAATACTTGTTGATAATCATCATCATCATCATCATCATCATCATCATCATCACCATACTTAGTATTGAAAGTATTATCGACATCGGCCTCCTCCTCCTCCTCCTCCTCCTTCAAAGCCAATTCCTGTGGCTCGTCTTATAGTATTCGTGATTTGTTTACATTCTCAGTGTCGCGGACTTGGCTCGAACATCTATGGCATGGTTTTTTCTTCGATAGGTCCGATGGGGGGGGGGTACATTTTCGAAAATGTTTAGGTTTAAGCGTAAATGTATTTTACCGTTTCTCTCTTTACACACAATTGTTTTTTAACGCTATATTTTAATATTCCATATCATCGAAATCATAAAAGAAGAGTGTCCGTGGGGAATCTGGGAATTAGCACTCTTTTGTCACCTCTCCAGCTGAGAGCAACTTTATTTTGCACCATCGTATGAACAATGTGTTTCTATACTTATGATCAATTGTTGCACCTTGATGAGGTTTTTTTCGTGCGCAAACAAGCAATTTTTTGAAGTCTTTGAATGTGATGGATTTCAGGGTTGACCGCCTAATACCTTTAGCTCGCTTCTTCACATCGTCACAGTCGAGGATTTTAAACGAGTACAATTTCGCTCCCCAGTCTACAAATTCCATCATAATACGACCATCATTCTCATCTTTCATGAGGCCTAATTCCTCTTATTTCGCGAGGGCACATCGTACGGATTATTTGGCGAATAATCAGACGTGTCAAACTTGCCAATGTCACACTTCATCGTTTCATAAACGTCCGACACGCTAATGTGATAAATCAGACTATCAGTCTCCGTATACGACAATTTCGCTCGATTGTTAAATCTTTCGAGTATGTAATTGTAGTTAAAATCATAAATCCAGGGCTAAGGTAAATCGAGAATGGAAAATCCTGTAGATATGGGCTTATTAAATAGAACGCACGCTCTATTGAGCGCAATTATAACAATGTAATTGTCAAATATGCTGCAGCTATGGAATATGGGCTCTTGGCGATCTGCGCTTCCGCTCCCCAACTTGTTACGAGTCGTACTTCCCGATGTTTCCTCACATTTTCCATTGTTTTACCAAAGGCCGGATTGTTCACGAGTTTGTAAAAAATTCTTAAAGTCCTTGTCAGATTTCTCCCCCAATTCCATATTTACATCGATATATTTTTTTAACCAAGCGCGCTGTTTGAATTTGAAAATTCTTGGCATTTTGTGATGCGCAGTCCCAATTTCAGGCCATGCTTAAAATTTCGATAATGAATTCAAAAGCTACGGAAATTCCTCATTGTTGTGGAGTTTGGTGAGAAATGAATTCCCAAGAGTGGACGCCGAAATTACGAAACCACTATTGAGAATCTCGATGACAAAGATGGACCTGGCACACATTGGGATGCATACAGAAAAACTAACGATGAAGTCATGTGATTCGATAGTTTTGATAATTTTAGCTACCTCAAGATCTGGAGAGATATTTGGGTGCTGGTAGGACTATCAGACACTATTATGAACGATATCAGGACTATGATACTGTTGTATGTAGTGATTTATGTATAACATTTTGAAAGTGTATAAAAAGGATTCTGTTCGGATACAGTTGAACGACAACTACCCATGATTAATTCTTTCACGCTGACACTTTCGAGAGCGAGCACCATCACACCTATCGAACTATAGCCGTTTAAAAATCATGCTCTCGGACTCGTCGAATTGTTCACGTTCAAGTCGATACCATAACGAGTATACTATATGGTCTGTGAAGACGTCTACACAATTGAAAAAGCCGCGATATGTCATTCTGGCTTCCCGGATGAATCGTAAAAATAATAAACGCAACAATGCGAGTCAGTTCGATCATTGCGACATTTTAGCCAAGCTTAAACTCGAGGACTCTGTGAATTTCCATGACGCGTAATCCTAATTTTACGCGTTGGTTCAAATTTATTTAGTACATTACGTATTGTTCTTTTCGCGGCCGCGAGATCGTTAATTTTCTTTGAGTGCCCGCTCAGGAGGGCCGTCGTGTTGTGGGTACAAGGGTAAATCGTTGTGCGTGTCGTGTAACTCTCGAGAGTACTCCAAATCAACCTTCAAGATGTATCCCGTTTCAGCCTCATCTGGAATATCCCCGATACATTGCTCGAAATTTTCTACCCAAGCGACCGAGCCGTATAGCAATGACTCACACAGGTGTAGCTACCATACAGATGATTGAAATTGTAATACATCAAGTATGGCACGGCCGGCATATTAGTGTGCCACTCATCTGCGGCCTTTCTTCTGAATTTTTTAGTATGCTAGCAGAGCGATGCTACCGCGTCTTATGGATATGATCTTATTGTCTTTGATTTATCTGAAGAAACCCCCTATTGATAGCCTTTTTCGATATACGATATGCTAGCCTTTCATACTTTTTACAGTAACACTCGGATTAACCAGGGTGATCGGGGCTGAACGATCCACGGATAACTGAAACCATGGTTCATTCGAAATAAATTTTATACGGTTTTTATAATTGTAGATTCAATCTCAATTTTATTGTAGTGTACACATGACTTATTATTATTTATCATAATCATCTACGCATTATTCGCGCAATCCTCCTTGTGCCTTTGCAATTTTTCTTTCGTGGTAAAATGACGCAAGCATCGGCCGCAAATCCGCATGCAACGTTTACCCTTCGATATCTACGCACTCAAGAGTCGCGACATGTTTTTAATCCACGCGAAATGATGATACACCTTAGGAGCGCAGCATCCTCCTCGTCCTCTTCCTCCTCATCGATTTCGGCTTTGATGATGAGTAGGTGAATTGTTGGTTTATCCGACGTTTGTTCATTCAGATATGTCGGTACAATTTTACTAATACCGTCTTTCGTGATGCCATCGATCCCATACACATAAATCGTCAAACTATTATATTTCTCAAATTTCTTAATCATCGATAAGCTCATCGGAAAATTCAAGCCTTCAACTCTTACTTTCGGGATGCATCCTCGGTGGTGGTGGGGAGAAAGCTGCGGTGACGGGCCCGAGAAAACAATAAGGGTCATTGTTTTTCAATATTGACGACGACGGCCCGTTTCATCTATATATCCCTCAGGAGACGCGTGTAGGTGGATAAGCTCCCTCGCGGTGGTTCGTACTTGTTAATGTTCACAAGTAGATGGGAGATTTCGTGTGACATCCAACCCGACTCTTTTTCCTGAAGGTCCTCGATTTTGGCGGAGAGTTTTGCTAGGACACATTCGATGAACCACTCGACAATATCGCTCGATGGTAGAATGACCGCGTTTGTCGTTTGAAACATCTTTTCCTCCGCAATGATTTCATTCACCTTCATGAGGTGAAATTTGCACGCCAAGGTCACATTCACCTTCGCGATACCCTCTTCGCGCACGATTTCGTCCAGTTTTAAACCACCACGCGCATCGCATCTTCGAGGAAACTTTGCACATCTTTGTGCTCGAAATTCACAATCGAGCCTGTCTTTATTCGATTTTTGAATGCCGACTCGAGATCGACCCACTTTAGTTTTTCGCTCACACCAACACCTGCGCTGCTGACACTTGCTCCACGCACGATTTTTTCTCTCAACGACAACAATTTCGCTATTATCGATTGAATTTTCAGTTTTTGACCGACGTTGAGCCCTGGTTTTTTCAACGTTTGCCCCAAAAGTTTGACGGGCACCTCACAGAACTTTTGCCACTTATCCACGTGAGAGAAATTGTTCCTCGCACCGCTCAACTTATCGATAATTTTATCGCAATCGTCCATGGTCCAGACTGCTCGATGAATCAAATACCGAAGGGAACGGCTCACCAATATATATTTAAGAAAAGATGTCTATACAACCTCGCACGCGCGTCTGTGCGAGCGTGTGTGCCTGTGTGTCCTTCATCACTGCGGCAGCATAAGCCGATACCGCTGTCCATGCGTCTGCTAACTTCAGCATCAACTCAACCAGGTTGTCCGGGGTGATGCGTGTCTCCAGCTGATCCTCGACTATCGCGCGGGAGGCACTAAAACGTGGGTATTGGAACAATGCATGTTCAGCGTTCTCCTCGACTGCTACACATACTGGGCAGTCCGGGGAATCTTCATAATTAAACTTATAGAGATAAGCCCGAAAACAGCCGTGTCCTGAGATCACTTGAGTGAGATAATAGTTGAGCTCCCCGTGTAGACGGTTCACCCATATCTCCACCTTCGGGATTAGTCGATGTGTCCACCTTCCCTTGGGAGAAGCATCCCACATCGTCTGCCACTGGTTGAGACTGGTTGCTCTCGCTTTTGTCCTTGCATAACTGGGGTTTCTAGCTCCCTTCTGCTGGTACAACGATCTACGGTCCTCGGCAAGCACCTCAATGGGCAGCATTCCCGCGATAACGTTGATAGCGTCCTCGGAGACAGTGCGAAACGCACAGGCTACCCTCAAGGCGCTGACGCGATACGTTGCTGCAGCCTTCCTGCGGTACTCCTGGATTTTCAGTGCATCAGCCCATATGGGTATGCCATAGGTGAGCACTGAGGTCGTCACTGATGACAGCAGTTTCCTCCTCTTCTGTCTGGGGCCACCAACATTAGGCATGAGTCGCGCCAGTGTGGTAGCCACCCCAGCGGCCTTTCTGCTGATCTGTTCGGTTTGCTCTTTGAAGTTCAGCCTCGCGTCGAGAATCACACCCAGGTACCGAATGAACGGTTGGGATGTGATTTCGGAGTTTCCAACCCTGAGCGTCACCGTTTCCATCACCTTCCTGCTGGATACGAGGAGGACTTCTGTTTTGTGGGCTGCAAGATGCAGTCCAACAGAAGACATCCATTCCTTTATCTTGGCGAAAGCTTCGCCGAAGAGTGCGGTGATTTGCTCCAGGAATTTGGCGATGACAATCAGCGCCGCATCATCTGCGAACGCTACGATGGACACTCCTTTCGGCAATTTTAATAGCAGCAGATCATTGTACATGATGATCCACAGAAGCGGTCCAAGTACAGAGCCCTGAGGAACTCCTCCAGTCACCCTA
>OX101792.1:31954599-32277099 GCA_944452715.1 Ophion slaviceki | reverse complement strand
CGGCCTCGCTAGGAGTCGGACGTGTGTCCCAGTGGTTACCCCCCCCCCCATTCCGTCGAATTCCATTCGAGGCGAAGGGGGACTTACCACCATCGGTCGGTAAGCAGGTGACCCCTACCATCGATCGGTAAACCTGTGAGCCTCATCATCGGTCGGTAAGCAGTGCAGCCCTACCTTCGGTCGGTAAGTACAGACATCGACAGTCGATCATGGTACCAGTTCTAAATCAAACCCCTACCCGACCATCCGCCGATAACTCAGAAATTAACCATTTTTTGGTTCGTTCTCGGTCGGTAACTGTCGGTAAGGCGATCTTGATTTCGAACTGGTACCATTACACTACTGAATAGGACATTTACAATACGAAGGCATGTACATTTACTGATTTAGTATATGTTTATTCTGATAGTCTAATTTATTACA
This sequence comes from Ophion slaviceki, assembly GCA_944452715.1. Classification (NCBI taxonomy): domain Eukaryota; kingdom Metazoa; phylum Arthropoda; class Insecta; order Hymenoptera; family Ichneumonidae; genus Ophion; species Ophion slaviceki. The sequence continues at coordinate 32,276,676 of OX101792.1, read as the reverse complement.
TAATTCAGTGCAGAAAACTTGCAATTCGTGCTTTGGTCAGCATGTTAAATCAAATCATAAAAAACGTATCGAGAAACAGCAAATCTAAAGTAAGTGGTGAAAACCGGTAACGATGGTCCAGTGGTTAGCGTGCTCGCCACTAAACCAGCGGATCTGGAGGTCTCGGGTTCGAATCCCAGTCGCGTACATTTCGTCGTGAAATGTTTTTCTTCGGCATTTCGCGGCGAAATAGGACTAGTTCCACGACTAAGGGGCGAACTCGATGACCGGCTGTATTGGTATAGGTTTTCCACAGTTTCCCTATACCCATGGCAGAAATGTCATGATGAATATAATACAGAGGGGGAAGTCGGCTGCGGCCGCAAGAAAATGTTTTTCTTCGGCATTTCGTGGCGAAACAAGACTAGTTCCACGACTAGTGGGCGAACTCGATGACCGGCTGTATTGGTATAGGTTTTCCGCAGTTGCCCTATACCCATGACAGACATGTCATGATGAATTTAATACAGAGGGGGAATATAATACAGGAAAGGGAACAGGGAGAAATAGGAGTAAACAGTAGAGGAAAGAAACGGTCACAATGAGCGGAAGAATAGGTAACAAACGCGAAAAGCGTGTACCTAAGGAAAAAACAAATAAGTAAGTGGTGAAGTAACCGAACAAGCAACCAAGTCTAATTAAACCCGAACAGACCCATACAAACCCAAACAAACTAAAATCTATGCGCATTAATTTTGATATATCCACAACTGATCCTTTTGAATAGGTATATGATTTTTCCAGGACTTTGGTATTACAGTATTACTACACGTTACTTAGCCATTCAAAACGTAGTGTATTAATTTAGAAATTACGATTATTAGTTTTCACAGACTGGCTCAGTAAATAGAATTCCGGAATTTGTATATTAAAATTCATACAGAGTTGATTAAAGACGCAGAAAGTAAATAATAACAATCAAACTAACCTACACCGTAAAATTAATACACTTTTCTATGCCAAATTTACTTTTTTTGTTTAAAAATACAATCTGTGCATATTAATTTTAATACGCTTATAATAGATAATAGATATAATAGTGTTGCGATATTATCGAACGATGATTAGACATTCGAAAAGCAGAGCATTGATTTTTAAACGACAATATTAAAATTCATAAACGGTATCTGTAAAAAGACTTTTTGCACTTTTATATTAATTTTAATAGAGATTTTTTACAGTGTATATATCACGTCACAATATGTATATATATATATATATATATATATATATATATATATATATATATATATATATTGTTACGTCTAGAATTTTTAAATTCAACAAATGCCATCGAGCATAAAATAATAACGACCGATGATCAACCCGTTTTTACGCGACAATATCGCTTTCCGCGAGCGCATAAGGACGAGATCACAAAACAAATCGGCGATTTGATTGACGGGAAAATAGTCGAGACCTCAGATTCCCCATATAGCTCACCGTTGTGGATCGTCCCGAAAAAGGCCGATTCACAGGGGAACCCTAGATGGCGGATGGTAATCGATTATCCTAAATTAAACGAAAAAACAATCGGCGACGCCAATCCTCTTCCTAACATAACGGATATCCTCGACCAATTGGGAAGCGCGGAATACTTCTCCGTATTGGATTTGGCGAGTGGATTTCATCAAATTCCACTCCACGGGGAACACGCGCAGAAAACGGCATTTTCAACACCGTTCGGGTATTACCAATTTTCGCGAATGCCATTCGGGCTCATAAACGCCCCAGCCACGTTTCAACGTCTGATGGATCGTGTGCTGTGTGGATTACAAGGAAGCGAACTTTTTGTATACCTCGACGACATTGTATTGTACGCGAGTTCTTTGAAAGAACACGAATCGAAATTCAAAAAACTTACTGACCGATTACGTAAGGCGTGCTTAAAACTTCAGCCAGATAAATGCGAGTTTCTGCGCAAAGAGGTTGTGTACCTAAGTCACGTTATAAGCGAAGATGGTGTCCGACCGGATCCAAAAAAATTAGTGGCGTTAACAGATTACCCAAGGCCGACCAGTCCTACGAAAATAAAACAGTTTCTTGGCTTGGCCGGGTACTACCGCCGATTTATAAACAATTTTTCCGGTATCGCGAGACCACTCACCCAACTCTTAAAAAAGGAGACGGTTTTCAAATGGACCAATGTTCAAGAAGAAGCGTTTACCATTTTAAGAGATTCGCTTTGTAAAGAACCCGTGTTACAACACCCTGATTTTACAGCACCATTTATCATTACAACGGACGCATCAGCGACCGCGATCGGTGGTGTACTCAGCCAAGGTAAGATGGGCAGTGACCGACCGATAGCGTACGCATCGCGAACTCTGAATAAAGCAGAGGAAAAATACCCTGTAATAGAAAAGAAATGTTTAGCGATTGTGTATTGCGTAAATTATTTCAGACCGTACGTCTACGGTAGGGAGTTTTCACTGGTGACAGACCACAAACCATTGGTTTGGCTGCACTCGGTGAAGGATCCCGCTAATCGACTGGTCACCTGGCGTTTCAAATTGGCGAATTATCAATACAAAATTATTTACAAGCCGGGGAGGGCAAACAGTAACGCCGATGCATTGTCACGCAACCCCCCTGAGAGCAATAAATCAGTTTTCCTTGTAACGCCGATACGGACTAGAGCACATCCCGAAGTATCCGACGACGAAGACGAAATCGTCTTTCACAGCGCGAAAAAACGAAAAGTCGCGCAAGGAGAATCGGCTGACGAAGGACAGGGTGGCAGTTCGCAAAACTTCGCGACCGAACTGCCGTCGGCAAATTCTGTTAACGATAACGATTCCGAAATGAACGAAATATCCAGCGACGAAGATTCAGTCGCACCCGACAATGTCTCAGTAAGTTCAACCGATTCTTCTACCGACTCGAGTAGATCAGGTTCGCCGGAACCGGCCGAAAATTTCAGGATAATTGAAACCAGGGACACGCTATCAATGCGAAAAGATAATCTAGTATTTTTCGCAACAACAAAAAACCAACCGGTAGACGACGGAGCCAAGGATTTGGCATCCGCATTGATCTTACCGATATATCAAAATCACAATCTCTTACGAGCGGGAATAGAACGCGTCCGGAAGCGTGTATTGATCGGGTTGCCAATAAAGAACGATCTGAGAGCTAATGTCGCGAGGGAAGATTTGAACGAGTCCATGGAATCTCTTCGCGATGTCATGGTTGAATTAAGGTTAAAATCAGTAAGCATCGCGAAAACAAACGTTTTGGACAACATTCCCTGGGCAGACACGCTGTCAATGGTAGAAAGCCACGTTAACGACCTACCAATACGACTCACGATTTGCGATCAACTCGTACGCGTCCCTCCCCCGGAAGAAAGAAGAGACATCATTAAAGAATGCCACGATTCGATGGTTGGTGGACACAAGGGTGTCACTAAAACTTTCAAGCGAATTCGGGAAAATTACTTCTAGACAAACATGAAAGCTCAAATTCAAGAGTACGTCCAACAATGCCGTAGTTGTCAATTGAAAAAACTCGTCCGAGTCAAAACGAGGCAACCGATGCGGATAACGGACACCCCGGGCAGTGCCTTCGACAAAATTGCGATGGACATCCTGGGCCCGTTCCCCGCTACTCGTAAAGGCAACACGAACATCCTAACGATACAAGATCTTTTGACAAAATATTCGTTAGCAATCGCTTTACAGCACACGAAGGCATCGGACATCGCGGACGCCTTCGTTAAAAACTTCGTCACTCGTTTCGGTGCACCGAAGGCAATCCTGACGGACCAAGGTACAAATTTCTGCAGTGGTCTCATGAGAGGTTTGGCCAGAAAATTCCGGATCAAACAGTACAAGACCACGTCATTTCATCCGCGGTCAAACGGATCCATCGAACGTTCACACCACGTCCTCGTCGAGTACCTCAAGCACTACGTCGACAAAGAAAATGATTGGGACGAATTCTTGGAAATGGCCATGTTTTCGTACAACACCAGCCAGCACGAGGGTACGGGTTTCACACCGCACGAGCTCGTGTTTGGAAAATTAGCAAGACAACCAGCCAAGAGCGACAGAATCGAAGAACAAGAGCCGACGTACGCAGAATACCTACGAGGACTGTTCACAAAAATCCATGGCCTGCAGGAACTCGCCGCCGAAAAATTGCGAGTCGCGAAAGAAAGATCTAAAACGTACTATGATCGAAAACAAAACATCCAAAACTTTAAAGTCGGGGACATGGTCCTCCTCCTAAAAGAACCTAAAATCGGAAAATTCTGTGATCAATATACCGATCCTTGCGAAGTTCTCGAAATCCTTACGGACTCTAATGTCAAAATTAAACATAGAGGCAAACCTAAAATAGTTCACGCGAACAAATTAAGGAAAACGAAATTATCGTAATAATACTTTTGCAGAACGTGAGGAAAATGGGAAAAGCCGACCAGAGGTTCAGTCACATGTTCGTCCTAGTCGCAACGCTCGTACTGATCGGAGAGCTACACGGAATCGAGGGCCTCGTCGGTTACGACTGTGGAGGATCAACGCTGAACGTCACGACTTTGTCCCTAAACAACGTCAAAGAATGCGACATCCCGTTAAAAGATCCGGAACCAACGCAGACGTACATACAGCTGCTTCAGTTGTCGGAATTTTCGGACACCGCAGTAGTACAATGTCGAGTCGAAATATCTCGCCTCGTGCATTATTGCGGAATGTCATCTTACAATTCATTGGTCATCAACGGTTTCCAAGAATACCTACACGAACTGGACGAGACATCTTGCCGTCGCGTACACGAAACTGGAGTTATCCGACTCGGTTATTCAGCCGAAATCCACGGACTCCGTCGCAACGACACCACAACGAGAAGCATCACGTTAGCTGGGTCGACGTCGGCGAACCGGAGATGCGAAGGAACTCAGTACAGCGACCCGTTCGGAACATGGAGCGGGGTTTTCGTACAAGCATCGGTGAAGAGATCGCTGTTCAACGACCAGGCAGTGGTCAATCTGCAAGGCGGGAGGATAACTCTCCAATCAGGAACGCAATGCCAATTAGCAGATGGTAACTGTATCGACATCGATGGAAACAACGTATTTTGGAAAACTACACCACCCGACACGTGCAACGTCGAGATGTACGACATTCTCTACGAAGGAATGGCCTCCAAATTCACCATAATCGAAGATGGATCGCGATTGCCCGACGTGTACACGCTCGTGACCGAACAAACCACGTTCGCGCTAGCTAAAACTTCCGAGTACCTCGTTTGCGGGTATAGGCTCATAAAAACCGAACACCCAAAATTATTCATCCTGGAAACCGAAAAGGGACAGTCATTCGCCACCAAAAGAAAAATCTTGGTGAACAATCTCGACATGTTTTCGTACATCAACTCGAAATTCATTTACGTCGAGAAACACGTCCGAAAACAAATGAAAAGCCTCTACAAGGACGTAGTTGCGCAGAGGTGCAACCTCGAAAGGCAAATACTTCAAGGCGCGTTGTCAATTGCTGCGCTATTGCCCGAAAGATTTGCTCGAACCGTCATGAAGGGCCCCGGTTATATGTCAGTCATCGCGGGAGAAGTCGCGCACATTATCAAGTGCGTTCCTGTCGAGTGCAAAATAAGGCGAACCGAGGAGTGTTACCAAGAGCTCCCAGTCACCTACAGGAACCAGTCGTACTACCTTTCGGCAACGTCGCGAATGCTCGTAGAATCAGCGACGCAAATAAATTGCGACCCCGTAGTTCCTGTACAGTACCAAATCGAAGGGACCTGGTATCGACTCTCGCCAAACCCGACAGAAGTTTTGCCACCACAATCTTTGGCACCACTATCGAAACCAAAATGGAAATACGCATCACCTGGAAATCTTGCCAGTAGTGGCATATATTCCGAAACCGACATCAATAAACTCCGAGAACGAATTATGTTCCCGGCCGAAAAACCGGCCTTGCTCAACAACATCGCTCGGGGAACAATTGGATACCAAGTACCAGCCGGTAGCGTATCAATTCGCGAATCTCTTGACGAAGAAACGCTCAACTACATCGCTCAGAACGCAGCAGCTAAATTTTGGAACGGCTTCATGAAGTTCAGCTCAGCTAGCGGAGGCGTCGTCGGTGTGCTTCTGGTGCTCGCAGCAATTAAATTCATAACCGACACATACATCCAGGGATACGCCCTCCACGCATTATACGGATGGAGCATACATCTCCTCGGAGCAATATGGAGCTCGATTACCGGACTGCTTGTCACCTTAGCGCATCGTAAAAATACGCGACGCAACCAAGACATCGAAGCTGGACAAGAGATGGAAGAAAGACAACGTGAACTCACTCCGCCGCCCGAACCACCAAAGCGGACGACCTATCCTCAACTACCAACAGCCATGTCAACAACGAGCTTGGCTGGCATCAACCCCGAACTCTCAGCACGGCTGTTCGCTTCTCGCATACAGAGTTGCAGCAGTGCATCCGATTCGAATAAATAAAAAAATAATAATAAAAAAAATGAAAACACATTTTTTTTAAAGTAACATAATTTCTTTTTTTTATTTTAAAAATTCATAACGATGCGAGGTCCTCGAACTAACAAAGCGGTCGAAGACGATTGTACACGCCCTCACGACCTCTGAGCCTTCGTCGGACACGTGCCACGAGAAACCTCTGAGCCAACGTAAGGACACGTCTACAGGACCACTGAGACATCGAAACGACGCAACGACATTCGAGAACGACAACACCAACCAACAAACCAACACCTGAAGAATTAAAGAAGAAAACGCATCGAACACAAAGTTAAAGGAAAATCCGAAAATATATATATTTTTTTATTTACAAAATAAAAAAAAATTCTCCGGTCGATAATCCTCGAAATAAAGGGAAATATTATAAGCGTATTAAAATAACAAAGCAAAATCTCAAAACGAAACTCAACGAACGCTTTCCTCATCGAACGCTAAGCCCAAGCATAGCGTTCTTCTTAAAGGGGGGAGGTGTTACGTCCTGGAGATTCGTTTCGATACTTTGCCCCATAAAATTATACGGGATTTAATCAATAATTAACGTAATAAATTACGTTAATAAAATAATTATTCGAAGAGACGAACCGCTCGCGGGCCGTCTCGCCTAGAGATAAGAAAACACAAGTCAGCAGCGACGGACGCCGTGAGACGGTTCGCCGTGAGAAAATGCTGAATGCATCAAACGCAGATCATGGGAACCTCAGCCTAAGCATTTTCGACTGACTCCGACAAGACAGTTGAAGTCAGTAAGAGAAATGCAAAAGGGCAGTTAGTCTTTCTTCGCGAGTCAAACCCATCGGTTCTCCTCCGGTTTTGGTCGCTCTGACAAACAATCTAAAATCCAAGCTCATTAACTAAATTGTACCACACCATTTACTTTTGAATATAATTTTATTGTTTTAAATATTCACCGCGCGGAGTTCCGTTTTTATCCCACCCGCGCGAATATATCCGCGAACAACGGTTCCACCCGTTATTCTCCACTCGTCTCTTTCCAATCGCCATCGGCTATATACCGGGTGGCCCGAGAACGAGGGATCTCCAAACCAGCTTGACCGTGTCGCAGATTTCACCTCTTGTCACTTATACCTTAGGGATCAGCGAAAAGGTAAGTGGGTTTTATTCAAATTATTAACCAAAAAGGATTCGTCAGTCACTCGACATCGCTTCAATCACCGGTCTCTCCTAGCTGACCGAAACTGAAGCGTCGAAACTGAACTAATACCGGGACGTAACAATATATATATATATATATATATATATATATATATATATATATATATTGTTACGTCCAATACGTTACGTAACAATATATATATTGAGACGTACAGGTCCGTCTCAGGCGCCATACCCCCATCACAAATTCAGATAAACCGACCCACTAGAAAAGTAGGGGAGGGGGAATAATAAATCATAAAGGTCAAGTGGGCAGGTATGACCTTCAAGGTCACAAAACAATGAGCGGAAGGAAAGACGAGTAGTCAGGTAAAAGTAAGGGAAGGGGAAAAGTCGTTGGAAAGAAAACAGAGAAAGTAACAAAAAAAAAACAAAGAAGGAATAAATTTATTTAAAACATGAAAAAAAGTTAACAATAATGGGAATGATGGGTAATTTGTAAGGGAAGGGGAAAAGTAAACAATAAAACATGGGTATAAAAGAGGATGAAAGTGGGAGGAACGTCACTTCTTCTTGGACTTCCTTTTCCTTCGTGGATCAGTCAGTACCGCTTAGCAAAGTACCTCTTTTTAGGGTGGAAAGCTGAGAGGGGGAAAACACTGAAAAAACGAAATCAGAAGGAAGTCGTCGTAAGAAAGTCGGGCTTTTTAAGTGGATAAAAAAGTACCGCTCAGCAAAGTACCTCTTTTCAGGGCGGAAAGCTGAGAGGGGGAAACTTGAGACACTTAAAAAGGAAGTCATAAAATACTTTTTCTTTATTAACTAATAAAGAAGGAAATAAGAATTGAGAGTAGAATCAAACAAAAAAGTACTAAAAAAAAACATTAAGATTAGACAAAGGAAGGATAAATTACGAAAGGATAAATAGAAAATTAGTATCAGGGGAATAGAAAGCGCAAGGAGGTATCAGAAACACCAGGCGACAATACACACACACACACACAAACACATACAACTGTAAAAACACGAAATACCTACAAGGGCTCCCGAAAATATCAGGAGAACCCAAAGGTCAAGGAGGCATCTCGAAAGTCAAACATCACACCGACACAACACACGTAACAAGCGGTAATATCAGCATAAGCAGGTACGTGGCGCCATCCGACGGAGTCAAACACCGTTAGGGTAATCGATTATCGACGCGCGATAATCGGTTACACTCACGGGGAGTAATTACGAGAGAGCACGCCGTAGCGCGGGAGTCGAGGGCGCGCCGCGATCCACCGCGCCGTGACCCTCTAGTGTGGGGGGACTCAGGGAGCGTGGTTAGCACGAGAGCGCGCTCGGCACCACGCGCAACGAGCGACCGTAGGAAAGAGGGGGAAGCGCGCCGTATCAAGATTGAGAGCGCGGCGATCGATAGCGCTAGGGAGAGTAGACCGCGACGGACAGCGCCACGCGCGGCCTAGGGAAAGGCGCCCCGGTGACTCCGCGCGCCATAAGCGAGAGCGCGCCGTAACTCACGCACGCCGCGAGCGCCAATACGTGTAGGAGAAGGGGAAATCCTCGACCCACCGTAAAGTAATCACGCTCGAACACACTTACCATCCGGGCGAGTCCGCTATCTCGAATATTTTACCGACCGCGCAGCGACATATTAAAACACACAAAACACACTCCAGCGACACATTCAAACACACAAAACACACTCCAGCGACACACTCCAACACACAAAACACACTCCAGCGACACATTCAAATACACCAAATACAACACACATAACACTTGTACACAGGAATCTTTTAACATTATATCGAGTCAAAAATATTGAATAAATGTCATTTTATTACTAAATACCTCCAAAACAAAGAGTTTAAATTAATTTCTTCCCTGATCGAGTCCCGAACAAATAAAATTTATTGTAACAAATTCCGACCCGTTACATTTGGCGCCCAACGTGGGGCCCGATCATAAGAAAGAAAAACTCGTAGGAGGTATAAATAAAAATAAAATGGCACAACAAAACAACGAAACGTCCCTTCACTGGGAATCAACGACGGCGGATGGATTAATAGAAGAAGCCCGTAGAAGAGACCGTCAAAATATTGGGCGACTGTCGGAAATAGGATCAGCCCCAACTACGAACGAAGAAACTTTTGAGATCGGTCAAAATAGAGGCGATACCGAGGTAATCGTTGAGGACAACGAAACTGAGCACAGCGCGACCACTCTGGCTCTCATCAAAGCCATGAACAGCATACGCAACGAGCAGCGCAGGGAACGCCTCACCACACAGGCAGAAATTAAGCAACAAGACGACCACTGCATCATACGGATCCGTCAGCTGAACGAGGAAATTACAAAAAAAAATGGCAAACGATATAAACAAAATCGAGGAACGCACGGAACGGAAAATCGTGATTGCTCAGAAGATGATCGAGCAAAGTCACGAAGAAACTCAAAAAGAAAATAGCGAGAAAATCGAAGATTTTGATACCCGAGTAGAGGCCATTAGAAGGACAATATCCCAACTTCTTCATTCATCGAAGGAGGTGGGAGAAGTAGTTACAGATCATTCTAAACGAATTACGGCATGTGAGAAGAATATTCAGGCCCAAAATTCAGTCTCCAGAGGTAACACAACGTGGACGGCAGGGCTCGATGTCAGTCAGGCATACGCAGCAAAACAAAAACCGCCAACTTATAACGGTGATGGAAAAGAACGACCAATGAGGTTTTTGAAGGACTTCAAGGAATTCTGGCGAATTACCGGAAACACCGATCTCCATTATCTCATCAGCCAGTCACTCCGGGACACGGCCAAGGATTGGTGGAGAATCGTGGAAGGAAGGGTCCAGTCAATTGAAGATTTCGAAGAAAAATTCCAAGCGCGTTATTGGAGTCAAGAGATCCAAGACAAAGTACGGGGAAATCTCGAATTTGGAGCATATGAATGGGACGGGCATCGAATGACCCGGGCTGAATATGCCACTCGAATCTTTGGCAACGCCAAAGACTTAAGCCAAGGGCCGACAGAGGAACAAATTATCAGGAAATTGGCAAACCATTTCGACGAGGCAGTCAGAATGGCAGTACGGGTTAGTGGTATCAGAAACATCGACACTTTCCTCGAACTGTTGGAGAGTATGGATGGGGCAGGGCCCCTGAATGCTAAAAGATCCTTTCCACGGTGGCATGAGACCAGCCATCCAAACTGGCAGCCAAATAACCAGTGGAAGAATCAAAGATTTGGGACATTCGGGGGACCCCGCCCAATGGGGAGGAACCAACAATGGAGACCGGAATATCCCAGATATTCGGAGCCACCATCACCATTCCAAGGCCAACAGCAATGGGGTGGGGGATATGGGACAGCTAACGCGGAACCAGAGCCGTGGATGCAGCGCAGATATGGGAATACAAGACCGCCTTTGGATCCTGCCGCATCACCATGGAATCCAAATCAGCCCGGGGGACCAGCGACCATGAACATGCCGATCAGAGATCAACTGGAGTCACAGGCATCGCCAAAACAAATGGGGCAACCCGCCGGACAACAACAGAACCAGGGAAACTGCTGAACGTTGCGCCCGAATCGATGGCAATCACCACGGTGAATGAAATATCACGAGGCGCAACGGACGATGAAGAAACCCAGGAGGCCATGGAGGAAGCACGTCAACGGATGGAGAGAAACCTGAAGAAGAGGGAAAGAATGAAGAAGAAACGGCACATTCAAGACGAGACGGAAGAGCAAGATGCCGAGCAAATCATTGAACTAGGAATGATCAGAATTCTTGATAATAAACGAATTCGGGCACAGAACGGCCAACGAACAGAAAGACCAACGAAACAACGAGAAGGAACGAGCAAAAGTCTCTCCCTGTCACAAGAATCCGTCAAACAAATCGAGGAACAGCCGAGGAACCAGCACCCAATCGCAGAGATTACCGCTGGGAGAAGCACCCATGAAAGTCAGGAAATCAGGAAGAAAAATGAGTCTATGGAAGCCTTCGCGAGCAATTTATACGAGCCGTCACGAGAATTCGTCATCGAGGAAGATGGACAGAGGGCACCCCGGCAAGCAGTTCATCCAAAATGTTCAAGCATATCGGTCAGCGACAAAGGAAACCCAGTGGGAATCCAGACCAACAGTGGCAGCGAGACAACATGCCCTCCCGAAAAATGCTACCAGCAACATTCTGAGGGACTTAAGCCGCGCCGGATGCGGCCAGTCACGGAAATCATAGCCGCGGTCGCATTCGCAGGAAAAACCGGACACATACCAAGATGGCAACGTTGCCAACAACAACGGCGTGGAGCGTTGCTGGCGGGACAAGGCCCTGAAATACGACGAGAAAAACGGGAACATCAACGCAGACGACGTCCGCGGAGCAGAACATATCTGGCACCACAGGCGCGTGGCAGGCGACAAAGAAACGACGAGCGGCAACGCCGACAACGGCAACGTGGCGGAGCGTTTGTGGCCAGCCTGGGCCTGAAAGACGTCGAGGAAAGAGGGGACGGCAACGTCGACAACGGCAACGTGGCGGAGCGTTTCTGGCCAGATCTGGGCCTGAAAGACGTCGAGGAAAGAGGGGACGGCAACGTCGACAACGGCAACGTGGCGGAGCGTTTCTGGCCAGACCTGGGCCTGAAAGACGTCGAGGAAAGAGGGGATGGCAACATCGACAACGACAGAATGGTAGAGCGTTTCTGGCCAGATCTGGGCCTGAAAGACATCGAGGAAAGAGGGGACGCCAGCGCCGACGACATCCGCATAGCAGAACGTTTCTGGCGATACAGAGGCGTGGCAGGCGGCAAAGAAACGGGGGACGGCGACGACGACAACAGCGAGGCCGAGCGTATTGGCAGGAGATGGGTCTGGGAGACGACGGCGACGAAGACGATGAAAACAGCAATAAACGAGTAAATAAATGAAAAAAAAAAAAAAAAAAAAAAAAAAAACATTATGTCATAATTGCAAGCGAGCGTTTGACATTAAGGGGGGGAATAAATATTGATGGGCAGCGGCCCAGTAGCACGTAAAATAAATAAGCGAGTTAAAATTGAAAGAACGGGATAGGCCTACAGTAGGTTTAGGAATAAATTTTTTGTGACTCTTCATGATTTGGATTTCTGAAAAGCAATCCAAAACATAAAGAGCCACGGGGGACAATGAGACGTACAGGTCCGTCTCAGGCGCCATACCCCCACCACAAATTCAGATAAACCGACCCACTAGAAAAGTAGGGGAGGGGGAATAATAAATCATAAAGGTCAAGTGGGCAGGTATGACCTTCAAGGTCACAAAACAATGAGCGGAAGGAAAGACGAGTAGTCAGGTAAAAGTAAGGGAAGGGGAAAAGTCGTTGGAAAGAAAACAGAGAAAGTAACAAAAAAAAAACAAAGAAGGAATAAATTTATTGAAAACATGAAAAAAAGTTAACAATAATGGGAATGATGGGTAATTTGTAAGGGAAGGGGAAAAGTAAACAATAAAACATGGGTATAAAAGAGGATGAAAGTGGGAGGAACGTCACTTCTTCTTGGACTTCCTTTTCCTTCGTGGATCAGTCAGTACCGCTTAGCAAAGTACCTCTTTTTAGGGTGGAAAGCTGAGAGGGGGAAAACACTGAAAAAACGAAATCAGAAGGAAGTCGTCGTAAGAAAGTCGGGCTTTTTAAGTGGATAAAAAAGTACCGCTCAGCAAAGTACCTCTTTTCAGGGCGGAAAGCTGAGAGGGGGAAACTTGAGACACTTAAAAAGGAAGTCATAAAATACTTTTTCTTTATTAACTAATAAAGAAGGAAATAAGAATTGAGAGTAGAATCAAACAAAAAAGTACTAAAAAAAAACATTAAGATTAGACAAAGGAAGGATAAATTACGAAAGGATAAATAGAAAATTAGTATCAGGGGAATAGAAAGCGCAAGGAGGTATCAGAAACACCAGGCGACAATACACACACACACACACAAACACATACAACTGTAAAAACACGAAATACCTACAAGGGCTCCCGAAAATATCAGGAGAACCCAAAGGTCAAGGAGGCATCTCGAAAGTCAAACATCACACCGACACAACACACGTAACAAGCGGTAATATCAGCATAAGCAGGTACGTGGCGCCATCCGACGGAGTCAAACACCGTTAGGGTAATCGATTATCGACGCGCGATAATCGGTTACACTCACGGGGAGTAATTACGAGAGAGCACGCCGTAGCGCGGGAGTCGAGGGCGCGCCGCGATCCACCGCGCCGTGACCCTCTAGAGTGGGGGGACTCAGGGAGCGTGGTTAGCACGAGAGCGCGCTCGGCACCACGCGCAACGAGCGACCGTAGGAAAGAGGGGGAAGCGCGCCGTATCAAGATTGAGAGCGCGGCGATCGATAGCGCTAGGGAGAGTAGACCGCGACGGACAGCGCCACGCGCGGCCTAGGGAAAGGCGCCCCGGTGACTCCGCGCGCCATAAGCGAGAGCGCGCCGTAACTCACGCACGCCGCGAGCGCCAATACGTGTAGGAGAAGGGGAAATCCTCGACCCACCGTAAAGTAATCACGCTCGAACACACTTACCATCCGGGCGAGTCCGCTATCTCGAATATTTTACCGACCGCGCAGCGACATATTAAAACACACAAAACACACTCCAGCGACACATTCAAACACACAAAACACACTCCAGCGACACACTCCAACACACAAAACACACTCCAGCGACACATTCAAATACACCAAATACAACACACATAACACTTGTACACAGGAATCTTTTAACATTATATCGAGTCAAAAATATTGAATAAATGTCATTTTATTACTAAATACCTCCAAAACAAAGAGTTTAAATTAATTTCTTCCCTGATCGAGTCCCGAACAAATAAAATTTATTGTAACAAATTCCGACCCGTTACAATATATATATATATATATATATATATATATATATATATATATATATATATATATATTGTTACGTCCCGGTATTATTTGTTCTTACCGTGGTCGTAAACGACGCTTCAGTTTCGGTCAGCTAGGAGAGACCGGGGATTGAAGCGATGTCGAGTGACTGACGAATCCTTTTTGGTTAATAATTTGAATAAAACCCACTTACCTTTTCGCTGATCCCTAAGGTATACGTGACAAGAGGTGAAATCTGCGACACGGTCAAGCTGGTTTGGAGATCCCTCGTTCTCGGGCCACCCGGTATATAGCCGATGGCGATTGGAAAGAGACGAGTGAAGAATAACGGGTGGAACCGTTGTTCGCGGATATATTCGCGCGGGTGGGATAAAAACGGAACTCCGCGCGGTAAATATTTAAAACAATAAAATTATATTCAAAAGTAAATGGTGTGGTACAATTTAGTTAATGAGCTTGGATTTTAGATTGTTTGTCAGAGCGACCAAAACCGGAGGAGAACCGATGGGTTTGACTCGCGAAGAAAGACTAACTGCCCTTTTGCATTTCTCTTACTGACTTCAACTGTCTTGTCGGAGTCAGTCGAAAATGCTTAGGCTGAGGTTCCCATGATCTGCGTTTGATGCATTCAGCATTTTCTCACGGCGAACCGTCTCACGGCGTCCGTCGCTGCTGACTTGTGTTTTCTTATCTCTAGGCGAGACGGCCCGCGAGCGGTTCGTCTCTTCGAATAATTATTTTATTAACGTAATTTATTACGTTAATTATTGATTAAATCCCGTATAATTTTATGGGGCAAAGTATCGAAACGAATCTCCAGGACGTAACACCTCCCCCCTTTAAGAAGAACGCTATGCTTGGGCTTAGCGTTCGATGAGGAAAGCGTTCGTTGAGTTTCGTTTTGAGATTTTGCTTTGTTATTTTAATACGCTTATAATATTTCCCATTATTTCGAGGATTATCGACCGGAGAATTTTTTTTTATTTTGTAAATAAAAAAATATATATATTTTCGGATTTTCCTTTAACTTTGTGTTCGATGCGTTTTCTTCTTTAATTCTTCAGGTGTTGGTTTGTTGGTTGGTGTTGTCGTTCTCGAATGTCGTTGCGTCGTTTCGATGTCTCAGTGGTCCTGTAGACGTGTCCTTACGTTGGCTCAGAGGTTTCTCGTGGCACGTGTCCGACGAAGGCTCAGAGGTCGTGAGGGCGTGTACAATCGTCTTCGACCGCTTTGTTAGTTCGAGGACCTCGCATCGTTATGAATTTTTTAAATAAAAAAAAGAAATTATGTTACTTTAAAAAAAATGTGTTTTCATTTTTTTTATTATTATTTTTTTATTTATTCGAATCGGATGCACTGCTGCAACTCTGTATGCGAGAAGCGAACAGCCGTGCTGAGAGTTCGGGGTTGATGCCAGCCAAGCTCGTTGTTGACATGGCTGTTGGTAGTTGAGGATAGGTCGTCCGCTTTGGTGGTTCGGGCGGCGGAGTGAGTTCACGTTGTCTTTCTTCCATCTCTTGTCCAGCTTCGATGTCTTGGTTGCGTCGCGTATTTTTACGATGCGCTAAGGTGACAAGCAGTCCGGTAATCGAGCTCCATATTGCTCCGAGGAGATGTATGCTCCATCCGTATAATGCGTGGAGGGCGTATCCCTGGATGCATGTGTCGGTTATGAATTTAATTGCTGCGAGCACCAGAAGCACACCGACGACGCCTCCGCTAGCTGAGCCGAACTTCATGAAGCCGTTCCAAAATTTAGCTGCTGCGTTCTGAGCGATGTAGTTGAGCGTTTCTTCGTCAAGAGATTCGCGAATTGATACGCTACCGGCTGGTACTTGGTATCCAATTGTTCCCCGAGCGATGTTGTTGAGCAAGGCCGGTTTTTCGGCCGGGAACATAATTCGTTCTCGGAGTTTATTGATGTCGGTTTCGGAATATATGCCACTACTGGCAACATTTCCAGGTGATGCGTATTTCCATTTTGGTTTCGATAGTGGTGCCAAAGATTGTGGTGGCAAAACTTCTGTCAGGTTTGGCGAGAGTCGATACCAGGTCCCTTCGATTTGGTACTGTACAGGAACTACGGGGTCGCAATTTATTTGCGTCGCTGATTCTACGAGCATTCGCGACGGTGCCGAAAGGTAGTACGACTGTTTCCTGTAGGTGACTGGGAGCTCTTGGTAACACTCCTCGGTTCGCCTTATTTTGCACTCGACAGGAACGCACTTGATAATGTGCGCGACTTCTCCCGCGATGACTGACATATAACCGGGGCCCTTCATGACGGTTCGAGCAAATCTTTCGGGCAATAGCGCAGCAATTGACAACGCGCCTTGAAGTATTTGCCTTTCGAGGTTGCACCTCTGCGCAACTACGTCCTTGTAGAGGCTTTTCATTTGTTTTCGGACGTGTTTCTCGACGTAAATGAATTTCGAGTTGATGTACGAAAACATGTCGAGATTGTTCACCAAGATTTTTCTTTTGGTGGCGAATGACTGTCCCTTTTCGGTTTCCAGGATGAATAATTTTGGGTGTTCGGTTTTTATGAGCCTATACCCGCAAACGAGGTACTCGGAAGTTTTAGCTAGCGCGAACGTGGTTTGTTCGGTCACGAGCGTGTACACGTCGGGCAATCGCGATCCATCTTCGATTATGGTGAATTTGGAGGCCATTCCTTCGTAGAGAATGTCGTACATCTCGACGTTGCACGTGTCGGGTGGTGTAGTTTTCCAAAATACGTTGTTTCCATCGATGTCGATACAGTTACCATCTGCTAATTGGCATTGCGTTCCTGATTGGAGAGTTATCCTCCCGCCTTGCAGATTGACCACTGCCTGGTCGTTGAACAGCGATCTCTTCACCGATGCTTGTACGAAAACCCCGCTCCATGTTCCGAACGGGTCGCTGTACTGAGTTCCTTCGCATCTCCGGTTCGCCGACGTCGACCCAGCTAACGTGATGCTTCTCGTTGTGGTGTCGTTGCGACGGAGTCCGTGGATTTCGGCTGAATAACCGAGTCGGATAACTCCAGTTTCGTGTACGCGACGGCAAGATGTCTCGTCCAGTTCGTGTAGGTATTCTTGGAAACCGTTGATGACCAATGAATTGTAAGATGACATTCCGCAATAATGCACGAGGCGAGATATTTCGACTCGACATTGTACTACTGCGGTGTCCGAAAATTCCGACAACTGAAGCAGCTGTATGTACGTCTGCGTTGGTTCCGGATCTTTTAACGGGATGTCGCATTCTTTGACGTTGTTTAGGGACAAAGTCGTGACGTTCAGCGTTGATCCTCCACAGTCGTAACCGACGAGGCCCTCGATTCCGTGTAGCTCTCCGATCAGTACGAGCGTTGCGACTAGGACGAACATGTGACTGAACCTCAGGTCGGCTTTTCCCATTTTCCTCACGTTCTGCAAAAGTATTATTACGATAATTTCGTTTTCCTTAATTTGTTCGCGTGAACTATTTTAGGTTTGCCTCTATGTTTAATTTTGACATTAGAGTCCGTAAGGATTTCGAGAACTTCGCAAGGATCGGTGTATTGATCACAGAATTTTCCGATTTTAGGTTCTTTTAGGAGGAGGACCATGTCCCCGACTTTAAAGTTTTGGATGTTTTGTTTTCGATCATAGTACGTTTTAGATCTTTCTTTCGCGACTCGCAATTTTTCGGCGGCGAGTTCCTGCAGGCCATGGATTTTTGTGAACAGTCCTCGTAGGTATTCTGCGTACGTCGGCTCTTGTTCTTCGATTCTGTCGCTCTTGGCTGGTTGTCTTGCTAATTTTCCAAACACGAGCTCGTGCGGTGTGAAACCCGTACCCTCGTGCTGGCTGGTGTTGTACGAAAACATGGCCATTTCCAAGAATTCGTCCCAATCATTTTCTTTGTCGACGTAGTGCTTGAGGTACTCGACGAGGACGTGGTGTGAACGTTCGATGGATCCGTTTGACTGCGGATGAAATGACGTGGTCTCGTACTGTTTGATCCGGAATTTTCTGGCCAAACCTCTCATGAGACCACTGCAGAAATTTGTACCTTGGTCCGTCAGGATTGCCTTCGGCGCACCGAAACGAGTGACGAAGTTTTTAACGAAGGCGTCCGCGATGTCCGATGCCTTCGTGTGCTGTAAAGCGATTGCTAACGAATATTTTGTCAAAAGATCTTGTATCGTTAGGATGTTCGTGTTGCCTTTACGAGTAGCGGGGAACGGGCCCAGGATGTCCATCGCAATTTTGTCGAAGGCACTGCCTGGGGTGTCCGTTATCCGCATCGGTTGCCTCGTTTTGACTCGGACGAGTTTTTTCAATTGACAACTACGGCATTGTTGGACGTACTCTTGAATTTGAGCTTTCATGTTTGTCCAGAAGTAATTTTCCCGAATTCGCTTGAAAGTTTTAGTGACACCCTTGTGTCCACCAACCATCGAATCGTGGCATTCTTTAATGATGTCTCTTCTTTCTTCCGGGGGAGGGACGCGTACGAGTTGATCGCAAATCGTGAGTCGTATTGGTAGGTCGTTAACGTGGCTTTCTACCATTGACAGCGTGTCTGCCCAGGGAATGTTGTCCAAAACGTTTGTTTTCGCGATGCTTACTGATTTTAACCTTAATTCAACCATGACATCGCGAAGAGATTCCATGGACTCGTTCAAATCTTCCCTCGCGACATTAGCTCTCAGATCGTTCTTTATTGGCAACCCGATCAATACACGCTTCCCGACGCGTTCTATTCCCGCTCGTAAGAGATTGTGATTTTGATATATCGGTAAGATCAATGCGGATGCCAAATCCTTGGCTCCGTCGTCTACCGGTTGGTTTTTTGTTGTTACGAAAAATACTAGATTATCTTTTCGCATTGATAGCGTGTCCCTGGTTTCAATTATCCTGAAATTTTCGGCCGGTTCCGGCGAACCTGATCTACTCGAGTCGGTAGAAGAATCGGTTGAACTTACTGAGACATTGTCGGGTGCGACTGAATCTTCGTCGCTGGATATTTCGTTCATTTCGGAATCGTTATCGTTAACAGAATTTGCCGACGGCAGTTTGGTCGCGAAGTTTTGCGAACTGCCACCCTCTCCTTCGTCAGCCGATTCTCCTTGCGCGACTTTTCGTTTTTTCGCGCTGTGAAAGACGATTTCGTCTTCGTCGTCGGATACTTCGGGATGTGCTCTAGTCCGTATCGGCGTTACAAGGAAAACTGATTTATTGCTCTCAGGGGGGTTGCGTGACAATGCATCGGCGTTACTGTTTGCCCTCCCCGGCTTGTAAATAATTTTGTATTGATAATTCGCCAATTTGAAACGCCAGGCGACCAGTCGATTAGCGGGATCCTTCACCGAGTGCAGCCAAACCAATGGTTTGTAGTCTGTCATCAGTGAAAACTCCCTACCGTAGACGTACGGTCTGAAATAATTTACGCAATACACAATCGCTAAACATTCCTTTTCTATTACAGGGTATTTTTCCTCTGCTTTATTCAGAGTTCGCGATGCGTACGCTATCGGTCGGCCACTGCCCATCTTACCTTGGCTGAGTACACCACCGATCGCGGTCGCTGATGCGTCCGTTGTAATGATAAATGGTGCTGTAAAATCAGGGTGTTGTAACACGGGTTCTTTACAAAGCGAATCTCTTAAAATGGTAAACGCTTCTTCTTGAACATTGGTACATTTGAAAACCGTCTCCTTTTTTAAGAGTTGGGTGAGTGGTCTCGCGATACCGGAAAAATTGTTTATAAATCGGCGGTAGTACCCGGCCAAGCCAAGAAACTGTTTTATTTTCGTAGGACTAGTCGGCCTTGGGTAATCTGTTAACGCCACTAATTTTTTTGGATCCGGTCGGACACCATCTTCGCTTATAACGTGACTTAGGTACACAACCTCTTTGCGCAGAAACTCGCATTTATCTGGCTGAAGTTTTAAGCACGCCTTACGTAATCGGTCAGTAAGTTTTTTGAATTTCGATTCGTGTTCTTTCAAAGAACTCGCGTACAATACAATGTCGTCGAGGTATACAAAAAGTTCGCTTCCTTGTAATCCACACAGCACACGATCCATCAGACGTTGAAACGTGGCTGGGGCGTTTATGAACCCGAATGGCATTCGCGAAAATTGGTAATGCCCGAACGGTGTTGAAAATGCCGTTTTCTGCGCGTGTTCCCCGTGGAGTGGAATTTGATGAAATCCACTCGCCAAATCCAATACGGAGAAGTATTTCGCGCTTCCCAATTGGTCGAGGATATCCGTTATGTTAGGAAGAGGATAGGCGTCGCCGATTGTTTTTTCGTTTAATTTAGGATAATCGATTACCATCCGCCATCTAGGGTTCCCCTGTGAATCGGCCTTTTTCGGGACGATCCACAACGGTGAGCTATATGGGGAATCTGAGGTCTCGACTATTTTCCCGTCAATCAAATCGCCGATTTGTTTTGTGATGTCGTCCTTATGCGCTGGCGGAAAGCGATATTGTCGCGTAAAAACGGGTTGATCATCGGTCGTTATTATTTTATGCTAGATGGCATTTGTTGAATTTAAAAATTCTCCAGGAATTCGAAAAAGATCGTGCGCGTCCATTATTGATTTTTCAACGCTTGCTCGCTCCTCATCGTTAAGATGGTCGAGTCGAAGCAGCGATTTTATTTTGGACAATACCGAATTTTTATCAGCTGAATTTGACTTTAACGTCTGGACTCTATGGTCGTGCGTATGACGCTCGTTACTAAGATGGTCCCGCGAATTTTCGCTCGGGTCTTGCGAATTTTCTTCGTTGCCCGGCGGTTCACGTGGATCCTCGTCTTTTTCCGATTTTTCGTCGAGGAGCTCAAATGCCTCTAAGGTCACCGTTGATACGGTGAGCTCCACGTCTTTTTCGGTTGTATTGAACGCTCTCATATACGCTACGCCATTTATATTGGACACAGCAGCTTCGCCTATGTAGATCCCGTTTTCAGTTTTTAAACGCGGAACATATCCTTGCTTGATTTCGGTATTTTTAACGCGTACGTAATACACGCACCTTGATCGCCTCGGAATTTTTACGGTTTCGCGGTTTTTGAAGGGTAATACGCGGTCTTTCCATTTTACGGCTTCCGCGTCCCAATCTATTGTTTCTCGATTTAATCCATAAAATTCCGCCCCCAAGATCGCGTCTTGAGTAATTCCGAATGAATTTTCCACTACATGAAACTCCGACGGAGTTCCCAATATATCTAATATCGTCGATCCGATAGTGTACACGGGTTCGTCAGTAATTCCCTGCAGTTTTAGGATATCGTTCGAATTTAGTTTGATTTTGTCCGTTAGCGCATGAGTTTTTATTAAATTGGGGTCCGACCCAGAATCTACTAGGAACTCGGTCTTTTGATTTAATTGTGGACCCTCGAACTCTACGACTGGAACGAATGTACTCCGATTTAAGCGGATGTTGACAGTTCGCACTCGTCGTTCGCCTGTACCGGGTTGACAGGGCGCTGTTTCGCGCTGTCCTTGCGGCTTGCACCCTGGGAAGCCGAAGGTTGCTTCGCGGTTTCCGAATTCTCGGTTTCGCGAAGTCGTTTGTAGCAAACGTTTTCCGTGTGGCCTGTACGTTTGCAATACGTACAGGTTGGTCGATTTCTTTCGTTGCCTTTGGGCCGATTATTATTTTGTTCACTCGAATCATGTCCTTCGGCGTTTTCGAATTTTCGTGGGTTTTTATCGGGGTGTTTTATCCAACAGTCTTCGTCGACGTGCCCGGATTTGTTACAATGCCCGAATTTTGAGGAGTTCGATTTACCCTGACCCGCCGCGTTGACGTAACTTTTCGCGCCTTTGATGACTTCTTGAAAGCGCGTTTTATCGCGTTCCATTTCTTTTTCGATCTTTATCGCGGTTTGGTAGGTCGTGGCTAAATTACTGCAACCTTCGAATTTTAATCGTAAACGAAAATCGGGTGGGAGTCCCGCGATGAAGGATTCCATCGTTTCTTCTTCGAGTTCTATCCTTTGCATTCGCGATAATCGCCCGGGCGATTCTGTTTCGCCGTCGCAAATCGCCGAATGGAGATCTGTGACGCGGCTAATGTAATCGAGGACATGTTCCGTTTTGCCCTTTACCACGTTTCCCAATTCGCCCCTGAATTGATTGACTGATTTCGCGGTTTCGAAAATATCTTTGAGGCGCTCGGTCAACGCGGCGACGGTTCGAAACGTCTCGTCTTCGATCGCGGTGTATGCGCGCCCCTTTAATCTGTTACGTAGGAGACGCGTGAATGTTGGTTCGAGAGGTGGCCAGATCATGTCTTTCGCTCTTTTGCATGCACGGGTGAATTTCAGAATTGGGATATTATCGCCGCTAAACGTCGGGACTGATTCGAGTATGTCTTTGAACGATAGGTGCGTACTTAATCCCGTATTAGACTCTGTAACTGGAGCAGTTTCCTTCAACGTATCTTCGGTTCGCACTCTCAATTCGGCTAATTCGTTTCTGAGTTCCCGTAATTCTCGTCGGAACGCGGAATTAATGTCTTGTGAATCACTGGGTTCATCTTCATTTTCGCGTTTCGCAATTGCAGGATTTGATTTTTTTTCTGCGCCGAGAATGGCAAGTTCCCTCTCTTGAATTTCGATGAGTCTTTCTTCGTATTCTATTTCGCGAGCTCTATTAATTTGTTCAATTTCGATTAACTCGCGTTGTTTATTTTGTAATTGAGTTTGCAATTCGTTTAATTCTTCCTCCGTAAGCGCGTTCGAGCTAAGGGCACCGTTTCCGTTATTTTCACTCATTTTATTCATTTTTATCACTTTTTCACTTGAACGGGGTTTTCACTTAAGGATTTCGTCGGTCAATCGACACCTCATCCCACCGCTGTCACCAAAAATGTTACGTCCCGGTATTATTTGTTCTTACCGTGGTCGTAAACGACGCTTCAGTTTCGGTCAGCTAGGAGAGACCGGGGATTGAAGCGATGTCGAGTGACTGACGAATCCTTTTTGGTTAATAATTTGAATAAAACCCACTTACCTTTTCGCTGACCCCTAAGGTATACGTGACAAGAGGTGAAATCTGCGACACGGTCAAGCTGGTTTGGAGATCCCTCGTTCTCGGGCCACCCGGTATATAGCCGATGGCGATTGGAAAGAGACGAGTGGAGAATAACGGGTGGAACCGTTGTTCGCGGATATATTCGCGCGGGTGGGATAAAGACGGAACTCCGCGCGGTAAATATTTAAAACAATAAAATTATATTCAAAAGTAAATGTTGTGGTACAATTTAGTTGATGAGCTTGGATTTTAGATTGTTTGTCAGAGCGACCAAAACCGGAGGAGAACCGATGGGTTTGACTCGCGAAGAAAGACTAACTGCCCTTTTGCATTTCTCTTACTGACTTCAACTGTCTTGTCGGAGTCAGTCGAAAATGCTTAGGCTGAGGTTCCCATGATCTGCGTTTGATGCATTCAGCATTTTCTCACGGCGAACCGTCTCACGGCGTCCGTCGCTGCTGACTTGTGTTTTCTTATCTCTAGGCGAGACGGACCGCGAGCGGTTCGTCTCTTCGAATAATTATTTTATTAACGTAATTTATTACGTTAATTATTGATTAAATCCCGCATAATTTTATGGGGCAAAGTATCGAAACGAATCTCGAGGACGTAACAATATATATATATATATATATTGTGATGTCGGTTTGGGGAAGATTGTCGATTTTTTTAATTAAAAGGAGTGACTGACTCGCTACAGAACACGGTTGTAGGATGAATCAACTCGGTGTACACGAAGTTGAGCTACTTGAGCTACGTTTATTCAACTGACAGAGATTCGGCGTCTTACAAATTTGGTGGCTTACCTTAGCCTAGAACGGAGGCAACTTATAGGGCTGGAGCGTGGGAAATCGAGAATAGTGGGAGGAAGGGCCTACGTGAGGTTTGGGGCGTTATTCGGGAATCTTCCAGAGGGATAAGGCTATGAGAGAGTTTTCTGAGAATTCAGAAAACCAGTATTTGACTATTCCATTCGGGACCTCGATTGGGCGGAAGCCATAAATTTGGAGAAGCCCCGACGATTGTCCGAATGCAGCTGCATCGAGCGGTGGTGACAAAAATGTACACGGGAAAAATGATAGGATCCTTCTAATGTTTTCGTCGGAATGTCGGTGGATGAGACGGAGGTGATGAAATTCGAGGACTGTGGGAAAGGAAAAAAAGGAAAAATTCTCAGCCTATATTACAATATATATATTGGCACGTGGCACATTGTCACGTGGCAAAAATAGATGAGCCCCAAAGCCACGTGGAGGTGTCCCTCTCGCTCGGCACTCACCCCGAACGCGGACCCATAGGAGGTTTAGGGTGCACAAAATTATTATTTATTTATATTTCTTTCTATTTTCTGTATTATTTGCGAGGCACCCGCTCACACACATCGATGTAGGGATTCGGAGGAAGGGTGTGGCGAGGAAAAGACCGCAGATGTCCTTAGCTCGTCGCGACACTTGGACGTCTCATCAACGGGCTTGGGCGACGATCGACGGGCACATTTACCGGTTTCTGGAGCTGGACGATGCTAACGTCATCCACCCGTCAAGAGCGCTTGCTCTCGCTTTCGAGGAGACGAAGAAGGTGCCGGTATACTGGAGGAGTCTGTGGTGCACGTCGAATATTCGTTTACACCGTGTAGGCACAGTGACCAAACCCGGCGTGAGCGTGGGGACGCGTAATGCCGATTCCGAACGAGCAACACGTTATACCATCCTGCACCTCACAAAATTTGACCAACCCAGAGATCGTCGGTAATTGCCGCTTCAACATCGATCGTTCCGCTTGCGACCGCCTCCAAACGATCCATCTCTCGAGCGTCCTCTGTCACCAGCAACTGGTCACTGCGTACCCTCGCCACACTTTCAAACACACACCCATTTGCGAACACAAACACAATCACATTTGTGAACACAAACATACACACATTTGCGAACACAAACACACACACACACATATGCACTCGACACCGATCGGACTCCGGCGAGTCCTCATTGTGGAAGCGGGTGCGACGCGCCCCACTCGAAGGAAAATTAGGAAAAATAGAGGAAGGGCGAAGGCCGACGTCTCGCTCGCGGAAGGAGGAAAAGAGAGGGACTGAGCCACGGAGGGCCGAGCGAGACGGATCGCCGATATGGGTTGACGGGTTGCGGAAAATTACCGGTGGGTTTCGGCCGGCGCATTGCCTTATAAAAAGCCTCGGTAGTCTTCCGACCTTTTGCTGTTCTTTTTTTCTTGAGTCTCGGTGACGGCCTCCACCCAGTGGCGAGCGTGCAACGCGTTTATTTTGTGACGTCTAAAATCTTGTGATTCGCGTTGTGCGCTGGCAAAGATGGGTTCGCGGTGCGGGGTTACGTGTCGCGTCCACCACGTCGTCGCGTCGGACCACGTAACAATTGTTAATTGTTACGTGGTCCATTTGAGATGAGAGTGAGAATATTATTATTTTGTGTTTTGTGTCGCGA
This sequence comes from Ophion slaviceki, assembly GCA_944452715.1. Taxonomy (NCBI): domain Eukaryota; kingdom Metazoa; phylum Arthropoda; class Insecta; order Hymenoptera; family Ichneumonidae; genus Ophion; species Ophion slaviceki. The sequence continues at coordinate 32,250,600 of OX101792.1, read as the reverse complement.
TAAAAATATATGTGATCTCTCTCTCCTCGACTCGAGTGTGTGTAAATTTTCTTTGCCCCTAACCCTGCCTCTCTACCACGACCCAAGGCTGCAGCTAGCCGGCAACTTGGGTGACCTCCGGTCGGACTTCGTCCGGCTAATTTTCCCGGCGAGCCGCCACGGCGGCTGATGCCCATTTAAATAAATCGCCGGGAAAAATAGGAGGTCCCTTTTGTGACGGGTTGGGAGAAGATGAATTTTCCGTCACAAATTTGGCGCCCAACATGGGGCAGGGCATTTAAAATTCAAGAAGATCGTTCAAGTTAAAAATCAATATTATTGTGTTGCTCCTCTCATCTCATCGCGTTTATCTGTTTTTTGTCTCGTGTTTTGTGTTCCGTGTTTAATGGTAATGGCGTAAATCGTTTTAAAATGTTTTATTCTGGGTACGCATGTCCGATAAGTAGTATGAAATCATGAAAAAGTATTTTGAAAATTCCGTGTTTAGTGGTAATGGCGTAAATCATTTTAAAATGTTTTATTCTGGGTACGCATGTCCGATAAGTAGTATCAAATCATGAAAAAGTATTTTGAAAATTTCGGCTCTCGAGCGTTACGGACTGCTTGCCCTCGAGCGCTAACTTTTTTCCTCCCTCGGACGTCCTCGTGCGAAACGCGGCTATTGTAGTCCAAGCGGCTATTGTTCGGACAGCTGAGTCGATCGCGGCCTTGGACGAATTAGAGACCGGTGAGATTTCCTGAGATATTCGTCGAAATAAGATTTGGAAATATTATAAACGGAGCTCGAGAAAATTATCGTTTGAAGTAATTGAACGCCTCGGCATATAACAGGTGTCTCATCGGAAGGAAGTGACAGCCGTTATTTTTCAGTATTTATTTAAATTATTGATTTATTTGTTTATTTTAAATTTTATTTATTTATTTATTTTTCTTTGTCGATTCGATTATTTATTGACGTTACGTGACAGATTTATTGACTGGTTTATTGATTATTTATTTTTGTTTTCTTATTTATTCAACTATTTATTTAATTTAGTTCTGTTTTAATTTATTCAGTATTTATTGAATTTTACGATTTCTTTTTTTAATCTATTCATTTTATTTAATTCATTTCAGATTTTTGGCTTTTTTAATTTATTTTACTCGATTTACGATGTGATCATTTTACTCACTGACTTTATCTATTTATTTTACTTTATTTTATTTTATGTTTTAATCTACTTTACTCTTATGATTTATTTATTGTTGTTTTAGAAAATTACTTTATTGACGTCTGACATTCAATTTCATTTTTTTTTTAATTTCTACCTTTCGTGATCAGAGTATTTTATCGATTGATTTCAAGTATTCATTTTATTTCTCTTTTTTATTTTATTTATTTATTTTTCTTTATTGTTTTACTTTCAAGTCCTTTTACAACTTTATTGTTTTAGTTTTTCAATTTTAACTGGTCGTTTGTTTTTTTTCTCGTACTACAATTTAATCCTTTCGCCTTTTATTTTTTCATTTATTCAACACCGATTTGAATTACTCTTAAATTTACTATTTTATTTGTTTAACGCCGATGTTAATTGATTAATTTGTCTGATGGTTAATTTTATTATGGACGATCAATGGTAATCTGCCACTAGCTTTGTTCATTTTACCATTGGATAATTTTATTTATTGATTTCGATACCTATTTTATTTTAATCATTGAATCTCTTATTTTATTTTTTTTAATTCTCTTTTTTCTGTCCAATTTACCTATCATCCTTTTTATTTTGTTTATTTCATTTTGTTTTTTTTTGGGGGGGGGGGGGGGGTTACCATTTTATTTATTGACAGAATACTCTGATTATTTTATTTTTATTTATTATTAATTTTTTTTGTCTTGCCGTTTTTTGTATTGACTCTCAACTCAGTTATTTTAGAATTGGACGACGTTAACGATTTATTTATTGATGCAATTATTTATTGGTGATTTCGAAATGAGGCATCGTTAAGGGTGGAGGTCCACTAGGGCATCCGATTGCCCCATATGGCCAAAGGTTGACGAGGCTGTCCGATACCGTTCCCGAGACATTTCGAGGACCGCAGGACACCGAACGGCAGTGCAGCCAGATCGCGCGTAAAAGTTACCCCCTCTCTAGTCTCTTACGCGCCGATCACACAATCATAGTACCGCGTGTCCGTGAGCGAGCGACGCTCGGACATCTTCGGAAAGAGCCGAGCACGGTCGAAGTGTCCCGACCGCGCCTTCGGCAGCTACACCAATACATGGACGCTGAGCACGTTCATGTGCGGCCAAGCCGAAACGAAGGCTTCGAGGGAAAAAGCAATCTGAGCACGACTCGCGCGTGACGTCACCCGACGGCACGCGCGAGGCTTTTAGATGATTTCAATGCTTATTTAGCTCTTGATTCTTTGCGTTATTAATGTATACAAAAAAATGTATCGCCCACTCTGATCGCTTATTTTTTTAGTTTATACGTTAATTTAAATATAATAATAAATCTAGATCACAACTTATTTATATAAAATTGTTTACGCTTTACTCACATCCGTCCTCATGCCAAATAAATTATAATTCATAAAAGTAAGCGGAAATATATTTATGTTCGGATTATTATATTAATTCTCATACTTTCATCAAGCGATAAAGCATTATCCCCAAAAACAAACCAATCATCCATCCGGCCGCGAATCGTAAGTACCAGAAAGTGCACATATTCTACAACGGTGAGATGGCGCGTTGGTAGCGTTCCGGGCTTCGGTCCGCAGGAGCCCCTAGTGCAAATTTTTCTCCAAATTTTTCATAATTTCTCATATTTTAGTCATATTTGAGATTTTCGGAGAAAAAATGATTTAAAACAGATTCAAGTACTGGTCTATTTCCCAAAAACACATTTTTTTTTACTGAAAATTCATGATTTCTCATTTTTTTCCCGGAAATTTCTATTTTTCCTATGACCTGAGTGAACGGCTGCGGAGACATTCGGAGAAAATGTTAAGATGAAAAAAATGAAATTTTGGTAAAAAAAAACTTGATATTATTTCTTTTCCAGAACTTTTTCTTTTTCCTATTGAGTGAACGGCTGCGGAGATATTGGGATAAAAGTTTTAGATGAAAAAAGTGAGGTTTTCGTAAAAAAAACGTATTACATTTTTTTATCCCTCATAATTCTGAGAAATAATGAATTTCCGAAATTTTTGCAAACATTATTTTCCTTAAGGGGTAACACCACTGTAACGGCCTGCCACGAAGCGTTTTAGACAAATAATACTTGGGGTAATTATTAAGCATATATTGAAATATATTGCAAAAAAATGTTATGGGAAAATATTATTAGGAGTACAACTTTGCAGTGACCGTTTTACTTAGAGAGCCACTGCGGCCGAAGTAGTGGCCCTAGCTCAATAAAAAAAAGTGGCATTTTAAACTAGAGGCTCTGCCAATGTAATCAATTTAAAAAAGCTAACGGATACGTGTATGCATTATAAAGTTATAGGCACTCAAACACGGCAACCTACGAACCGAATTCTCAGCATTTGCGGGAGGTTATGATTTACTTCTTCAACATCAAGAAATCTGCGGCTGAGGCCCACCGTTTGCTTGTAGATGCTTACGGGGAGGATTCTATTAGTGAGACAACGTGTCGGCGGTGGTTTCAACGCTTCAAAAGTGGAGATTTTGAGGTCGAGAACAAGCATGGTGGCGGAAGGCAGAAAGTTTTTGAAGACGGGCTGAGAGCTGGGCGTTGTGTACTATGAGCTGCTCAAACCATCCGAAACCATCACAGGGGAACTCTACCGACGTCAGTTGATGCGCTTGAGTAAGGCACTCAAAGAGAAACGGCCACAATTCAACGAAAGACATGACAAGGTGATACTGCAGCATGACAATGCCCGACCCCATGTTGCAAATGTCGTGAAAAAGTACTTGGAAACGCTGAAATGGGATGTTTTATCCCACCCGCCGTACTCTCCAGACATTGCCCCTTCCGACTATCACTTGTTCCGGTCAATGGCACACGATTTGGCTGACCAGCACTTCGGTACTTACGAAGAAGTCAAAAATTGGGTCGATTCCTGGATTGCCTCCAAGGACCAAGACTTTTATCGACGCGGGATTCGAATGCTACCTGAAAGATGGGCCGGGGTCGTAGCTAGTGACGGGCAGTACTTTGATTAAAAAATATGTAGCCACTTTTTTATAATAAAGCCTTAAACTTTTGAAAAAAAAACGGTCACTCCTTATACAAAATGGCGACACTGCAGCTAATTCTTCCGAGGCATGTTGAACTTAAGGTGCTCTGCGGCACGCAGTATAACTTCGATAAGAATCGTAAGTACCAGAAAATGCACATATTCTACAAGCGATGAGATGGTCCCGTTGGTAGCGTTCCTGGCTTCGGTCCGCAGGGGCGCGGGATCGTTCTTCGCGCTCAGTGCTTTTTTTTAATTATTATTACTATTAATTCTCATTTGATTAGTTATTTTCATTAGTGATCATTATTATTTTAATTAGTTATCTTTTAGTGCCGAAAAATTTATCGCGCACTCTCACCGCTTGGTTTATTAGTTTGTACGTTAATTCAAATATAATAATAAATCTCAATTACAACTTATTTATCTACTAAAAAATTGTTTGCGCTTCACTCACACCCGTCCCTATGCCAAATAAATTGTAATTCATAAAAGTAAGCGGAAATATATTTACATTCGTATTATTATATTCATTCCCATGTACTTTCATCAAGCGATAAAGCATTATCATAATGTATCCGGCCGCGATTCGTAAGTACCAGAAAATGCACATATTCTACAAGCGATGAGATGGTCCCGTTGGTAGCGTTCCTGGCTTCGGTCCGCAGGGGCGCGGGATCGTTCTTCGCGCTCAGTGCTTTTTTTTAATTATTATTACTATTAATTCTTATTTGATTAGTTATTTTTATTGGTTATCATTATTATTTTAATTAGTTATCTTTTAGTGTCGAAAAATTTATCGCGCACTCTGACCGCTTATTTTTATTAGTTTGTACGTTAATTTAAATATAATAATAAATCAAAATTACAACTTATTTATCGTCTAAAAAATTGTTTGCGCTTCACTCACACCCGTCCTTATGCCAAATAAATTGTAATTCATAAAAGTAACCGGAAATATGATTATATTCGTATTATTATATTCATTCTCATATACTTTCATCAAGCGATAAAGCATTATCATAATGCTTTATCGCTTAAAACTCCGCATAAAAACTCCGATTTTTTCCGGAAAATTTCTCCAATTTTTTCCGAATTTTTCTATAAATTGGAACAAATGTGATGAATTCGGAGTTTTGCGGACAATTATTTTTACGCAAACATCCAAGTTTATCCGAATTTCTCCGAATTTTTGAGAATTTTTCCGAATATTTCATCATTTTAATTACGAGCACGGGAAAATCTCGGAAATTATATGAAGACTTTAAGGGGTAAGACCACTGGAACGGCCTTACAGGAAGCGTATTTTTTGATATTTTTTTTGGCGGAAGAAAATGTTATAGACAAATAATACTTGCGGTATTTATTGAGCATATATTTAAGTATACAGGGTGACAATTATAAAGTGGCCACCCATTTTTTTTAATTCTTGCGCGGCCATTTTGGGACGGCAAAGGTGCGCTTTTGAAATGGTTTTTCGAGAACTCTTCGAAAAAAAATATAGCGCCTATCTGGGAAAAGTATGACACCAAAAAAAAAAAAATCTGGGTAAATATAAAAATGGCATTCTGCGCTTAGAGAAGCAAAGTGGACTTGATTCTGAACACGTAGGACCCGGATGAGGGCCTCAAAAAAATGGTACCATTGAGAAAAAGGCCATTGAAACATCAATATCGAACGGTAGTTCCAACTGAACTCCTAGGAACGGCGGAGTTGGAATGGCCAGGAACGGAGTGGGCGTTGAAGCATTCGCCGCTATCTTCTTGACGTGGCTGTCATGAGGTTGCAGAAGTCACCGGGAGATGTCGGGTCGTGGCTGACGTTACGATGACAGGCGTCCGAGTGTGCGAGTGTAACGTGGAATATGAATGTCGAACGGGCTTCATTTGTTTGCAGGTCCCGCGGAATCGGCGAAGAAAAAATACGAAAGCACCTAAAAGCCCTGGCCATGAGTCAATAATTAAACGAGCAATTGTCGATTCGAGCCGCGCTGGGTGGATGTACCGTTTTTGAACGCCAAGAAAGCGGTCTTCCCGAAATCGTGTTTAAGGGGTCAATTAAGATAATAAAGAATGCGTGACGATTAAATGTGAATGCGGTCTTAAAGATTATGAGGAAGTAAGTTCACCTTAGAGTTTTACGGCAAGAGGAGGCGATTGAGAGTGGATTTAAGGGGTTGAATTGCAAAACGGGACGCGTGCAAATTTGTTTGTCGAAAACGGATCAGAGGACTTCCTTCAAACGGGGCGAACGTTTCGTTTTTGGGTGTGAGAAAGCTCCTTAGCGAGATGTTGATTATCGCCGAGAAATGTTAAGGGGCTCACGCTGAAGAAGCGCACGCGTGAATCTTATTTTGAATCGAAGTAGAGAATTTTTACGAGATAAAGTACATTTATCGACTTGTGCAGTGACAGTTGAAACTTGAACGAAAACTCGACTTTGGGAAACCGCATTTAAGGGGCTTCTTCAGCGTGTTCCTGCTGCGCGGTCCGAGTATGCGCGAGTTCCTTTGCCCTCCTCTCATTTTTATTATCTTGTATAGGTACTTTTATTTGCGATTGTCATCATTATTCAATATTTTTTCTTTTCTCTTTTTTCCCTTTTCGCTGTTCCAGATTATCTATCTTATTTTCCATTTTTCTTTTTTTTTAATTTCCTTTTGATTAATTCTTTTTTTCCACCCCTTCCTTCTTTTTTCTCGTTCTTCAATGCTTTCTTTCCAGTTTCCCCATTCTTCGTTTGCCGTTAGTTTCTCTTTAAAATTCTTTAGAACCTTTATTTGCTTGCTTATTCATTTTTTAAAATGACATTTATGTCTGTTTTTTTTTTCATTTCAATGGTTACTATTATTTGGTAAATTAGAAAATATATACATTAGTAGATAATATATTATTATTATTATTATTATTTAAAAAATCCTGCTCCCCTTTCCTCCCCCGGTCATCCGATTGGAGGCTACATGGCACGCCATGACTCTTCGGCGAGTCTTGGCATTTTCGGGACGATCCGGGAGTCCAATACTCCTTTGTTCCCGACGCGGACGTGCCACGCATCACGATGTGTCAAGCCTTCCGCATTACCGACGACGAGGCGACGCGACTGCATGACCTCATCGACGCTCACGTTCCTAAAGATCCCGCGGACTCGGCGATGGCCTCCCTCTCCACTGGACGAGACGTACGTGTCTGCCGATTTGTACGGCAGACACGTACGTCTGCCGGGGAGTCTCGTCCTCCTTCTTCCGCGCCTTCTCCAAGTGTTTCTCGGCCACCGCCACACGCCTCTCGCCCTCCATCCTCGCCTCCTCCGTTCGTGCACACGCGACGTCCCGCTCCCTTTGCATGGAGTCTGCCTCCACTCCGAATCTCGTCGCCAAGGCCCGGTACCTGGTCACATGCCAATGCTCTCTCCATAGCATGAACTGGTAGCCCGCCATAATGTCCAGGATCCATCTGATCCCGGGCTTGGATGGCTTGATAGTATCCTGGAATATGTACTCCTCTAGCTTTTTCCTCTGCTTATCTATCCACATAGCGAGCTCAGCGTTCCTGGCATCCTCCTCCGCGATCGCACTCGGCGTCACCTTAACTGGGGGAGGGTCCTCCTTTGCCGTTGTATCCACCTTTTCCGCCTCCACGGGTGTGGTTGTCGCTTCCATCACCTCGTGTGTCTTTTCGGCCGGCTTGAGGAACGGGTCCTCGAGCCAGCCTTCTTCTTCGACTTCGGTCCTGTCTTCTTACGCTTTGCGGCAGGATTCTTCGAAGAACCCCCGCGGCCGGGGGACCTTGCCGAATCGCTGTCGAAAACGAGTTCCCCCCGCGAGCGCTTCACGCTTCGTTGGGTGCGTCCTCCCTCGGAAGCGATCGGCGCCACGCTGGAACTTCTCAACATGCCTGGTCTGATCGTTGATTTTCCGATTTCCATATCCTTGTCCATTGACGTGCCTTATGTCATTGCCATATCCATCTTAATTTTGCTTGTTCTTTGTTTACAATATTCCATTTTTGATCCCACGATTATGGTCGGTTATAAATGTCCACCCCGGTCTTCCGCCTTACCGGGGTAAGAGGACTAAAATACACCCGCGAGCCTGCCCCAAAGGCACCGGGGAGGCCGCTTATGAACAGTACAACCTTTATCGTCGGAATCGTACGTTCGAGGTTGGGGATTTCGTCGTGCGCCGGGCGCATTGGTTATCGGCCGCTGCGAGACACGTGTCCGCGACGCTAGCGCCCCGTTTCGAGGGGCCGTACATGATCTCAAAACAACGCTTTCGAGTTGTCTACGAGCTCACCGATCTCGACGGGCGATCATTGGGAAAAGTCTCGGTTCAGGACTTGAAGCCCTACCAACCCCCGGAATTACCGACCTAATCGTGTTTTACCCTTGCAGGTCAACGACATGAATCCAGCTACCGAAGTCTCGGACAACAAAGTGCTGATGATCGAGCCGGAAGAGGAGTGGCTCAATGGGCTACCGGCGACGGAGCTAATCCGAGCGTGCGCGGCCACCCTTGCCGCTACCGATAACCGGGACCCCGATTCGACGGGTGCGTTGGTCCGGGCGAACACGCACGTGGCCCAGGAAAGCCCGGAGCCCGGCCTGGACACGGTCCTGACGCCTCGTCGGACTCGAAGGCCCCGGCGAAAAGCTCTCGCTCGGGCGCCTCAAGCCGCTGGTCCAGCGGTGGCCGGCCCCCCGGGAGTTGTTCTCGCCGCCGTCGCGACGACCTCTTGGGTCGAAGCTCCCGAATCACGGCGGTCCTTGGAACGGACCTGCTACAGCTGCGGGGAACCGGGTCACCGGTACTCGCAGTACCCGTTGGGTCCGCCGACCACCATCTCCTGCCAACGTTGTGGCCGCAAGGGCAAAACCTTGTGGATCTGCTCCGCTTGCAGCGAGGGGTAGAAGGCTCAAGGGCCGTATGTCCCGCGGGTGGGTCGGAACGTCCCCCGTGACGAGCCGAGGGCGCTCCGAGCGTCGGGACCGCGGTCTCGAAAGTCGCGGTCCCGACCCCAAGACAGCTCCCCCTGGGGGTGCGGGACGACCACCTGCGCGCGGCCCTACGAGGGCCGCGAACCCTACCCGCGGGGTAGCTCACGGAGGTGGGGCTCACCCAGCCCCTTGAGCGGGCAGACGCCCTGTTCTCTTAACGGGCCGAAAGGCCATTGTTCTCGACATATGGCCTTAAAGGCCTAGCTCTCGCAATACGGGCCGAAAGGCCCCGGTTCTCGCCATAAGGGCCGAAAGCCCTCAGCTCGCGCAATACGGGCCGAAAGACCGCAGTTCTCGCAATACGAGGCAGAAGGCCCGTTCCCGACATACCAGGTGTGTAAGTATGAAACCGGAATTTTTGTACAGAAAAAACACGTTTATTGTAATGATACGATACAAAGTAACTGGAGATGGCTTCTCGGGTCACCTTTAACTGATCCGCCAGTTGTTGTTGTGTTTGAGCGTCGTCATTGTCCAACAAGGCTTGCAGGTCAGCGTCTTCAAACTTTTTCGGTGGTCTTCCACGTTCTTCGTTCCTCACGTCAAAATCGCCACTTTTGAACCGTTTGAACCACTCGAAACACTGTGTTTTGCCGAGAGCATGCTCACCAAACGCCTCCACAAGCATTCGATGCGATTCGGCTGCGGTTTTCTTCAGATGAAAACAGGAAAGTAGTGCTGTCCGCAAATCGTAATTTGTTGGCACAAAACTCGACATGTTTATCTCTAATAAACTAATGCTACTGAATGAAACTCGTGTTATTGTGAGTTGGAAATCTTTGTCGGATATCAATACAATAACAAGACACCGCTGACGTGATGTGTCGGTAACTGCATCGACATCTAGCGCCACCTATGGGCAAATTCCGGTTTCATACTTACGCACCTGGTAGACACCGAGGGGTTACCGTTCTACGAGAGGCTCCCGTTCCCGCCAGGATTCCACATGCCGATCTCGCCACGATCTCGTCAACCGTCGGTAGGTCCACGCCGTCGTTCCCAAAGGACAAGAGACAGTCTCCGGAAGGGATATCGTATTCTTTTTTTTGCTTGTTCTGTTTTGTTTTGTTTTTTTTTATTTTGTAGAAAGTTTTTCTCGGGCCGCATCATGTCCGTGCCGATCTCATTCCACCTCAATCGGTCGATTTGTTTTTGAATAATCATGCTCTCGCGTAGTAACTTTGGAGGAAAAAAACTTATGCTACCGCTTTAAGAATAAGATGCATTTTTGTTCTCGATACGCTCAATGGCGGTCTCGTCCCATCACCAAAGAGGCTCGCAAAGGATCCGTAATCTACGTTCGTTGCGTCGCCCTTAGTTGGGTGTTCACAAATTTTTTTTTCGCTTTATCTGTGTCCATCGTGAAAGTTGTCTCGTGCCGCATCATGTTTGTGCTGATCTCGTTCCCTCATAATCTATGGATTTATGTATGAATCATGATGCTCTCGCGTGATAATTTTGAGGGAAAAATCTATGCTACCGCTTTAGAAATGAAATATATTGCGGTTGTTCTCGATACGCCTAACAACGATCTCGCTCCAACAGTAAGAAGGCTTGCACACGATCCGTACCTCACGATCGTGAGCTGCCCTTGGTTGGGTGTTCGCGAAGCTTTTGTAGCTGTTTTTGTTCCGTGTTTCATTCTGAAATATTTCTCGCGCTGAGATTACGTTTCGTGCCAATCACGTTTCCCCATGCCCTATTCATTTATTTATGAATGTTTAAGCTTCCGCTTCGTAACATTGGGGGAAGATGTATGCTCCCGCTTTACGGATGGAATATGTTTCTGTGGTTCTCGATACGCCCACTAGCGATCCCGCTTCAATATTGAAGAGGCTCGTCGACGATTCGTAAAGTAAGTTCGTCGCGCTGCTCTCGTTTGGTTGCTCACGAAAAGATACGCCTTATTGTTGCGTGGTTGAGTTTCGTTCTCGTCCGATGCGATGATGTCGGTCTCATTCTTCTGGCCCACTCACCCCAAAACGAACAGTTGGTCGGATTAAGGTCAGCACCAGAAGTTACCGTCGTTCTAAAACGAGATGCTGATTTCGGCCTCGATGCCGAAAACTACCCGAAGAGGTGGGGAGTTGTGACGTGATTTTTAAAACTCCCGGTCACAAAGAACTCTCCGAACAGTTACCGATCAATTTTGTTCCCGAATGGTTTGGTCTCCCCGATTCGCCTCGGCTACAGTTCAGATTACGCGTTACCGATAGCGAGATTGAGATTTCGTTTGAGTTTTGTTGGGGTTTCGGGCGTTTTTATACGTCGCGGGGGTAGGGATCAAAGTATCGAGCTGCCCGACGGAGAGGAGCGCCCGACGGAAGTCGCCGAGAATTGGCCGAGGTCCGGGCGTATTACCGGCGCCCCACGGATAAGGTGCATGAACGCTGGAGTACGGGCGAAGGGTCATGGAACCCCTTCGTGCCGATTTTGCGATGAGTTAGATGCCCTGTTCTCGCTGTGCACCGGGGGATGCGATCTTGGGCGATCGCCATACGCTAACGCGGGAATATTTCCCAATAAGTTACCGATAGCGTATAGCGGCGATTCACGTTAGAGGGCAGGAGTTATCGGTCAAGGGATTTGACTTTTCGATCGCGACTTTGTGAAAAGGTCTCGAAGCAAAAGTCTGGATCGAACTGCCTTCCCGATAACTCGGCTTTGATCTCGCGCTCCCGTGTTGACAGTTTTTCTGTCGACACGCTCGGTTCGTTCCCTATCGCGCTATATGAGCGCGCGTTATCGAGTACGTTTTGGTACATTTTCGCGAAATGTGTCTGCTAACGTGATCGAGAAATTCTCGTACGAGATTCCTCCACCGAGCCTAAGGATTGTAGTGCATTTTTGGTGCGTTCCTGAATTTCTTACGGAAAGATTTCCCTCCCGTGTAGCTCTCGCAAACAAAATAACAAACGAGTTGACGGCCGACGTGGTCCCAGTCGACAGTCTGCGTCGTCCTTTCGCGGTTGTTATGAGAGGGGTACGGTTAGGAACGGGGAGGATGGTGTCGCAGACTCCATATAATAAAACAAACTTAAAGCAAACTTAACATTAACAAATAAATTACTAGTGAAGGTGCGTGGCGGAGATGAAGCCCGAGCGTGGTCACGCGGTCTTTTCTCCATCTCCTTGTGACGCAACGTCACAACTCCCCCCTGCTTAAACCGAAATACTCCCCTCTTTTCCTGCAAGAGCGGTTAATCAGTTATGACATTTTGAATTCAGGCGAGGTGGTCGGGATGGGTTTTTTTCGGAAAGGTTTACTTTAGTACTATGCTGGCGGCAGTTAATCTTAATACCTTACTGGCTGAAGTTACTTTTAATACTGACGGCGATCACCTACTTACAAATAAATCACAGACTTGTGACCTTAGTTTCCTAAATTTTTGCATCGCATACTTAGATACTGTCGTCAGGCGTTCTGTACCTTCGCCATTGGATGAGTATCTCGATGCTCGCTGGGACTTCCGGCGAGGCTTCTTTGGCCTTTCACCGTATATATTCTCTAGGTGACTCGAGTTGAATAGCTGGTCGCTGGATTCTTTTTCTTCGCGGCTTCTCGGCAGTTCGGTGAAACGGTTCTAGGGCCAGGCCGTGTAATTTGGGATATCGTGTTTGGGGCAGCAGTAGGTAGGGGTAGATTTGGAGCATCAGGATAGGGACATCAGTAGAGGGAGGGGGAATTTAGGGCATCAGGATAAGGACATCAGGACAGGAGACATGCCTCTCGCAAAACCCAAGTTAGCACACAAAGCAAAGCAAGCATTAATAAGCCCGAGTCTGTTCCCCATCGTACTGTCCTTGTCGTTCTAAACGCGAGATCAGGTCGAAGAAGTGGGCATTGGAGAGCTCTACCCGCTTCGAACGTTGGGAACGTAGCCCGCTATGGCGACGCCGTTTTGGGCTTGGGGCTACTATTGCTGGAGATCGCGGCCTACTCGGGCCGGCAATCGCTGGGTCAGGGGCGGCCTTTTCTTCGGGGGTGGGACTCATTGCGGGTCCCGGAAGGGCTTCAGATCCTTGATGTGAACTCTGGGGTTGCGACGACTTGTCAGATTCCAGTTCATACACTACAGGTGAGTGCACCGCCAGGATACGAAGGGGCCGCTGTACCGCAGCGCCAGTTTGGCGGCGAAGTGCTGCGCTCCTGACGACAGAACTCGGTTCTTTCGCAGAACTACATCTCCCACGTGATACCTCGAATCTTTTCGGTTCTTGTTGTAGTATTTGGCCTGCCTTTTCGCGGCGGCCTCCAAGTTCTTCCGAACCCAGTCGTGCAGCAGAGGTAACCGCTGCATCCGATTGGATCAAGCTTCCGGGTCTCCTGAGGTTAACTTGCGGGGTTCAGGGACTTCGTTTCATAGGCTTTAAGCTGGGCGAGGGTTACGGCCAAAATTAAAAAATGCGGGCGTCATCTGGGTGGAGGACTGCACGGCCGTGTTCATCGCGAAGCATAATTTCGGAAGATGGGTATCCCTAATGCCTTCATTATGGTGATGCCGGATGATATGGATGATATGATGATATGGATGATCGGAGCAAATGGGCAATTCATGCGGTGCTGCAAGCTGCGAGTAGGACGCATTGTTTACGTAATAAAGAAGAAATCCACATAGCCTTTGACGTTTCCGCGCAACTTCCAATGTTGTTCGACCATTCCTGTAATGGTATTTGTCGATTTCATCTTCGATCGAGTCAACGATTCCGGAGACGGGCAAATTGACCCGCAGCTCGAGCGTCTAACAGCTTCTATAAACCAAGCAAAGATTAAATCGATGCTTTGAATCCTTTTCGGAGCATCTATCGGATATTCCTGAAATGCTCCATTCAAAATAGTTTTCGATTTCATATTATTTTAGGCCAGAGCTAGTGGGCAGTTCAGGCACTGCTGCGAACTGCGGGTATGACGCATTGTTTACTCGATAAAGATAAAATCAACATTGCCCTTCACGTTTCCGTGCAACTGTCAACGTCTTTGACCGTCCTCGTAATAGCATTTGTCGATTTCATTTTCGAACGAGTCAACGATCCGGAGACGGGCAAGGTGCGTCATTGACGCGTAGCTCGAGCGACTAACAGCTGGTGCGAACGAAGCAAAGATGAAATCGATGCTTTGAATGCTTTTCGGAGTATCTATCGGACATTCCTGAAATGAACCAATGAAAATTGTTCTCGATTTCATCTTGTTTCCGGTCAGAGCTAGTGGGCAATTCAGGCACTGCTGCAAGCTGCGGGAACAACGCATTGGTTACGTAATAAAGATGAAATCAACATTGCCTTGGATGTTTCCGCGCAACTTTAAACGTCGTTCGACTGTCCTTGTAATGGCATTTGTCGATTTCATCTTCGATCGAGTAAAATATTCCGGAGACGGGCAAGGTGCGTCATTGACCCGCAGCTCGAGCATTTAACAGCCTCTACAAACCAAGCAAAGATGAAATCGATGCATCGAATGCTTTTCGGAGCATCTAACGAACATTCCTGAAATGATCCAATAAAAATTGTTCTCGATTTCATCTTATTTCCGGTCAGAGCTAGTGGGCAATTCAGACACTGCTGCAAGCTGCGCGTACGACGCATTGATTGCGTAATAAAGATGAAATCAATATTGCCTTTGAGGTTTCCGCGCGACTTCCAACCCCGTTCGATCGTGACCGCAATGGCATCTGTCGATTTCATCCACGATCGAGTCAACGATTCCGGAGACGGGCATGGTGCGTCATTGACGCGTAGCTCGAGCGACTAACAGCTGGTGCGAACGAAGCAAAGATGAAATCGATGCTTTGAATGCTTTTCGGAGTATCTATCGGACATTCCTGAAATGAACCAATGAAAATTGTTCTCGATTTCATCTTGTTTCCGGTCAGAGCTAGTGGGCAATTCAGACACTGCTGCAAGCTGCGCGTACGACGCATTGATTGCGTAATAAAGATGAAATCAATATTGCCTTTGAGGTTTCCGCGCGACTTCCAACCCCGTTCGATCGTGACCGCAATGGCATCTGTCGATTTCATCCACGATCGAGTCAACGATTCCGGAGACGGGCATGGTGCGTCATTGACCCGCAACTCGAGCGACTAACAGCTGGTTCAAACCAAGCGAAGACGAAATCGATGCTTTGAATCCTTTTCGGAGCATTTATCGGACATTCCTGAAATAATCCATTCAAATTGATTCTCGATTTCATCTTATTTCCGGCCAGAGCTAGTGGGCAATTCAGACACTGCTGCAAGCTGCGGGAACAACGCATTGGTTACGTAATAAAGATGAAATCTTCATTGCCTTGGATGTTTCCTCGTAACTTTAAACGTTGTTCAACCGTCCCCGTAATGGTGTCACATCCTGCGACGTAATCGCTGAACTTTTCCTATAGCCCCTCTTATCCACGCGAGTCTGACGAATACATGGTTCTAGGACCGATTTCTCCGAAAAGTCGTAAAACAAAAAAATATACTCATCCCGCCAACAGACCCTAACATTGTCTTGATTTTAACCCATCCGGAAACCAAGGACTCGGACGAACGAACCGGCCTATTCCTCTGCACGCACAAAAAAATACATTCTTCCGGGGAAGGGCCTCTGACGCTTGCAGTAATAAAATTAGATGACATAACGCGCTTTCCCAGGCTGGCCAACTAACTCTTTCTCTCTCGCCTGACGCATTCCGTCACGAATAAGGCCCTATTTGTCTCCTCTCGGTTTCCCCATATACTCGATAAGAGAAGCTGCGCTGTGTTCTCGGAAATGCAGCGCTGATCTCGATTATATGCCCACTTACCCAATAATACGCCGACAACTCGTTCTCAGTTCCTTCTTCCGGCCAACCACACGAATCAGGTCATGTTTTATGCCCGGACCACCAATCCAAAAAAAAGATTTCTTCCTCCAAAAATTTATCCCACCCCGTTTTCTGGTAGTCCGAAAGAATTGTCCTCGCATCAGACTCCGATTAGAATGCAACGAGCTCAGACCTAGAGTTCTCTTACCGATACCCATCGCGTTAAACCTTTGTTCCCTTTTGTAACGCGAACGTTGTCATACGATTCAAGCTTGGAACATCTTGTACTTCGAAACTTCTGTAACGTTACGCGAAAATCATAAGAACCTTGACGTTGTATTCCGCGCATTGCTTTATTGTAAATTCCATTCTCGATCCGTGAAACTCACAAATAATATTAGAATCTGTGTCGTCGAACATCTGTATCCGTCTCACCCATACACACACCATCTGCGAGCGCTTCTGGCCCTCCGGCGCAGGGCTCTTAGTTTTACGACCGTTACCCGACACCCAAGCGACTGGGTCATCACCGAGGCGCACCAATGTAAGCGAACATACTCTTATATTTTGTTTCCGATTTGTATCCCAAAGAAATAATAGCATTAACCCATACGGTTAATGCTAATAAATTACGAGTCAATCGAACACAAGTGTCGCAACCATTATTTCAATAATTGGATCATCCACGGAATCCCTTGAAATTCCCTCTTCCACCAGCACGTCCCCTTTTTAACCCTCATCCCGTGCTATTACGCTAGGCGTGGGCAAGAAAGAGAGATACCACACACACACATATATATATATATACACACAGGGTGATCCAGAATAGGTGTAACAGCGGGAAATGCCGGGTTCGGCAGGTTACTCCGAAGATTTCTACCGAGCCGTTTTCTTTTTTTCGCCTCCGTCATCAAATGGGAAGCATTAGAAAATAGGCGTTCGATCTTCGAAATTAACGCTTGAATCCGCCATGTTGGACGATCGAAAAGGGCAGAAGAGTAGACGAAGGGCCACGAAGTCGTAGCCGACGTCAAGAAGGTTCTGCGAAACAGCAGCGTTTGACAAATGCCAGCGCGCATGATCTGACGTTTAGCGAAACATTCGCTACGCTGCCTGTCAACCTATTCGGCCCGAGAATCGTGACACACGATTTGACGTTTCACCTATCGTCTGGGCACGATTACGATATCTCCGGCGCCTTGATTTAACCATGGATAATCAATATTTGGGCCAAAATAAGCACTTTTTGAAGAATAAAAAATCGCGATTTTGGCTTCGTTTAGTGGATACAGATACAATCCCCTCTCTATAATATATATAGATAAAGAGTCAACCCGAATAAAGAATATCGATGTGTGTGCGGAATCGTTGGGTGGGTCTGAAGCACCTTCGATGTGTGGGCGGAATCGTTGGGTGGGTTTGGAGCACCTTCGATGTGTGGGCGGAATCGTTGGCTGGGGCTGAAGCACCTTCGATGTGTGGGCGGAATCGTTGGGTGGGTCTGGAGCACCTTCGATGTGTGGGCGGAATCGTTGGGTGGGTCTGAAGCACCTTCGATGTGTGGGCGGAATCGTTGGGTGGGTCTGAAGCACCTTCGATGTGTGGGCGGAATCGTTGGGTGGGTCTGAAGCACCTTCAACACCCTTTGTTTGAGTTTGTTTGGGCTTGGTTGGGTTTGGTTAGGCTTGGTTTGTTTGGGTCATCGATCATCGAAAAATCGGGGAAATAAATGTTTTACTCTTCAAAGCGCTGTAACTCCGAAACTAAGGCTCGAAACGAAAAAAGTTATTCTTGTTTTTCGTATTTTTTTCGCCCATATTACATAATCCAATGATAAAATTAAGGCGCCGGAGATATCGTAATCTCCCCATCGTCTGCTATCGCTCGGCGTATTGCGTGCCAAAGCGTGAAGCGCGCCGCAATTAATGACATTTACGAATTTTGCAGCGATTATCCATCGAGAGCGCCTGTTCTTTTTGCTTCCTTAAGAAATAACAATTAACAAAACCAAAGAAATGTCAATGATTATCGAATTTCGATAAACCGAACGATTTTTCTTGCGTATTGAAAAAAAATCAATACATAAGTTTTTATTAACAAACTCTCAATAAATTGACGCTACATTTTCAAGAATTGAATGTTTTCGGAATTCCATTTCTCATTCGACCACTCCGTTCAGTATCATAGTCGGATTGATCTCCAAAAATACATTTTTCTGTACGAATATCATCTCAAAGTGTGTTCGAGCGGGGTTAGGAAACATGAGGAGAAGCTTTCCATTTCCTCATTAGGGGAGACGAAATCAGTCGGTTCCGGCAGACGAAAATCGATACGACGTTTTTTTAGGATTGAAAATAGATGAGAAGATCTTCTGCATCGCCTGAGATACAATTTTTCACGTACCGATACGGGTTGATTCTGGAAATCCCAAAGCGTTGCGACTCTGTTTGCGGTTTCTCTTAAGGAGTCACCACTCGAGCGGCAGAAAATTAGGCCTAACGTTGACAATTTATTTGGCAGCATGAAAAAAGGAATAGGATTTCTTATGAGTGGGTTTATGTAAGGCATATTAAAGGATGTAAAAATTATTGTAATTTTCATACAAAATAGCGACGACAGAGCCCATCTTGAAAAACTTGTTTTTCAAACTGCAGCTTCATAATTACATTCTCTATGGGCGTACGTAGCCGTTTTTTTCAATTAAATGTAAACTTTTTTTTTATAAACAATTTATGGCTTATCTTTTGGGCAAAAAATCGATTTATTTCTTTCAATGTCCGCCATTTTTTCAAAATTTGATCGAAAAATCCCTACGTCGTCCCATAGAGAATGTAATTATGAAGCTACTATCAACATTTCAAATCGATCCGTTGCAAAGGTGTTCGTGTACTCCGTTCTCCCAGTTTGGAAAAAACACGTTATTCAGGATGGGCTCTGTCGCGCCATTTTGCATGAAAATTATAATACATTTTTTTTATCCTTTAGTATGTGTTAAATAAACCCTCTAAAAAGAAATCCTATCCTTTTATCAAATTCCCAAAATAAATTGTCAAAGTTAGGCCTTATTTTCTGCCGCTAGAGTGGTGTTACCCCTTAAGAATATTAGAACACCAGCGTTATGTAAAGGGTCAACATTTGTGCTACTTTATTTTAAAATGTTATTTATTTATTCATTTCACGTGTGATCAGAGCAAATGGACAATTCATGCGGTGCACGAATCGTTGTCCGAATTGATTTCATCTCCTATCGCGATCGGGAACGAGATGAATTTATCTCGTTTCAATGTCATCGGAAAGAAGATGAAATCAATGGTGAACTCGTCGTGACGGCTTCGAGTATGTCCTACGGACACTAGAAGAATCATTGACACAATTGATTTCATCTCCATTCGCGATCGGGAACGAGATGAAATCATCTCTTTGCGATATTATCGGAATGGAGATGAAATCAACCGCGAACTCGTTGTGACGCTGTCGAGTATGTTCTATGGATAATGCACGAATCGTTGTCCGAATTGATTTCATCTTCAATCGCGATCGGGAACGAGATGAATTCATCTCGTTTCAATATAATCGGAAAGAACATGAAATCAATGGCGAACTCGTCGTGACGTTGTCGAGTGTAACCTATGGATACTTCACGAATCACTGACAGAATTGATTTCATCTCCGTTCGCGATCGGGAACGGGATGAATTCATCTCGTTCCGATATAATCGGAAACGAGTGGAAATCAAAGGCAAACTCGTCGTGACGGCTTCGAGGATGTCCTACGGACACTAGAAGAATCATTGACAGAATTGATTTCATCTTCGTTCGCGATCGGGAACGAGATGAAATCATCTCTTTGCGATATTATCGGAATGGAGATGAAATCAACCGCGGACTCGGTGTGACGTTGTCGAGTATGTCCTATGGACAATGCACGAATCGTTGTCTGAATTGATTTCATCTCCTATCACAATCGGGAACGAGATGAATATATCATGTTTCAATGTCATCGGAAAGGAGATGAAATCAATTTCGAACTCGTCGTGACGGCTTCGAGTATGTTCTACGGACACTAGAAGAATCATTGACAGAATTGATTTCATCTCCGTTCGCGATCGGGAACGAGATGAAATCATCTCTTTGCGATATTATCGGAATGGAAATTAAATCAACCGCGAACTCGGTGTTGGGTTGTCGAGTGTATCCTATGGATACTGCACGAATCACTGACAGAATTGATTTCATCTCCGTTCCCGATCGGGAACGAGAGAAATTCATCTCGTTCCGATATAATCGGAAACGAGATGAAATCAAAGGCAAACTCGTCATGACGGCTTCGAGTATGTCCTACGGACACTAGAAGAATCATTGACAGAATTTATTTCATATCCGTTCGCGATCGGGAAGGAGATGAAATAATCTCTTTGCGATGTTATCGGAATGGAGATGAAATCAACCGCGAACTCGTTGTGACGTTATCGAGTATGCCCTATGGATAATGCACGAATCGTTGTCTGACTTGATTTCATCTCCTATCGCGATCGGAAACGAGATGAATTTGTCCCATTTCAATATTATCGGAAAGGAGATGAAATCAATGGCAAACTCGTCGTGACGGGTTCGAGTATGTCCTACGGACACTAGAAGAATCATTGACAGAATTGATTTCATCTCCTTTCGCGATCGGGAACGAGATGAAATCATCTCTTTGCGATATAATCGGAAACGAGATGAAATCAAAGGCAAACTCGTCGTGACGGCTTCGAGTATGCCCTACGGACACTAGAAGGATCATTGACAGAATTGATTTCATCTCCGTTTCGCGATCGGGAACGAGATGAAATCATCTCTTTGCGATATTATCGGAATGGAGATGAAATCAACCGCGAAGTCGTTGTGACGTTGTCGAGTATCTCCTATCGATAATGCACGAATCGTTGTCCGAATTGATTTCATCTCCTATCGAGATCGGGAACGAGATGAATTTATCTCGTTCCAATATCATCGGAAAGGAGATGAAATCAATAGCGAACTCGTCGTGACGTTGTCGAGTGTATCCTATGTATACTTCACGAATCACTGACAGAATTGATTTAATCTCCGTTCGCGATCGGGAACGAGATGATTTCATCTCGTCGCGATATCATGGAAAAGGAGATCGCGATAGGAGATGAAATCAATTCGGACAACGATTCGTGCATTATCCATAGGACATACTCGACAACGTCACAACGAGTTCGCGGTTGACTTCATCTCCATTCCGATAATATCGCAAAGAGATGATTTCATCTCGTCCCCGATCGCGAACGGAGAACAAATCAATTCTGTCAATGATTCTTCTAGTGTCCGTAGGACATACTCGAAGCCGTCACGACGAGTTCGCCATTGATTTCATATCCTTTCCGATGATATTGAAATAAAATAAATTCATCCCGTTCCCGATCGCGATAGAAGATGACATCAATTCGGACAACGATTCGTGCATTATCCATAGGACATACTCGACAACGTCACACCGAGTTCGCGGTTGATTTAATCTCCATTCCGATAAAATCGGAAAGAGATGATTTCATCTCGTTCCCGATCGCGAACGGAGATGAAATCAATTCTGTCAATGATTCTTCTAGTGTGCGTAGGACATAGTCGAAGCCGTAACGACGAGTTTGCCTTCGATTTCATTTCGTTTCCGATTATATCGGAACGAGATGAATTCATCTCGTACCCGATCGCGAACGGAGACGAAATCAATTCTGTCAGTGATCCATGCAGTATCCATAGGATACACTCGACAACGTCACGACGAGTTCGCCATTGATTTCATCTCCTTTCCGATGATATTGAAACGAGATAAACTGATCTCGTTCCCGATCGCGACAGGAGATGAAATCAATTCGGACAACGATTCGTGCATTATCCATAGGACATACTCGACAACGTCACAACGAGGTCGCGGTTGATTCCATCTCCATTCCGATAATATCGCAAAGAGATGATTTCATCTCGTTCCCGATCGCGAACGGAGATGAAATCAATTCTGTCAATGATTCTTATAGTGTCCGTAGGACACACTCGAAGCCGTCACGACGAGTTTGCCTTTGATTCCATCTCGTTTCCGATTTTATCGCAAAGAGATGATTTCATCTCGTTCCCGATCGCGAAAGGAGATGAAATCAATTCTGTCAGTGATTCTTTTAGTGTCCGTAGGACATACTCGAAGCCGTCACGACGAGTTCGCCATTGATTTCATCTCCTTTCCGATGATATTGAAACGAGACAAATTCATCTCGTTTCCGATCGCGATAGGAGATGAAATCAAGTCGGACAACGATTCGTGCATTATCCATAGGACATACTCGATAACGTCACAACGATTTCGCGGTTGATTTCATCTCCATTCCGATAATATCGCAAAGAGATGATTTCATCTCGTTCCCGATCGCGAACGGAGATGAAATCAATTCTGTCAATGGTTCTTCTAGTGTCCGTAGGACTCACTCTTAGCCGTCACGACGAGATTGTCATTGATTTCATCTCATTTCCGATGATATTGAAACAAGATAAATTCATCTCGTTCCCGAAAGCGATAGGAGATGGAATCAATTCAGACAACGATTCGTGCATTACCCATACGACATACTCGATAAGGTCGCAACAAGTTCGCGGTTGATTTAATCTCCATTTCGATAATATCGCAAAGAGATGATTTCGTCTCGTTCCAAATCGCGAACGGAGATGAAATCAATGGCGAACTCGTCGTGACGTTGTCGTAGTATATCCTATGGATACTCCACGAATCACTGACAGAATTGATTTTATCTCCGTTCGCGATCGGGAACAAGATGGATTCATCTCGTTCCGATATAATCGGAAACGAGATGAAATCAAAGGCAAACTCGTCGTGACGGCTTCGAGTATGTCTTACGGACATTAGAAGAATAGTTGACACTAGAAGAATAGTTGATTTCATCTCCGTTCGCGATTGGGAACGAGATGAAATCATCTCTTTGCGATAATATCGGAATGGAGATGAAATCAACCGCGAACTCGTTGCGACCGTGTCGAGTATGTCGTATGGATAATGCACGAATCGTTGTCCGAATTGATTTCATCTCCTATCGCGATCGGGAACGAGATGAATTTATCTCATTTCAATATCATCGGAAAGGAGATGAAATCAATGGCGAACTCGTCGTGACGGCTTCGAGTATGTTCTACGGACACTAGAAAAATCATTGACAGAATTGATTTCATCTCCGTTCGCGATTTGGAACGAGACGAAATCATCTCTTTCCGATATTATCGGAATGGAGATGAAATCAACCGCGAACTCGTTGCGATCTTATCGAGTATGTCGTATGGATAATGCACGAATCGTTGTCTGAATTGATTCCATCTCCTATCGCGATCGGGAACGAGATGAATTTATCTTGTTTCAATATCATCGGAGAGGAGATGATATCAATGGCAAACTCATCGTGACGGCTAAGAGTGAGTCCTACGGACACTAGAAGAACCATTGACAGAATTGATTTCATCTCCGTTCGCGATCGGGAACGAGATGAAATCATCTCTTTGCGATATTATCGGAATGGAGATGAAATCAACCGCGAAATCGTTGTGACGTTATCGAGTATGTCCTATGGATAATGCACGAATCGTTGTCCGACTTGAGTTCATCTCCTATCGCGATCGGAAACGAGATGAATTTGTCTCGTTTCAATATCATCGGAAAGGAGATGAAATCAATGGCGAACTCGTCGTGACGGCTTCGAGTATGTCCTACGGACACTAGAAGAATCATTGACAGAATTGACTTCATCTCCTTTCGCGATCGGGAACGAGATGAAATCATCTCGTTGCGATATTATCGGAATGGAGATGAAATCATCCGCGAACTCCTTGCGACCTTGTCGAGTATGTCGTATGGATAATGCACGAATCGTTGTCCAAGTTGATTTCATCTCCTATCGCGATCGGGAACGATATGAATTAATCTTGTTGCGATATCATCGGAAAGGAGATGAAATCAATGGCGAACTCGTCGTGACGGCTTCGAGTATGTCCTACGGACACTAGAAGAATCATTGACAGAATTGATTTCACCTCCGTTCGCGATTGGGAACGAGATAAAATCATCTCTTTGCGATATTATCGGAATGGAGATAAAATCAACCGCGAACTCGTTGCGACCTTGTCGAGTATGTTGTATGGATAATGCACGAATCGTTGTCCGAATTGATTGCATCTTCTATCGCGATCGGGAACGAGATTAATTTATCGTGTTTCAATATCATCGGAAAGGAGATGAAATCAATGGCGAAATCGTCGTGACGGCTTCGAGTATGTCCTACGGACACTAGAAGAATCTAAAGACTCTTCTATTGTCCTACGGACACTAGAAGAATCTAAACGAACAAGATAAGTTCATCCCGTTCCCGATCGCGATAGAAGATGACATCAATTCGGACAACGATTCGTGCATTATCCATAGGACATACTCCACAACGTCACACCGAGTTCGCGATTGATTTCATCTCCATTCCGATAAAATCGCAAAGAGATGATTTCATCTCATTCCCGATCGCGAACGGAGATGAAATCAATTCTGTCAATGATTCTTCTAGTGTCCGTAGGACATACTCGAAGCCGTCACGACGAGTTCGCCATTGATTTCATCTCCTTTCCGATGATATTGAAATAAGATAAATTCATCTCGTTCCCGATCGCGACAGGAGATGAAATCAATTCGGACAACGATTCGTGCATTATCCATACGACATACTCGACAAGGTCACAACGAGTTCGCGATTGATTTCATCTCCATTCCGATAATATCGCAAAGAGATGATTTCATCTCGTTCCCAATCGCGAACGGAGATGAAATCAATTCTGTCAATGATTCTTCTAGTGTCCGTAGGACATACTCGAAGCCGTCACGACGAGTTTGCCTTTGATTTCCTCTCGTTTCCGATTATATCGGAACGAGATGAATCCATCTAGTTCCCGATCGCGAACGGAGATAAAATCAATTCTGTCAGTGATTCGTGGAGTATCCATGGGATACACTCGACAACGTCACGACGAGTTCGCCATTGATTTCATCTCCTTTCCGATAATATCGCGACGACATGAATTCATCTCGTTCCCGATCGCGAACGGAGATGAAATCGATTCTGTCAGTGATTCGTGCAGTATCCATAGCATACACTCGACAACGTCACGACGAGTTTGCCATTGATTTCATCTCCTTTCCGATGATATTGAAATAAGATAAATTCATCTCCTTCCCGATCGCGATAGGAGATGAAATCAATTCGGACAACGATTCGTGCGTTATCCATACGACATACTCGACAGGGTCGCAACGAGTTCGCGGTTGATTTCATCTCCATTCCGATAATATCGCAAAGAGATGATTTCATCTCGTTCCCAATCGCGAACGGAGATGAAATCAATTCCGTCAATGATTCTTCTAGTGTCCGTAAGACATACTCGAAGCCATCACGGCGAGTTTGCCTTTGATTTCATCTCGTTTCCGATTATATCGGAACGAGATGAATCCATCTAGTTCCCGATCGCGAACGGAGATAAAATCAATTCTGTCAGTGATTCGTGGAGTATCCATAGGATACACTCGACAACGTCACGACGAGTTCGCCATCGATTTCATCTCCTTTTCGATAATATCGCGACGACATGAATTCATCTCGTTCCCGATCGCGAACGGAGATGAAACGATTCTGTCAGTGATTCGTGCAGTATCCATAGCATACACACGACAACGTCACGACGAGTTCGCCATTGATTTCATCTTTTTTCCGATGATATTGAAACTAGATAAATTCATCTCGTTCCCGATCGTGATAGGAGATGAAATCAATTCGGACAACGATTCGTGCGTTATCCATAGGACATACTCGACAGCGTCACAACGAGTTCGCGGTTGATTTGATCTCCATTCCGATAATATCGCAAAGAGATGATTTCATCTCGTTCCCGATCGCGAACGAAGATGAAATCAATTCTGTCAATGATTCTTCTAGTGTCCGTAGGACATACTCGAAGCCGTCACGACGAGTTTGCCTTTGATTTCCTCTCGTTTCCGATTATATCGGAACGAGATGAATTCATCCCGTTCCCGATCGCGAACGGAGATGAAATCAATTCTGTCAGTGATTCGTGCAATATCCATAGGATACACTCGACAACGTCACGATGAGTTCACCATTGATTTCATCTCCTTTCCGATTATATTGAAACGAGATAAATTCATCTCGTTCCCGATCGCGATAGGATATGAAATCAATTCGGACAACGATTCGTGCGTTATCCATAGGACATACTCGACAGCGTCACAACGAGTTCGCGGTTGATTTGATCTCCATTCCGATAATATCGCAAAGAGATGATTTCATCTCGTTCCCGATCGTGATAGGAGATGAAATCAATTCGGACAACGATTCGTGCATTATCCATACGACATACTCGACAACGTCACAACGATTTCGCGGTTGATTTCATCTCCATTCCGATAATATCGCAAAGAGATGGTTTCATCTCGTTCCCGATCGCGAACGAAGATGAAATCAATTCTGTCAATGATTCTTCTAGTGTCCGTAGGACATACTCGAAGCCGTCACGACGAGTTTGCCTTTGATTTCCTCTCGTTTCCGATTATATCGGAACGAGATGAATTCATCCCGTTCCCGATCGCGAAGGGAGATGAAATCAATTCTGTCAGTGATTCGTGCAGTATCCATAGGATACACTCGACAACGTCACGACGAGTTCGCCATTGATTTCATGTTCTTTCCGATTATATTGAAACGAGATAAATTCATCTCGTTCCCGATCGCGATAGAAGATGAAATCAATTCGGACAACGATTCGTGCATTATCCATAGGACATACTCGACAGCGTCACAACGAGTTCGCGGTTGATTTCATCTCCATTCCGATAATATCGCGAAGAGATGATTTCTTCTCGTTCCCGATCGCGAATGGAGATGAAATCAATTCTGTCAATGATTCTTCTAGTGTCCGTAGGACATACTCGAAGCCGTCACGACGAGTTCACCATTGATTTCATCTCCTTTCCGATGATATTGAAACGAGATAAATTTATCTCGTTCCCGATCGCGATAGGAGATGAAATCAATTCGGACAACGATTCGTGCACCGCATGAATTATCCATTTGCTCTAATCACAAGTGAAATGAATAATTAAATAACATTTTAATATAAAGTAGCACAAATGTTGACCCTTTACATGACGCTGGTGTTCTAATATTCTTAAGGGGTAACACCAGTCTAGCGGCAGAAAATAAGGCCTAACTTTCACAATTTATTTTGGGAATTTGATAAAAGGATAGGATTTCTTTTTAGAGGGTTTATTTAACACATACTAAAGGATAAAAAAATATATTATAATTTTCATGCAAAATGGCGGCGACAGAGCCGATCCTGAAAAACATGTTTTTTAAAACTGGGAGAACGGAGTACACGAACACCTTTGCATCGGATCGATTTGAAATGTTGATAGTAGCTTCACAATTACATTCTCTATGGGACGACGTAGGGATTTTTCGATCAAATTTTGAAAAAATGGCGGACATTGAAAGAAATAAATCGATTTTTTGCCCAAAAGATAAGCGATAAATTGTTTATAAAAAAAGTTTACATTTAATTTTAAAAAACGGCTACGTACGCCCATAGAGAATGTAATTATGAAGCCGCGATCAAAATTCAAATCGATTCATGCAAAGGGTTCGCGTATTCCGGCCTCCCAGTTTGAAAAACAAGTTTTTCAAGATGGGCTTTGTCGTCGCTATTTTGTATGAAAATTACAATAATTTTTACATCCTTTAATATGCCTTACATAAACCCTCTCATAAGAAATCCTATTCCTTTTTTCATGCTGCCAAAATAAATTGTCAAAGTTAGGCCTAATTTTCTGCCGCTCGAGTGGTGTTCCCCCTTAAGAGAAACCGCAAACCGAGTCGCAACGCTTTGGGATTTCCAGAATCAACCCGTATCGGTAGGTGAAAAATGGTATCTCAGGCGGTGCAGAAGATCTTCTCATCTATTTTCAATCCTAAAAAAACGTCGTATCGATTTTCGTCTGCCGGAACCGACTGATTTCGTCTCCCCTAATGAGGAAATGGAAAGCTTCTCATCGTGTTTCCTAACCCAGCTCGAACACAATTTGAGATGATATTCGTACAGAAAAATGTATTTTTGGAGATCAATCCGACTATGATACTGAACGGAGTGGTCGAATGAGAAATGGAATCCCGAAAACATCCAATTCTCGAAAATGTAGCGTCAAGTTATTGAGAGTTTGTTAATAAAAACTTATGTATTGATTTTTTTTCAATACGCAAGAAAAATCGTTCGGTTTATCGAAATTCGATAATCATTGACATTTCTTTGGTTTTGTTAATTTTTATTTCTTAAGGAAGCAAAAAGAACAGGCGCTCTCGATGGATAATCGCTGCAAAATTCGTAAATGTCATTAATTGCGGCGCGCTTCACGCTTTGGCACGTAATACGCCGAGCGACAGCAGACGATAGGTGAAACGTCAAATCGTGTGTCACGATTCTCGGGCCGACTAGGTTGACAGGCAACGTAGCGAATGTTTCGCTAAATGTCAGATCATGCGCGCTGGCATTTGTCAAACGCTGCTGTTTCGCAGAACCTTCTTGACGTCGGCTACGACTTCGTGGCCGTTCGTCCACTCTTCTGCCCTTTTCGATCGTCCAACATGGCGGATTCGAGCGTTAATTTCGAAGATCGAACGCCTATTTTCTAATGCTTCCCATTTGATGACGGAGGCGAAAAAAAGAAAACGGCTCGGTAGAAATCTTCGGTGTAACCTGCCGAACCCGGCATTTCCCGCTGTTAGACCTATTCTGGATCACCCTGTATATATATACTTATCTCCTTTTTTTTGAAATCGATACTCTCCACTCGATGTTCTTGAATACGCATCGAAATAGGTTGGAAACTGATTTAACATTCCGCGGTGTTTACGGATATAAGGAACGGAACAGAGGGTAGGTGAAGGCTGCAATAGCGGAGTTGAATCCATTGGTATATAATAGAAAGTTTAAATATTTTGACTTCCAATCACATAATTCGTTCATGACATTTAATATGCATTAATTTGCATCCATTATCATTATCATTATAGTTATTAGTTAATGTCGGTAATGTATTACTATGTATCAGAGGTTTTCCAACGTTCTGTTTATGGTTTTCGATTTTGACAATATTTGTTTGTTTTAATGGGCATACGGTTATCGTATGGTTATTACGGTTTTCCACCTCGAACGACATCATGGAAGACGGTTTGGTACTCCAGTATAGCAGATCAGTTCGACATTTTCGCAGCCATCGCTTCCGTGGGCATTCTTGCAGTTCTTAATGTTTGAGCGCTGTCAGCGATATTGTCCTTGTTGGACAGCATCCAATGTGTCGATGGATGTGGCTTTCTTGTTGTTCGTCGACCTTAAGTTTTGTTTGAAATGATGAGGTGTCATTCAGTCGACGTGAGGCGAGGTTTAGCCTTAGGTTCGTGGTAGAGCCGGTAATGCTGTCAATAGGTTGGTCTTCATGAGCGGGTGAAACACAATTTTCGAGTGGAAGCGTGGAGAGAATTGTAATTATTTTGTATACATTTGTTTTGTTCCTTTGGAAATCCTTTGAAAAATAAGAAAAACGTGTTATTGATGCACACATACAAAAAAATAACATTAGTGATATTCAACTATAAAGTAGTAGTAAGTCACTCAAAGTAGTAAGATAAATTGTCATCGTATACAAGGTTTTAGTTTGTCTAAATGTTTAATTATACGTTTTCCAGTTTCTGTTTCTAGTACAGCATTATGATTGTTGAGGATTTCAGTTATCAAATATGGTCCGGTGTAATGACAGTCGAATTTTCCTCTTCGCGGTTCTTTTATGACGTAGGCCATATCTCCCGGTTTGAAGTTAACTTCGTGAATTTGCCTATCGTAGTACCGTTTGGAGTGATATTTGGATTTTAATAACGATTTGGAAGCGAGATGTCGCATTTCATCCAATCGGGATGTAAGGTCGCACAAGTAATCGCCATAAGTTTCGATTTTCTCAGCGGAAGTAAAAGAGTTTGGGATACGGGCAGGTTTACCGTATACGAGTTCGAAGGGAGTAAAATTAGTAGATTCGTGGATTGAGGTGTTATAGGAGGAATATTGCAAAAGGGATGTTTGTCCCAGTCTTCGTATTTGTCAATGTAATGCTTAATAAATTCAGTCAAGACAATGTGGCTTCGTTCTAAAGATCCATTGGATTGGGGATGATAACCTGAAGTTGTAACGTGTTTGATTTTAAATAGTTTGGCAAGGTGGTGAAACAGCTGTCCGCCAAAGGATCTGCCTTGATCGCTTAGAATGATTCTTGGGGTTCCAAAATGAATTATGACGTTACGAGCTAGAGCGTCAGCGATTGTTTCAGCCTTTATATCTGGTATGGGTGCAGCTGTGCAGTATTTCATCAGATTGTCTTGTATAGTGAGGATATGTCGATTTCCGTTTGGCGCTATGAGCAATGGTCCCACTGTGTCGATCGAAATTTTGTCTAAGGGTTCTGCTGGCGTGTCAGTAATTATCATAGGCTCGCGTGTTTTAATCCGAGTCAGTTTTTGTTCTTGACAACTGGGGCAAGTTCTCACATATTCCGTTACTTCAGCTTTGAGGTTAGGCCAATAAAATCGTTCTCGAATACGTCGATAAGTTTTAGTTACTCCTTTATATCCGCCTACTAAACTCTCGTGATACTCGGAAATTATTTCGCGTCTTATTTCTTCGTCCGGTATTACAACGTTACCTTGGCAAAAGACAATAGAATAATCGCAATAGTTTAAACATTTTTCGAGTATTTCCGTTATAAAAGCGTGACTGTAAGTTTCCAGCATGTCTCCCGGTTTTGATATCCGTAATGATTTGATTTGATACTCGGTTATCACGTCTCTTACAGTATGGAGCA
Organism: Ophion slaviceki; assembly: GCA_944452715.1. Classification (NCBI taxonomy): domain Eukaryota; kingdom Metazoa; phylum Arthropoda; class Insecta; order Hymenoptera; family Ichneumonidae; genus Ophion; species Ophion slaviceki. Next base: position 32,219,618 of record OX101792.1, on the reverse strand, counting down.
CGTTTTTCAGGTCTTGGATTGAAAAAGTTTCAAAGTGTTTACTTTTCAGTATAGCACTAAAAATTTTATTGTTGCCTCTTGTCGTAACTAAGACTTGATTGCATTTAGGCTTTTTCCATTGAATGTCTTGTGGGCAAATTTTATACGTTTCAATAAGCAATCGTGAAATCATAGTTGTAAATTCACAATCGGCCGAGATAAGTGCAAATAATTTCCTTTGTGATAATTTAAGTTTTCATTAGTAATACTTATTTGTATTCTCTTTTCATCCTTTTCCATATTAGGGTAAAACAATGCCGGTGAAATTGTACTTGAAACCGTTTTGTTGAGCCTTGTATCCGGAAGTTCGTCAATTTCCGCGTTTTCAATTTCGATTTCGCTATAACTATCTGCAGAATCGGGATTCGATATTAATTTATTGAAGTGAGGTCGTCTTGGTCAATTAGATTCGTCTTCATCGACACTGGTTTGTATATTATTATTTATTGCGGGAGTCGGTCTACCCGTGGGATGTCGAAACGTAATTGCGGATTCACCAAAGTTCGCTACTTCATCGTCAGCGTCATCGGAGTCAGTATGTTCGTCGGTTTTGGTGGCACATGTTTTATTCGCGCCTGAATTTCCGTGGGTATGATCCCACCAATATTTATCTCTATTGTCTGAATTCGGGCTGTCATTGTCATTTATTTCAACTGTATTTTTATTCTTTGAGACCTTGGGTAAGCTTTCGTTTTCGGAAGGTTCGTCAGTCTGAAGGCTTTCGTCGATGTCAAAAGCAAATTTTAAAGCGTCTGTAATCCGTTTCATCGGTCGGGATGATGGCTCGTTTGAACGTACTTGTGGCAATGTCCGTTTGGGGGCAAGGGTAGGAAATGCGCTGTGTCGGGCACGTGCGGTAGGAGGTGCCCTTTCAGTGTTTGATGGGACTGCAGAGAAATGTTATTTTTGCGTCGTTCGCGAGGTTTTGATAGGTACTGCTGGAACATTGGGGGTAGTTTTACGATTTCGTAGTCTTTCTCCGATTATTGCACCAGAAATGCTTAGTTCCTCAAAAAGAGTGGGTAACGGTTTGTTTTTACTGAAATGGTAATAAGAAGAAATTGGAAGATGAAATTGGTAATATAATCGTATCGGTGGTAACGGGATTTCGGGAAAGGGCATCGGCGTTTGAATTAAGTCGCCCTGGCTTGTATACAAATGTGTATTCGTATTCGCGTAATCTTATTCTCCAGCGGATCAATCGCTAAACTGACACTTTTACTGAATCAATCCATTTCAACGGTTCGTGATCACTTACGAGCGTAAAGTTTCGTCCGTACAAGTAAGGTCTGAAATGTAATATTGCGTATACCACGGCTAGACATTCTTTTTCAGTTGTTCCGTAATTTTTCTCGGCTGGATTTAATAGTCTTGACATGTACGTTATGGGTTTGTCTTCGCCGATTTTTCCTTGGCTCAATACTGCACCGATTGCGTAATTTGATGCGTCAGTCGTTAAAATAAAAGGTTCTTCAAAATTCGGATATTGCAAAATTGGAGTGGAGCATAAAACTCTTTTCAAGTAGTCGAAACTTTTCTGTTGTTTTGGTCCCCATTTAAATTCTACACCCTTTTTTAATAAATCTGTCAACGGCTTAGCTTGTCCCGAGAAATTCTCTATAAATCTTCTGTAATAACCCGCTAGGCCAAAGAATTGTCTGATGTTCGTTACTATCCTAGGCATTGGGAATTTATCGACCGCTTCGGTCTTTTCAGGATCAGGACGAAAGCCTCCGTCACTGATCACGTGTTCCTCTAGGGAAGAAGCGAAAAGTACTATGTCATCGAGGTAAACAAATAGTTCAGTGTCTTGTAAACCAAGTAATACTCTGTCCATTAATCTTTGAAAAGTAGCAGGTGCGTTCTTAAGACCGAAAGGCATTCTAACATATTCGTAGTGTCCGTTAAGGGTGCTAAAGGCTGTTTTCTGTCGGTCCTTGGGAACCATTTTTATTTGGTGAAAACCTGAGGCTAAATCAAAGGTCGAGAAATATTTTGATCCACCGAGCCGGTCAAGGATTTCAACGATGTTAGGCAAAGGGTAAGCATCGCTTATTGTCTTTTCATGTAATGCGCGAAAATCGATTACCATCCTCCATCGTTTATTCCCTTTTGAATCTGGTTTCTTGGGAACAATCCATAGAGGCGAATTGAACGGAGAAACCGAGTCGATAATTATATTATTTTCGATAAGTTTCTTCACTTGTTTATTAATTTCTTCTTTATGTACCGGAGGGTATCGGTATTGTCGAATTATCACAGGTAATTCGTCCGTCGTAGGTATGCTATGTTTGATCTCTGACGTGGCCGGTAGTTTATCACCAGGCAGATAAAATAGGTGTGAAAAATCGTTTACAAGATCGAAAACGTGATGTCGTTCTTCTGTATTGAGATGATCCAAGCGAAGAGATTCTTGAATGATTTTAATTCTTTCATCATACGTTTTATGCGTATGAGCGTCAATATCATCGTTAATGTCGTGGTCAAAAAAGTCTTCTTCACTTTCGTAATCATCGAATGGCAATATCTCTTGTGGTGGTAGCTCAATTTGTAAATCGTCTTCGTACGCATTAATTGCATACACATAGCATGGGCAATTATTATTAGCAACAACGGCATTTCCAATAAAAACGTTATCTAATGTCGGTACTTGGGGTAGAAAACTTGTTTTCAAATCTGTTTTTAATAGTTTTATCGACACTTGGGTACGACTGCGGGCCTTGAGGTTAAGAATGGTATTGTTATTTTCCTTGAGTAACTCGGGTGGTGAATGATAAATTCGAGGTTGATTCGCCTCGACCCTTTGAAAAGGAACAGGTGTAATTGGCTTTGAAGAAGTAACAAGTGCGTTATGGTGAAAAGATATTTCTGCTTCTTCATTTTAAAGGAAATCGATCCCAATTATTCCGTCTGCGGGAATAGCAGAATTTTTATCGAGAACTTGAAATTTTTCTGGTTTTTCGAAAAAGGTTATTTCAGTCGACCCTAGCGTATATATTTTTTCGGGTGTTATACCTGATAGCGTAAGCGATTCGTGTGTTGCAATTATGCACCGTCGTTTTAGCGATCTCAGTTTAATTATATTTATATCAGCACCAGTATCAATAAGAAAACGGCCGTAACCATTTTCGAGTTCGGGGGCACGTAGCGTTATTATTGGTGACCGTCTTTGTCGGTCGGTCCATCTAACGTATCGTCTACCGTAAGGAATTTCACAGTCGAGGGACGCTGAGTTTATGATTCGCTCATCGATGCGTCCATTCGACGGGCGGGTTTCAAGTTTAAATTCTCGCTTGAATTAGTGCGTTGGGAAGAGGTTGTCTTCGTTTCCTCGAATTCTCCGCGAGAGTATCTTTTGTCTTTAAGAAGCTGATTTTGGTACATAAGGTAGGAAGGTGGAAAATGATTAGGATAGCCCGGCCAAGGTGAATACATAGGCGGCATGTAAGGCATAGGGGGGTACGCTTGTGGTGCGTACCCCCCTATACATGACGTGATTCTACGTTTCGAGAGCTCTGATATGATGGTTGAGTTTGGGTGAAACGTAATGAATTTGAATTTCTTGCATTCGTGCCCTGCATATCTCGTTCAATGCGTTAGACTGCTCGAAAAGCTTCTTCTAATGTTTGTGGATCTTGAACGCTAATTGTGTATAACAGATCGTCGGATAACCTTCTTTTTAAAGATTCTAAGGCCAATCCGTCGAGCATAGGCAACATTTGATTTGATTGTTCTTCAGTAAATTTATCCTTCAGAGCTGCTATCGCACTCGTTCGCAATTGTTTGATTCTTGTGTAATAGTCAAGGACTATTTCATCGTGTCTTAGTCTGACAGCTTGAATTTCCGCACAATAGAAGGGGTATGATTTTGTGGCGAAAAATATTATTTTAAGGCGTCCGATAGACTTTGAAACGAATTCATTTCTGTATCAGCTATTGCATCGCGAGCGGTTTCTTTCAATTTCGAACAAACGGCTTTGAAGAAGGCGTTACGTAAGCCATCAGGCACAAACGTAAGACCATTTTCAACATCTTGAATAAAAGCTTCTAAAGGCATATTTTTGCCATTAAAATTTGGCACGTGAAGCAGTGCTTGTTGGAGTGCCATACATTTACCCATACTTGTTAACATTGCATCAGTGATGTTTTGATGGTGAGTGAGATTTGCAATCATTTCGGCGTTTGTCATTTTTTTCTTCTTATTGTTTTTTTTTCTTTTAAAAATATAAATGTAATTAAAGATTCGATTATTTATTTATTTTATTCATTTATTTGTATTTATTTCTATTTTTATTTTTTTTTTCAAATAAATTTCACAAATCAAAAGAAACGTTCAGCACATCCCACCGCTGTCACCAAAATTTTCTGTTACGTCCGAAGCCGTTTAGAAAAGATATATATTTCTAGAGTTATAAGCGTCGAGCGGTAAACGCTTTACTCCGATTACTACCCTAATGAGTCACGAGTGCTCTTCGGGATAATAATTATGTGTCACGAGTGCTCTTCGGAATAATAATTATGTGTTATGTCACACAATAGTTTAATAAACACTCGATGAAATAATAATTTGGTACATTCCAAGTAAATTTATAATGTGATAAATACCTTTGACAATCAGGAGCGGTGTCGTCGCTTTACAATAACGTATTCTTGCTTTCGTTGAATATTTCTTTGAACACACACGCGTGCTCTCACAATCTTCTAGAGATCTGGTCGCGGATTAACAATAATTTGTACTTGAAATATTTGGTCGTTTGACCCTTTTGATTATAAAACAATATAAATTGACTTTAATAATTACGCCGAATCACACTCTTCTACAGAAGACCCGGATTTCGGACAGCGTAACGACGCGTGAAAATTTTGATTGAGACTGAACACATTATAATATACGTCCGATACTACTGTGGGATCACTCTCTTCTACGGAAGACCTGGATTACGAACAGTGTATCGGCATTAAAAACTTCGGCTATACTGCGCTCTTGTCGTCGAGACAAGGAGGTTTTATAAGGGCGAGATGACTTTGCCAGAAGGGCTACTCTCTTAATTTGGGCACAGAGAAGGACTATTTTTCGTCTAATATCCGAGAGTTCGACCTCCTCTGAGAAGCAATAACGGTTGGATATTTTGGATCTTTACCATGTCGCCTTGTCGATCCCTATCATAGGGCTTGAGGCTTCGACCGGAAAACTTTTATTACTGCTCTCATGCAGAGCGGGAAAAAATAGCAGAGCGGCTCGCTACACGAAAATACATGCATTAGATATTGTGCCCAGTTGATAAACAAGGAAAGCGTATATCTTCACTATGGTCTGTGATGCACGCGTCTATGGTGTGTGAGAAGCAATACAATTGTGATAGGTATCTCGAACGCTTAATATTTTTGGTTGCGGTGAAAAATAAAAATAGCTGACTCTATTGCTTCTCGCACGTGTGCAATTATGTGTGTGCTGGTCAAAAAGAAATCAGAGAATAACCGTCGTACGTGACACCTGAAAATTTCAAGTCAATCTGATAAAACGCGCAAACGATAATACCCGGGAAGGCAGAATGCTTCGAAGCCAATAACAAATTGATATTTTGGAAGCTTCCACATCGGCAGAAGCCCTATTGCATGGGCCAGGAATTGATGATTCAATGTAAGTAATTTTATAATTAAGTATTTCTATTCTTAAATCAAATGCAAAATTGGAAAACTCTTTCAGAAATTTTCAAAAATGTATGACTTAAACCTATGAACTTTAGCAAAATTTTATAAAGAATACTTTCGTTTTAAAATTTCCCAAATTGTTTCAAAAAAACAATTCATCCCGAAAAACTTTAATTTTTTGAAATTAGCAATGTTTTAGCAATTGGCTCTAAACAATTAAATGCTCGACTTTTCGGCAAAAATTGTGATATTCGGATTCAGCGGATCAAAATACATGAAAAAAGTTTAGCTTCATCCATCGAGCTCAAAATTTTACGAACATATAGTACCGTATCCGCATGGAAAAACTTTAAACGCGTTCTTCTCGAAACTACGTTTTTCAAGTCGGTGACCACTATAATTCAAAAACCACTTGGTGGATTTTGATCAAATTTGGTGTGCTTATTGATAGCATTGAAAACTAGTCCTTAATCGAAGTACTTTCATTTTTGTTGAAACTTTCTATTTTTTAAAAACAATAAAAGAGCGATTTTTTGGTCGAAAATCAAAAGTTATCTGTCGGAAGCCGCCATTTTGTTGATTAAAAAAAAAGCTTTGATCAAGGACTAGATTTATTATTAAACTAATGATTTTTTTTTTCATTTCAGATGATCGAGTAAAATTTTATGATGGCCACCGGAAAGCACTTCATGCCGAAGGGGGTCCGACAAAGATGGCGATATTTTTGTAAATAATCAATATTTTTCTTTGAAAATTTGTACAAGTCAAGTTGAAATATAACATGAAAAGTCTATGCAACCACTTATGTACAACAAACTTAATTACCATAAAAAAATTTACTGAAAATGCCCGTTATTTCACGCCTTTGACTGCATCTCACCCCTTAAGAATTACATTTAGCATAGAATAACAATTGTAATTAAATGGTACACGTAATTAAATTACAATTGTAATTTAATTATAAATGTAATTTAATTACATATGTAAATTGATTGCAATTGTAAATTAATTCCAGTTTTTGTTTAATTATATTTGTAATTTAGATACATTTAGAGGACATGTTAAAGAGACTATGTGCGGGTGCGGACCCTATCTGTGCCCAAGTATGGTTTTTGGGATCGCTGAATCCGAATCTGAACTCAGATTTTTGAAATTCAAAATGGAGGATAAAAAAACAAAATTGTATTTTTTTAATGGCAGGTGATACCCGGGGATTTTCAGGGTCGTTGAATGCGAACGTGAATTGCGATTAGACATTTTTTTTTTTTTCAATAAAAGCTAACACCCAGGGGTTTTTGGTGATGCCAAATCCAAATCTCAAATCAGATCTTGTAAATTCAAAATGGCGGATACAACTAGCGGATCGAAAGAAACAACATTTTAGTTTTTCGCGGATAAAGCGGAATATAACGTTGAACAATTAACGTTGTTATACCCGCTCGTGTTACTGAGCGGGCTTAGATTGATTTTGGAATGGCTCTAGACTTGGAGTCTTTCGAACTATCTCTGAATATATTTTTCGGGTTAGCTATTAAAGCGCTTGGCTTAATCTAGTCAGTTAATATAAGGGTCTTGGGCCAATTGAATAAAGAGACAAAGTATGCTCTTTAGAAATATATGTTGTGACCGCAAAATCGAGGGAGCTGGGGAAAAAGGACCGAGAGAGTCACAAAACTCCCCTCCTCCCGTCCCGACAATTTATATAGGGCGCCAGCCGAAAATCGGCTTCTCGGGACAAGAAAAGGGAACGCAGTGTCCGGCCAAACTGCAGCCTCGTGGATAAGGTAGAGGGGATGGGTCAGGTGTCAATCACGCGCGGCAAGAAAAATTTATTGTCAGGAAATTTATTTTACCTGTCGTTAATAATTCCCCTCCTTCGCAAGGAACACGGGACAAAAATCGGAACACAAAATATGTACAATACGCGCGAAATCTCGCGAGCCAGTACTCTCGCGCGCACACACACCAATTCCGACCGGGGCCTACACACACACACAATTTACGTCGAGCTCGGCTTGGCCTCTCCTCTCTCTCCCCTACCGGCCACACTAATATTACAACACCGAGCCCCCGCTAATCGGTTACCCGGCCGAGCGTTAAATAAAAGAACGAAATATCCCGGGAAAAATACCCCGGTCGCTACTTACATGGACGCTGACGCTCAGCAACCTCTCCCCCGCGACGAAGCCGGGAAAATCCTTACACCGGGGAAAGGGGCACCCGGTAGACGCAATTAATATGGATGAAAGCCCGCACGGGTTCGAACCCGCACCCCGATGATAAACGGGAGGCCAGTTCTCCGTGAAGACGTTCCAACTTGAGGGCAATCTCTTCCCCTTTCCCCTTTGGTCAGGCCTCGCCGCAGGCCGAGGGATCGCCGAGGACGACACGTCCCCAAATTCTCACACTCACACTCACTTACGCTTGTTATAAGCTAACGAAAAATTCGAGCCGAAGCTCGTCGCGATACGAGATTGAGCTTCCCGCGCGCAACCACGACACGATTTCCCGATAGTACGCGCTAGCTACGTACGACGAGGTTCGAAAATTACGGGAACGCGACAGAGGCCGTGGCCACGAAAAAGATACCCGAGATCGAGGATCGACCACGCGGTCAGAGATCTACGTGAATTACTGCAACGGGCAACGCTGAGCTCACCGGAAGAAAACAACTGGCCGTTTTATGCTGGTCGTCCCACGTCCTTCCGGCTCGGTACCTCGCGAGAAGCTGGCCGGCAAGCCGGCCGGCGTGCGAGACGCGTACCCCTGCTCCTCCCCGCTCCTCTCCTTTATCTCTCGCTTCACGCGAGAGGGCAGTCTCGTGCCGATTGTTTCGGGAGTTCGCCTACGATTCTAGCGCGAATTTCGAATTCCGTAACTCCCGGAACGAAAGAATAAAATCAGCGCGCTGGCTCTCACGAAACTCGGGTCTTGGCGGGACCGATAACCGCAACCCTTTTGATCCTCCGGGTTACACGGGTTGAGAGAGAGACCTCGCAGCGGGGGAGGGGGAATGAAAAATCTGCGCTTGGGTCCGGCCCCGATAAATTATTCCCTCCGGATAATGTGGAAGTCGCGAACGTTGGATTTTTCGCATGAACCTTGGCCTCTCCGATCGTTCAGCCGCTTAAGGGCCTCCTGCGTTTTCCCGATCTTCAGCCCAGGGCGAACGTTCTACTTCGCCGTCACCGCTGTCCCGGATGGTTCCCTTCTTGACGGTGCGTACTTCCCCCCGCGGGAGAAACCTCGACATCGGGTTTACATTACATAATAAAAATAAAGAGAAATACAGACGGAATTAGTAAATAATATACAGCTATTCAGGACCCTACGGAATCGTGTCGTGGCGGCGATGGTGGCCCCGAGCCGGAGGACGCCCTCGCCGGGCACCAAGGGGCCCGGCGGGCCAGCGGAGTGTTACCCAAAAAAAAACACGTTACAATGTATATATTTTGCTATCAAGGTTTGAGAAATTGGAAATGGAGGATTCCGGCGTACGTCTGTCGTTTGACGAACTTCTGTTGCGTTCGTGTTCGCGGTTGTAATTGTCTCGGTTGCGAGATCACGTATTCACGTTTCAATATTCCTCTAGGAGGACCATGGCTTCTGTCTCGTGTCCTTGAGTCATAACCGTAACGTCTGCGAGATCGGCAGGGACAGTTTTTGCAGTCCTTGCACATTATCTCTTCGATATAGGTCGCGAATGCACGTCGATACGGTGAGAAATCTCGACTCTCGCGTGATAGTGATCTACAATTCTCGTCAGAGGAACTGTCTCGTTCGTAGTCATTACGTCGGTGTTACGCACGATCTTTACGCAAAACCTTGCGGTATCCGGATCATCGGATACTCTTTTCGTCTTTAGACGCGAGTTCATACGCGGATTGGAGGATCGCGGGGTCGCGACTGTGTACATAGGCTCTTATGTTGTTGGGCAAGACGTCAATATAAACATAAAGAGCGCGAGCTTCGAGTCGATTTTTTGCCGATCTTGCAACATCGTTGCCGTCGGTTTCTTCGACTTCGCTCACAGCTTTCCGGACGTAGCGTTGAAGTCGTGAATAGAAATCTGACACGTCTTCAGCGCTTCTCATTCGTGCATCAAGAAGGCGACTACGATAATATTCATAGTCTTCATCAGGGAAGAATTTTTCTTTTAAACTTTTCAAAATTTGTTTAGCGAAAGTGAATGACTTTCCGTCGACATGTGTGCGGGCTCTACCTCGGAGTTTGGCCAAAATTCCGTTTATAAGTCTGGCTTCCGCTCCTTCGGGCAAGCCCTGTTGAAGTGCTTTTATTTCAGTATCGTAATCCGAAAATTTCCAATTTCTGCCGTCATATTTAGGGACTTTATCTATGGCATCTTTAACAGTGAGGTAATCTAAGTAGGCCGAATTATCGAGCATAGTCTGATTTTGAGTGGTAGTTTGATTTGCAGTCAAGTTATTACTTTCAGGCATGGTTAATGTGGAGAGATTTATTTTATTATACTTTGAAAGCGAATTGAAAGTTTGAGAAAATACGGATAGAATATTAACTGGAGATAGTGATAGCTATCCCACCGCTGCCACCAATTTGTTATACCCGCTCGCGTTACTGAGCGGGCTTAGATTGATTTTGGAATGACTCTAGACTTGGAGTCTTCCGATCTATCTCGGAATATATTTTTCGGGTTAGCTACTAAAGCGCTTGGCGCACCTATCTAGTCAGTTAATATAAGGGTCTTGGGCGAATTGAATAAAGAGACGAAGTATGCTCTTTAGAAATATAGGTATATATTTTGTTATCAAGGTTTGGGTTTGTTTGGAAATGGAGGTTACAATTTCGATACAGATATTTATTATTGACAATTTTGTTTATCATCGCAGTTTTCTTTTATTGATTGAATCGGTTTGACAAAGTTGGATATTTTTACATTAAATACAGGTTGACTGAACTTACGATTCGGTGAGCTTGTAATTTGATACCGTTCTGACGCTGGACGTTCGGGTCTCCTCGAAGACAGTGCAATAGTATGACACTCACGTACGCAAATTACGAGTTGGGTTTTGTTGGTGAGAGATTGTTTAACGAATAATTATTTCGACACACTAATAATGAGTTCTTTTTAGCCTGCGAAGCGTGATGAGCCTCTGCACCTCAGTGCCTCACTTAACCCTCGGGCAGTGATGCTTGATCGCTAAGAATCGAAGACGCGTACTCGGAACTAACTTCTAAGGGCACGGAAAAAGACTCAGGGTACAGAGAGCTTCGGCTCCTGTTGAGCTCCGCTCATTCCTAACATTCACGCGAGACTGTCGAATTTGGTTGCAACTCGAGCAATTTTATTTGTCGCTAATCGACGAATTTCGAAATACGTATAGGCTGAGCGGCTGTGGCATTTTCCGAGTCCTCATTGAAGTTCATTCGCTTCGCAAGTTGCTGAATAAGTCGTCAGCATTGTGGGGAAATAGGAATTCCGATTACCCTAAAAACTCTGGGTTCCGCAATGTGAGGTGTCGCAATTTAGAGGAATGTATGGCTTTGCAATATAAAGTTCAAATGAGTTCAATCTTGAAAGACTTAAATCGCTATAACGTATGTTAAAAATTATTAGAGAGAATGTTAAGGAAAATTATTGGAAAATAAGATACGAATGCAACAACGTTTTTTAACAATAAACGAGCGATTTTTTGGTTGAAAATCGAAAGTTATCTGTCTGAAGCCGCCATTTTGTCAATTTTTGAAAAAAAGCTTCGTTTAAGGACTAGATTTATTATTAAAGTAATGATTTTTTTTGGTGTTTTGATTTTAGATGATCCAGTAAAATTTTATGATGGTTACCGCAAAGCACTACATACCGAAGGGGGTCCGACAAAGATGGCGATATTATTATAAATAATCAATATTTTTCTTTGAAAATTTCTACAAGTCACGTTGAAATATAACATAAAAAGTCTGTGTAACCACTTTTGTAAAAAAAACTTAATTACTATTTTTAAAAAATGATTGAAAATGCCCGTTTTTTCACGTCTCTGACTGCATCTCACTCCTTAATGCAAATGTACAAAAAAAAAGTGAAACTACTTTTTTGAAATAGCCGAGCAAGCAATTTAGTATGCAGCATGTCTAGTAGACATGCTGCATACTAAATTGTTAAAACTTAGGAATAATATGTTTGACAATATTTAATTTTAAAAAGTCATATTACTATTTTAAGTAAAAATTGATATCACCATTAGATAAAAGTACAAAGTAGGTAACACACAAGTACAATGGAAATGCTGTGCAACGACTTGGCGTACATGCCTAAAAAAAGATCGGCGAAGGATTTCGTCATCTCAACATCTCAACTGTCGGGTTAACAAAACATAAATTGTCACGATCTATTGTTACTTGAAAACCAGATTCATGTGGAGTACGAATCACATGAGTGATGTACCCTTCGAGCACAGGGCACTTGAAATGTTAATACATTGGGATAATACGAAAAAATGAGTGTAAAAGCATTTACCTTTTATTCTATGACACAATAACCGCATATCTCATGAAATATATTGCGTCTTATAGACTTTAATGTAATGGATAAAATATGCATCTCTAAACCATTTAAGCATCTGCAGGTTTAAATGTTAGCATTACTGTTTTATCCTCTTGCCGGTGAAATCAGAAATTTCGTACCGATAAAGCTCTAGTAGATATGATTGCTAATAGCCCTGGTACCTGATGGGACATTATGAATTGAAATGTTCCTAATACCCCTGTTCGTCGATGCCACGTTGAAATGTAAAATTATATACAGGGTGACTTTTATACGGTGGCCATGTGTTTTTTAACGGTCTTGCGCGGTGATTTTGCGACTGAAAGAATATGATTTTTAATTGTTTTTCAAGCTCTCTTTGAAAAAAATATATCGTATTTTTGTCATGAATAGTATTTGCTAGAGAAAATAGCAAATTCTGGAAAAAAATGAAAATTCCATGTTGCGTACAAGAGAATAAAGTGTATAAAATTCCGAATACGGAACACTCCCGAAAAACTTTATTTGAGCCCCCCTAACTTTATTGGAGAAAAAATTAATAAACATACTATTTAAAGTTGATAGATCGGAATTTAATCAGTGGAACAAATGAGCTAAATCAGACAGTCAGGAAGTGCTAGTCTGTTGACGTCACAGCTACAACTTCCGAATGTTCGGCTGTCACAGGAAGTTGGTTGAGACTCCTATGACACGCGGTCGAACAGAGGGATCTGAATGTGTCCCTATCCCAGAACTGTATTGAAAAGAATGTCCATTTCGAAAATGTTCGAGGATTCGCTAATAACTTTCGGAATAAATAATTCTAGCAATACATTTTTAAGTAATTTAGCGTGAAATTATTATTTTTTTAACTAATACTACGAGTATTTTTGTATTTCAATGTTGCATAAATTATCTGAACATTCTGTAGTTACATAATTTTCAAATCTTAAATTCTAAATATAAAAATAAACATCGTGAAATTCTGTCGTTACAGAAGTTTAAGATAATTTATGAAACAGTAAAAAAACAAAAATACTCGTAGTATTTGGTAAAAACTAATAATTTCACGCCAAATTACTTTAAAATGTAATGTTAGGATTATTTATGCCAAAAGTTGTTAGCGAATCGCATATGATTGAAAATATTATTTGCAAAGCATGAAATCCTCGAACATTTTCGAAATTGACATTATTTTCAATAAAGTTCACAATCTATCGATTAAGCTCAATCGGTTATCTTACCCCTCCATCCGTGAAGGTATTTGAGGCATCTTAAACCCGTGAACCTGGGTCGTTTTCGTTTTTGCACTACCAAACCAACAATTGTCAATGAAAAACACCTGAAAAAATGCATGGTCAATCTTTAGGCCGTACTTCTCAAGGGAAAATAGGATTTTTTTTCTTTCTGATGTTTAATATTTTTTAAAAATAAATATTAAGCAACCAGCGAAGAAAATGATCTTGGGCAGGACGAAAACGACCCAGGTTCGCAAAACGCGGGTTAAAATTCTCTACTCAATCGGTCAGATTGGATCGAGACGAATGACGATGGTGCGAGAACGACGGTAGGAGCATTGTTTATTTAACAAAGATAAAATCGGTGCTCGGTATGGTTCTCGGGGTCTCGATCGGACATTCACGATAATACTGACCCGAATTCGTCTCCGATTTTATCTCACTTCCGGTCAGCTTGGGTAAGGAAGTCTGACGATGCTGCGCGAACGACGAAAGGAGCATTGTTTATTTAACAAAGATAAAATCGGTGCTCGGAATGGTTCTCGGAGCCTCGATCGGACATTCCTGATATTACCGCCTCGAATTCGTCTCCGATGTTATCTTACTTCCGGTCAGATTGAGTCGAGAAGATAAAATCGGGGATGAATTCGGGGCGGTAATATCAGAAACGTTCGATCGTGGCTCCGAGAACCATTCCGAGCACCGATTTCATCTTTGTTGAATAAACAATGCTCCTACCGTCGTTCTCGCAGCATCGTCAGACTTCTCGATACAATCTGACCGATTGAGTAGAGAATTTTAACCCGCATTTCGCGAACCTTGGTCGTTTTCGTCCTGCCCAAAATCATTTTCTTCGCAGGTTGCTCAATATTTATTTTAAAAATATATTAAACATACGGAAGAAAAAAACCCTAATTTTCTTTAAGAAGTACGGCCTAAAGATTGATCAAGCATTTTTTCAGATGTTTTTCATTGACAATTATTGGTTCGGTAGTGCAAAAACGAAAACAACCCAGGTTCACGGGTTAAGATGCCTCAAATACCTTCACGGATTCAGGGTTAAGATAACCGATTGAGCTTAATCGATAGATTGTGAACTTTATTGAAAATAATGTCAATTTCGAAAATGATCGAGGATTTCATGCTCCGAAAATAATATTTTCAATCAAATGCGATTTGCTAACAACTTTTGGCATAAATAATTCCAACATTACATTTTAAAGTAATTTGGCGTGCAATTATTAGTATTTACCAAATACTACGAGTATTTTTGTTTTTTTTACCGTTTCATAAATTATCTTAAATTTCGGTAACTACAGAATGTTCAGATAAGTTATGCAACATTAAAATACAAAAATACGCGTAGTATTTGTTAAAAAATAATAATTTCTCGCCAAATTACTTTAAAATGTATTGCTAGAATTATTTATTCCGAAAGTTGTTAGCGAATCCTCGAATATTTTCGAAATTGACATTCTTTTCAATAAAGTTCTCGGATAGGGACACATTCAGATCCCTCTGTCCGACCGCGTGTCATAGGAGTCTCAACCAACTTCCTGTGACAGCCGAACATTCGGAAGTTGTAGCTGTGACGTCAGCAGACTAGCACTTCCTATAGCGCGCCCGTGTCTGATTTAGCTCATTTGTTCCACTGATTACATTCCGATCTGTCAACTTTAAATCGTATGTTTATTTATTTTTTTCTCCATGACGAGGGGCTCAAATAAAGTTTTTCCGGAGTGTTCCGCATTCAGAGTTTTATAAACTTCATTCTCCTGCACGCAAAATGGAATTTTCATTTTTTTTCAGAATACGCTATTTTCTCGTGCAAATACTATTCATGACAAAAATCCAATATATTTTGTATTTTTTTCGCGGACGGTCGGAACGGAAAATTCTGTATCTTCCCGAGCTTTTTCCCAACCATGCACGCCAAGTCGTTGCACAGCATTTCTAGTGTACTTGTGTGTAACCTACTTCGTACTTTTATCTAATGGTGATATCAATTTTTTCTTATAATAGTAATATCACTTTTGAAAATTAAATATTTTCAAAACTCTTATTCCTAAGCTTTTACAATTTAGTGTGCAGCATGACTAGTAAACTTGCTTGGCTATTTCGTACGAGTGATTTCACGTTTTTTGTACATTTGCACCAAAGAAATATAATGAAACCATTTTTGAACTTAAATAAAAAGTATAGTTTGAGATATTCGAGATAAATCAGAATTTTTTGTGTAGTAAAACAAGCGATAACGATTTTGAGAGATTTTTATTATTTGGCGTTGTTTTTTACTTTTAAAAAAATTAATAATACAGAAAATATACATGAAATATGTCGCTTACATTTGTCGATGCGCCATGGATACAATGGTTGGAGATACGGAGGGTCGAATTGGGCCTTCGCAGGTAGGCCGGTCCACTCGGTTGGGTACGCTCGAAGAACAACAGTGGTGGTACGCGCACACTTTTCGATATAGTATGGATTATGTATTTTTACCGCGAGCCGGAGATCTGAATTAAATGACTATTTGTAAACAATGCAATCGCGTAGATAAATTCAGATGTTTTGTGTGGTTGTATTCAGAGTTCGGACGTTGGTACAAGTCGCGTTAATTTTATAATAGTACTCAGATTCAAGTTATTTTACAGAGAAGAGTCCTTTCGCTAGTGACTCGCGAGACCGATGTCAGAATTCAATGTCTAATCGCGATGGAAACCGATGGGAGACTAACTACAACGAGTGGTGATGGCACACTGTTGAGAGTCTAACTTCAACGAGTGGTGATGGCACGCTGACTTTCCGTAGGATCTTCTTCACCAAGTGGAAAATAGAAGAGGTTTCGTCATTGGGGGAAGGAATGCATTTCCATGATGCATTTTCCTTAGGGATATTGATGGAAAAGACATCAAATATAGGTCTCCTCGGGTGATTCGTCGAAATATAGAGTGGGAGCAGGATGTAGGTTGCGCGTCACAATCGTCGCTCTATTTCCAAGAATTGGAGCTGCGTTTCTTTATCTGGAGCGCGGAAAAATACGGAGATGAAAAAGGGCCTTCGTCGTGTCATAGCGCTTACCCCAAGATAAGCTTTGTTGACCCAGGTGTAAGAACGCATGTGGTTACAGCGGTTTTAAGATCGGGTCAACTTCCTGGGTCGGAAGATTTTCTTCCAGCGAGTGTATATTTTTTTGGTGCACAGAAGATTTGAACGTTTCATCTGTCAAGGGCCCATATTTTCCGGATTCTTTGAGTCGCTGTGCAGTCTCGTCTTATAACTAAAGTATCTTACCATAAGTTATGCTATGACTATTCAGAATGTCGCCTCATGTGTTGGACGTTCTTGTAATCCGAAGTTTTTCCGTTTGTGTATTTGTTCGTGATATGGTCTAGACCGCTCTGCTCTCGCGTTGTAAAATATACTTATGTACTCATTTCAACTTATCTTACTTGACAAGGTTAAAAGAACAATAATAATGAGGATAGAGAAAGAGGTTATTCAGCACGATTCGAATGGTTGTTTTGATACTTGAATGTCTTCTGGTGCGAACTTAAAGGAAAGGAACGTGTTTTAGGAGCTTGATCGTACCTTGAACGATCGGAGATGTTAATGTAGAGATCATGTGTTGCCGCGTTGGTCTTGACTTGATCATTTGGTTCAACAGAAGAGGCTGTCACGAGTTTGTGAAGTTCTTGACCAGTTTCACCGTTGACGTTTTCTTCTTAGGTCATTTAGCCAGGTGCATCAGGAGGTGCGTAACCGAGTCCCATACTGCGCTGACAACGTAGACCGACCAACCGTACACAGTGTATGGGCTTTACGTATGGATCACCGTATCAGTGATGAGCATGATCATTCGCACGGCGGGTGACACCAGCGTTTGCTGTATCGAATTGAACGAATTTTTCCTAGGTGCGATTCCAGATGGAGTCCGCTTAGTATTGTAGGTTGTTGTTGTCCAGGAGATTCAACAACTTTTCCCCTGGTTGATAGTGTTTTGATTTTGATTTAGGACAGCGGGGTTTTCACGGGAAACATTATACGTTCTCGTACGTTGTCGATATCCTCTTCGGCATGGACCCCACATGATGCTAGTGATACTGGGTTGGCGTATCGCCAAGTACACTTCGTCGTCGCCTTCATACTTGCAGGAGGTATGGCTTCGACCGGAACAGGTATGAATTTGTACTAGGTGTCCCCAAGAAGTAATATTGGGGAAGTAGGGAGTTGCAGGTCGTTGAGTTTGTCTCATTGATAATATGTGCGTTCGAGGAGTAAGGAAGTATGTTTCGTTCCCACGAGTGACAGATAATTGATCGTAGAAGTCTTTTAACATTCTTTTAGCATTCTTTTAACCTGATCAGGTTTACTTCTATTGGTATTCGTTTAATAACATGTACTTCTTCGCCAGCTAATACCGCCATATGGCTTGGAGCTTTCATTAAACTATATGTAAATTCATCTAGTGCTTGTATCGCAAGAGATAAACGATTTTGAAGAATTTAACACTCGTTTACATTATTGAATAAGTATATCGTAGTATAGCGTTTAAATTTGTTTCTGGATGTGTCGTTCGTCAGATATCAATGTAGAGTTGGTCAATCAATCAATCAATATTCGCCCAATGTTAACATTGGGCGAATATCTTTTAAATTGGTGTTAGATAATTTTTAATAGACAGCGTTCTTGTTTTGGGGAATTCGAATTTGTTTTTGGAATTACATAAAAGTGATACCCCTGGATGTTTCTGAATAGTTTGATAACAGCCATCTGATAAAACAGTGTAATTGTTGTGGTTATCGATTAATTGTCAGAGTTAAGATCGGATTCGTTGATTCTTGGTGGTTTGTTTTTCTTTTTGTTTTTGGTTTTAATGTTAATGTGTGGGTATCGCAATTGGTCCTCACGCACTATTCGTGTGTTGTTATTGTATTGGATTTTTACGTTACCCTTATTCATTTTCTCTGAGGCCTTATGCGGCCCGGTATGATGGGCTTCGAGTTTACCTGGTTTGGGACCCGTTTGGAGGTAGACAAAATCTTCTACCTTGAAACTCTTTAGATTAGCGTTCTTATCGTAATATTTATTTGAACGATGTTTGGACGAGACTAGATTTTCATAGTCGAGGTTTCTGATTCCGTTTATTCTCGTGATTAATTGAATTAAATATTCGCGATAAGTGGGTAGCTGATCTGATTCTCGAAGTGGTTCGCTTAACGGAACTGTCGCTAGTTTTCCAAAGACTATTTCGTACAGAGGATACTTCGTACTTTCATGAACACATGTGTTATACGAGAACGTTGCGAATTCTAACCATTGATCCCATTCGTTATGTTCATCCGTATATTGTTTTAAAAATTCGGCTAGGACATGGTGAGATCTCTCGAGGGATCCATTGGATTGAGAATGAAACGCGGTTGTTCGACATCGCTTCATACGAAATCGTTTTGCGATCCGCTTCATAAGACCGCTCGAAAAGTTACCTCCTTGATCTGGTAAAAGTGCCTTGGCTGCACCAAAAACGCATATAAATTTATTTATAAATGCATCGGCGACCGTTGCCGCTAGTGCATTTTCGAGTGGAATCGCGACACAATATTTCGAGAAGTGATCTTGAATAGTGAGAATGTACTCGTTCTGATTGGAGGTACGTTGCATTTGATCTACTATGTCCATTGATATTTTGTAAAGTCTGTGCCCGGATAAACATTGGTTGTTTTGTTTTGACTCTGACTAACTTTTTTAGTTGACACTAAGCATTGTTGGATTCTTCTTTGGACATCCGATTTTAAATCTTCCCAAAAATATTCGCGTTTAATTCTGTTGTATATTTTCAAGACGCCTTTGTGATATCTGATTGGTGATTTGTGCATCTCGTGAAAAATGGAATCACATTTTTCAATTGGCAATTAGCGTAGAGTTCCCAAGCACATTTTTTTTTCATTTCACTGCTAATGAATGTTTCTTTTATGATGTTCATGACGTCGGTCCGTACTATGTTTTTGACGTGATTTGTGTGACAAATGCTCCACGATTCGAGTTTGAGAATCTCGCAGAGGTCTTTCAACTTTTTTACGCTTTCTTTATTGTTCTCTAATATGCAGGATAACGATCCAGAATTCTCGCCTTTGATAACTAATGCAATATGATATTTTTTTCCAACCCTTTTACTGTAGGCTTGGCCTACTGTCGAATCTTTCCTAAGGGGAAGTTTGTTTAATTCCAATAATTTTCCTGCTCCAGAGCGGCATGGTTTGCCAGCTGAATCAACAAAATAGAGTAGGTGATCGTTTCGGAAATGAAACAATTCCTTCGTCGTGATACAATTAGCAACTTGGAATTCAGGCACCTTTATTCCGTGAGTCAGAGCAATCTCATCTTCGGAGGATTGCGAGTCAACCGAATCGAAGTTAGAATCTATGGGGGCGCCTAACACGTACGGGTATTATAACCTCTGCTTCTGTTTCATCGCCACTACTTTCCTCGTAATTTACGACCTTTCGGTTTCGGCGTGTAAGGTGCCGGGGTTCGGAACGCACGTCTGTACCTTTTGGTGAGGGTGCATCGGCTCTTGCCGGTGCATCGTCGCCAAGTGTTTCTTTGGGCTGACGTTCTGTTTTTCTTTGGTTTAAAGGGGAATCGTTCTTAGCTTGTGAGCGGGTGACAACATTTTTTTTTTAATGAGGGACTGGGTGAATTTCTACCTGAGTCGTGAAGCTTGTTGTGCTTTTGATCACGCTATCGGTATCGCTAGTCTCTGCTAATTCGCGGCATATATCCTGCAACGCGTGTCCGGCTGGTTTCCGTTCGCAGTGAGGAATAGCTTCATCTTTTCTAATTTTTCAATCGGATTACGCGACAAGGCATCATCACTTGAAATTAATGTACCTTGCTTGTACACGACGTCGTAGTCGTATTCTGAGAGTTTAAGTCGCCATTTTAGAAGGCGTGCGTTCGCATCTTTGGCTTTTTTGAACCACACCAGCGGTTTAATAGGTGCGCAACTAAGTTCCCGGGTTTTTTTTACCAACAAAAAATCGAAAATTTCAAGACGAATACAAAAAATGGTTCATTCGAAGTAGTGTCCCTCGCTATTTACACATTTTTGCCATCTCCCTGGCTATACATAAATACCGCGATGATAAAAAGACCCGTCTTTGGAGTGAAACCATTCGTCCAACCAATTTTGAACTGCATCGAAATTTGCCAAGTGTAGCCGACCCAAGCCATGCGCCATCGACCGGAACAAGTGATGGTCTGAAGGGCCCAGGTCTGGCGAATACGGCGGGTGCGGTAGCAGATCCCATTTCAGTGTTTTTATGGTGTCCTGGACGATGGAACTGCGATGGAGCGTCGTCGTGCTGCAATATCACACGTTCGTGTCTCGTGTCCCATTCTGGCCGTTTTTCGAGCAATGCGTGGTTCAAATTGATTAGTTGTTGTCAATAGCGATGCCCATTGACAGTTTCGCCCGGTTTCAGAAGCTCATAGTACACGATTCCTTTCTGGTCCCACCAAACGCAGAGCATTGTCTTTTTTCCGAAGCGATTTGGCCGTGCCGTCGATGTTGACGCTTCGCCAAGTGAAAGCCACCATTTTCTGCGTTTGGGATTCTCGAAATATATCCATTTTCCATCGCCAGTAACAATTCGATGCAGGAAACTCTTTCTGTTCTGCCGCAAAAGCAAAATTTCGGAAGTGGCTCTTCGATTTTCCATTTGTCTCTCAGTCAACTCATGCGGCGCCCACTTTCCTTCCTTATAAATGTTTCCCATGGCGTGCAGACGTTTCGAAACACATTGCCGAGTCACATTTAATGTCTCGGCAAGTTGATCTTCT
The DNA here is from genome assembly GCA_944452715.1 of Ophion slaviceki. Lineage (NCBI taxonomy): Eukaryota > Metazoa > Arthropoda > Insecta > Hymenoptera > Ichneumonidae > Ophion > Ophion slaviceki. The sequence goes on along the minus strand of OX101792.1, from coordinate 32,198,351 downwards.
GTTTGAGTGCCATCTTCATCCAATAACGCTTGCAGATCGGCGTCCGCAAATGTTTGCGGTCTTCCCGAGCGCTCCTTGTCCCCAGTCTCAAATTCGCCACTTCTGAACCGCTTGTACCAGACTTCACACGTTGTTTTTGATGGTATTTGTTCGCCGTAGGCCTCCTCAAGTAACCGACGTGCTTCAGCTGCTGTTTTTTTTTTAGGTTGAAAAAGAAAAGCAATGCTTCCCGCAAATACTGTTTACCAGGTGTGTAAGTATGAAACCGGAATTTTTGTACAGAAAAAACACGTTTATTGTAATGATATGATACAAAGTAACTTATTCAAAGTATTGTCCGTCGCTATCTATACATTTTTCCCATCTTTCTGGCAATTTGTGGATTCCGCGCCAAAAGAACTGTTGCTCTTTTGAGGCAAACCAGTCATCGAGCCATTTTCGTACATCTTCGTAAGAAGTAAAGCGCTGCTCAGCAAGTGCGTGTCCCATCGATGCAAACAAGTAGTAATCGGATGGGGCAAGGTCCGGTGAGTAAGGCGCGTGCTGAAGAATCTCCCAACGGAACGACTCTATCGTTTCCTGGACCTGTTTTGCTTTTGTGTGCTGGTGCATTGTCATGCAGCAAAATCACCTTGTGTTGTCTTTGTTGGTATTCTGGTCGTTTTTCACGCAAAACTCGATCCAAATCGGTCATTTGTTGTCGGTAGCGTTGAGTATTGACAGTTTCCCCAGGTTTCAGCAGCTCGTAGTCAATTACGCCCTTCTGATCCCACCCAACACACAGCATTGTCTTTCGTCCGTAGCGGTTTGGTCTTGCCGTCGATGTTTATGGTTCACCCGGAGTAAGCCATGACTTTTTGCGCTTAGGATTCTCGAAATATATCCACTTTTCATCGCCAGTCACAATTCGATGGAGAAATGACTTTCTTTTGAACCTGGCGAGCAGCATTTCGCATGATGTTTTGCGGTTTTCCTGCTGTCTTTCGTTGAGTTCATGTGGAACCCATTTCCCCACCTTTTGTATCTTTCCCATGGCTTTCAACCGAAGGGAGATGGCTTCTCGGGTCACCTTTAACTGATCCGCCAGTTGTTGTTGTGTTTGAGCGTCGTCTTCGTCCAACAAAATGGTTCCTCACGTCAAAATCGCCACTTTTGAACCGTTTGAACCACTCGAAACACTGTGTTTTACCGAGAGCATGCTCACCAAACGCCTCCACAAGCATTCGATGCGATTCGGCTGCGGTTTTCTTCAGATGAAAACAGAAAAGTAGTGCTGTCCGCAAATCGTAATTTGTTGGCACAAAACTCGACATGTTTATCTCTAATAAACTAATGCTACTGAATGAAACTCGTGTTATTGTGAGTTGGAAATCTTTGTCGGATATCAATACAATAACAAGACACCGCTGACGTGATGTGTCGGTAACTGCATCGACATCTAGCGCCACCTATGGGCAAATTCCGGTTTCATACTTACACACCTGGTATTTGGCACAAACTTTGACATTTTCGCGGTTAGAAAAAAGGTCGTTGTGTTGCGATATTTGTTCATGTTACGACTGGGTATTCTTAACAGATGTCCAAGCAATAAAGACACCCAATTTCACACCTGTGTTACGTCCCGGAGGGAGATTTAGGTGGGACTCGCGAGGTTGCCGATTTAGAGCGCGAAAGTTCGAATTGAATTTGATTGCGCAGTGAGTCTTTGTTTGGCGTCCGCGTGAGTTCCGAACACAGTTTAATAACAATTTAGATTGAGACGAATTTGAGGTGCGTGATTCTGGTAAGAGAGTTGGATCCGCCCGATGGATTGATCGTTGATCAAATAAATGTTCAGACGCGTAGATTTTGTCTTAATTCACGTAGTTCACGTTTATTACGTTTTACTCTTACAAACTTATAATTTCGGTACAAAGATGGTTACTCGTACAATGATTACACGGAAACGCAGAGCGAAAGGGTTGAGCCTTATAAGTCGACTGTTCAGTTCGGAGTTTGAATACAGAGTGTCTGCTCTTTCGTGATATGAAAATTAGGAAAGTCTGGTTGTAGGAGAAGGAGCTTTTTTGGGGGAATGCATTTTCGGATCAGAGCTTCGTAGTGATTGGTTAATCAATCGTGAGAATGTACGCTGACTTACGTGATAGGTCGGCGTCATGCGTGGGAATAGTTTTGTTCATCTACTTATTAGGTCATCGCTATGGTGAATGCGGCCATTGTTGTATGTCCGAGGATTGGGTTCAGCGACCGAGGTTTCGTGGGTCTTGCGATATGACCGGGTGACGTGTTCTGACGCAAGCGAATTTTCTTCGTGGGATTGTTTGGGTTTCAGGACAAGGTAGGATTGTGGCGTAGTTCGGTCCCTGCATTTTGTTCGAGTGCTCTAGGCGTAGGGTTTCTCTTCCGAGGCTGCGAGTGCGCTCCTCTCGTAAATTCTTCTGGCGTTGGCTATGTTTATGCGTCGGGACCTACGTGCGACGGTTTCGCTTTTGGTCTTGTGGTACGTTTCGGCTATCGCTCGCTTAGCGTTAAAGAAATATAGGTTTTTGGTCGATGAGTGAGGGTGCTGCTATCGTGCGTATTTACCATCGTGGTTTCAAAAAGAGAGAAAAAAAACGTGAAGGCTGGGACGTAACACCTCCCTCCTTCAAGATTGAGCGTCTCGCTCAATTAGATTCAATTATAATTGTAATCGAAAGGTATGGTCGCACGATTTGTGAGCTGGCATCATCATTGATCGATTTACAATGTAGCTTAAGTATATTGGGAGATAGGTATTGTTTGTTATTTGATACAGTAACATAATGCAGTACCATAATGTTTGCGAGAGGTTACATTTCGCTTTGATTAATTTTATTCTTAGATTCTATCTGGTGTTTATCCACCAGGGTAAAGGAAGAAGAAAAGGTATGTATATATTTTGATTTTATCCTACGCATTGTTAACATATGTCTTCAAGTGATAGTCGTATGATTTTTATCTTATTTGCTAAAATATGTTTTAAGTAATAGTCGCATGTTTTATCCTAGTTTGTGGAAGTCGAGTTCGGTGGGGCGCGATAGATGAGCTTAGATGATGTGGAAGGAATCGTGCAGGTCTGAGTACATCGGGCTTCGGGTTTGTGAGATTGATTCATTAGTGTGCTAGTTTAGCCCGATCACAATGGATAATTTTTCGTTTATTGTTTGTTAACGCGATTTCGATATCGTTTTGGTCTAGGAAAATTTGTGTTATCTCATAAGGACCTAAGTAGTTGTCGTCAAATTTTCCTATTCGCTGATTTTTAATCAGATAGATTTGATCTCCGATTTGGAATTTTACGGGGTTGATTTTCTTATCGTAGTGAGTTTTGGATTTTTGTTTGGCATTTTCGAGGTTGTTGCGAGCTAATTGTCGAACTTCTTGTAAATGATGCGCAAGATTTCTCACGTGCTCGTCGTACGTTAAGATTTCATCGAGATATGAAAATTGTGAGGGTAGTCGTGCTACCTTGCCTAGGACTACCTGGAATGGTGTGTATTTCGTGCCTTCGTGTACGCTTGTGTTGTATGCGAAAGTTGCCAGCCGTAGCCACTTATGCCAATCTTTTTTATTGGTGTAATGTTTCAGGTAATCCGTGAGCACTTGATGACTTCGTTCGAGCGATCCGTTCGATTGTGGATGGAATGCTGTCGTTTTAATTTGCTTGATTTTTAGGATCCTCGTTAATTGTTTCATTACACGGCCGATGAAAGCTGCACCTTGGTCTGTCAATATTACTTTAGGACATCCGAATAAGCATATGAATTCCGTGACTAGTGCGTAAGCGATGTCGTGCGCGGTCGCGCTTTTTAGCGGAATTGCAAATGAAAATTTTGAGAGGTTGTCCTGAATCGTTAGTATGAAGCGGTGACCAAGTTCAGATTCTGGGGTTATCGGTCCGACTATATCCATTGCAATTTTGTCGAATACGCTGATCGGAGTATCTGTAATTACCATAGGTTGTTTGGTTTTAATTCTCACCAACTTTTTCCTCTGGCAACTGGCGCATTGACGAATGTAATCTTCTACTTGTTTTTTGAGATTGTCCCAAAAATATTGTTGTCGGATTCTGTTGTATGTTTTGGTTACGCCCTTATGACCTGCTATTGGAGATTCGTGGCATTCTTTTATGATGTCGAGCCTGTCTTGCTCTGGTGGGACAGTAATTTCGTCGCGGCAGATTTTTATTTGGATTTCGGTATCCGCGAAAATTTCTCGAATGATGTTTTTTATTTTTGCCCATGCTGAGTCGTTAAGGTTACTGCGCTTCTGAGAAAATGCTGCTGATTTGACGTTCAATTCTACCATCGTTGTTTTCAGATTTCGGAGGGATTTGGTAAGATTTTCTTTCGTTAAGGATGATGTGGAGTTTTCCTGTGTTACTAGGGCAAACACTCGTTTCTTTGGTGTTCCCGATATGAGGACTTGTCCGATTTCGAAGGTGTTAGTTGGGGATAGATTTTTTAGCAAGCCCATCTCGATTAATCGTTTGCCAATATCGTTCGAGACTGTACCATCGGCAGAAATGAAACAAATGTAATTGTTTTTTGTCATTTCGATGTTGTCTCTTGTTTCGATGACGTTAATGAATTCCGTTTGTTGCTCGTTGTTGTTTATTGGCTCCTCTTCAGTGGTATTTGTTCTGCTATTGTCGTTTCCGTTTTCTATCGTAGGGGGGGAATTATTGAATGGTGTCGGGGAGGGAGCATTTTCTTGTTGCTGAAAAGATTCGTTTTCGGAGCTGTTGGCGTTTGCAACGTTTGGAAGAGTGGGTGGGGGTTGTTCTTGGCCCGGAGAGTTCCTGATTATTTTTGCTTGTGAAATACTCCTGGGTGGCCTTTTTTTACCCTTCGCTACTTGTGCACGTGGGGCACTAGTGTGTGCGTGATTGCTTGCATCAGAGCAGCAGAAACATTTTTTGGGTTTTCGTGGTCTGGAGGATTTACGAGTGGCCAAAAGGACTGGTTCCCCTTTTTTGGCGATGGCTGTTACATCGTCCGTGCGCTGTTCTACGTTGGTAGTTGGGGGTCCCGTGGCTTGACTTTTATGATTTTCATGTGTTGATTTTCTGTCTTCGTTTGAAAAGCCTACGTCCATAGGTTCAATGGTGTGGTTGTCCGTGAGATTTTTCTTTTCGCTAAGAAGGAACAGTTCATCCTCACTAAGAGCTTCGTCACTCGTGTTTCCATGACTATCTGGACGGTTAGGCATTTGGTGGAATTTCCTTTTGGTACGTCCAGTGGGTGATGGAGTGAGTCCTAGTGTTTCATGAGCGCGCTTTTCGAAATTTATGGCAATATTCCTTAGGCTATTGTCGCTCGATTCTTGCTCTGAAGATGAAGATGTTCCGGGCGTGGCGAAGTTACTCGGCGCCATGTGGGTAATGTCTTGCTCGTCTCCCGAAGACGATGTAGATTCGGGTTTTGAAGGGTTCCCGTAGGGGAGATGCCGACGTGTGTGGCTTCTTCGTTTAACTAGTACTTTGAGTTTTTCCCTTCGATATTCTGGTGAATACGATTCCTGGTTTTCCGAGGAATTCGAGTTTTGATGCTCTGAACAATTTGATGATTGTTGCTTTGAAGAATTTGATCTTCGATGCTCTGAAGAGTTTGTTTTTTGGTGTTTTGGAGGATTTGATTTTTGATGCTCTGAGGAATTTGATTCTTGATGCTCTGAAGAATTTGATTTATTACGTGGCCTCTTTTTGTTGAGGTCTTTGATGATCGGTTGATCAGGCCGGTCACCTTGAGTTAGATTTGATCCTTTGGCAAGCGGGCTTACATACGTTTCTCTCGGAATTGCCATATCTGTAAGGTTGCTTGCTTGGGGAATCGAGATTGTTTGATTTTGAATTTCATTTGATCGCTCTGCAACGGGACTCACGTACGTTTCTCTCGGAATTGCCGTATCTGTGAAGTCGGTTGCTCGAGGAATAGATATTGAATGATTTAGTGGGGAAGCATTCGTGATGTCATCCTCCGAAGTAGTTTTCGATTTTTTGAGTTTCTTATTATTGGCGCTTGGATCCGATGACGAATATGTTCTCGCGATGCCTGGGTTTGGATGTAGAGTTTTTCCTCCGTATGGGGTGTCGTTAGTACGCCATTTGAATTTGATAGGGAGAGTTATTGGATTTCGAGAAAGTGCAGCGGCGTTTGTATTAACTCTTCCTGGCTTGTACTGGATTTTGAAATCGAACTCTTTTAATCTTTCTCTCCATCTCAGTACGCGTGACGTCGGGTCGTTCATAGAGTTTACCCAGACGAGTGGCCGGTGGTCGGTCAGTAGGGTGAATGGCCTGCCATAAAGATAGGGTCGGAAGGTTTTTAAGGCAAACACCACAGCGACCATTTCTTTTTCCAAAGTGGAATAATTTCTTTCGGCCTTGTTAAGGACCCTTGAAGCGGCTGCGACCATGGGGTCTTCTCCGACTTTTCCTTGCGAAAGGATTGCGCCGACGGCGTAGTTGGATGCGTCGGTTGTTACGATGAAAGGTTCCGAGAAATTTGGGTATTGGAGAATCGGTGTTGAGCATAGCTTGTCTCGCAATGTTTCGAATGCTAATTGATGTTAAGATGTCCAATGAAATTTAACATTTTTGCTAGTGAGATCCGATAGGGGTTTTGCAATTGCTGCGAAATTTTTTATGAAGCGGCGATAGTATCCTGCTAGACCTAGGAATTCTTTTACGTTCTTTGGAGTTTTCGGTATTTTGAATTCTCTCACGGCTTCGATGTTTTTTGGATCGGGTTTTAATCCATCTGCAGAGATTTGATGTCCCAGATATCTTACTTCAGTTCTTAAAAATTCGCATTTATCCGTTTGGAGAGTTAGATTTGCGTTACGTAATCTTTCGGCGAGTTTTCTAAATTTGCTTTCGTGTTCCTCGATTGATCGTGCGTAGATTACTATGTCGTCTAGATATACGAATAAATCGTTACCCTGTAACCCTTTTAGAACAAGGTCCATCAATCGTTGGAATGTGGCTGGTGCATTTTTTAATCCGAATGGCATTCTATTGAATTCGTAATGACCGTGGGGGGTCGTAAAGGCTGTTTTGTGTTTGTCTTTCGGATCCATTTCTATCTGATGAAAGCCAGATGCTAGGTCAAAAATGGAGAAGTACTTCGCACCGCCGAGTTGGTCAAGGATGTCTGTTATTAACGGCAGGGGGTAAGCATCTCCTATTGTGACATCATTTAATTTTCTGAAATCGATTACGAGTCTCCATCGTTTATTGCCTTTTGAGTCTGCTTTTTTCGGAACTATCCAAACTGGTGAATTATACGGTGACTTCGAGGGTTCAATGATGTTTAATTGTAGCAGATCGTTAATTTGTTTTTCTATTTCCGGTCTTTGGAATGGCGGATGTCTGTATTGTCTTGTATTGACCGGTCGATCGTCTACAGTGGGAATTCGATGTTTGCATTCGTTTGTTGATCGGAGGGGTTCACCAGGTAGATGAAAGAGGTCTACGTATTCTTCAACAAGTGTAGATACCGCATTACGCTCTTCGTCATTGAGGTGATTAAGCCGCAAAAGACTCATTACTCCGTTGGCACGGTTTTCTCGCGTCCGAGGGTTTTTGTGCTCTAGGGTCTGTGTATTCGCGGTGTGGTCATCCTCTTGATCGTTCTCGTCTGTACTCATATCGAAAGGATAGAATGAAATTACGGGAACCTCTACTCTGACGTCCTCGTTCAAGGTATTGATAGCGTACAGGTATGCTTTGCCATTGGTATTTTTAACCAATGCTTCGCCTGCAAAGATGCCATCTCGAAATGGTATACGGGGTACGTAACCTGTCTCTAGTGGGTTTCCGACTCGAATGAACATGATCGTTTTCTGTCTGGCCCGCAGAAGAAATGATTCTGTGTTTGTAAATGGGATGTCCACGTTATTGACTCGTACGTATCGCCCTTCCCAGTCGATTCTACCTTTACTTTCTCCGATTGTTTCATGACCGAGGATTGCGTCGAATTCAACAGGGAAGTCGTCCGGGACAACATTAAATGTTACGGACTGGTCATGAATTGCGATGTTAATTTCTCCGAGTGTCCTGGGTCTATCGATGATCGAAATTCCGTATAATTCGTAAATTATGAGATTGTTTATGAGATTTGGGTGACGAATATTTTCGATTTTGATCAAATTTAATTGTGAGCCTGAGTCTGCGAGAAATAATGTTTGCGATTTCTTGAGATCTTCCGATTCAATGCTAATTGTGGGTGAGTGGTAGTTATTCGTTCGTGTGCTCAGGTTACAAGAGGCTCGGAGGATTTTTGTCTGGCGTCCTTGGGTGCTTGGGCCCGTCGAGACGCCTGGTCGAGGGGTCGTTGACTCGTTTCCCGGCTGTTTTCCGGCTTGAGCCTCGTCTTTTCTCCCATTATTATATGCTCGTTTACGGCATTGATTTATGAAGTGGCCCGGTTTTTTACAATAGTTGCATGATATGTTACTTCTGTTTGTAACGTCTTTTGTTGAGTTGTCTTTTGCCAGAAGGTAGCAATCATTTGTTGTGTGGTTTGTCTTTTTGCAATAATTGCAGAATTTGCTCGGGTTTGCACGAAAGGTTGAGCTACCGGGTTTGTTTTCGTTTTGACTATTTGATTTGTTGAAAGGTTGAATTGGTAGGCAAGTCGATTGTGTATTTTCTGGGTCGATTGGTCCTAACATTTTTTCGATATCCGTTGCTTGTTTGAAAATGCTTTCGAGATTTGGGTACCGTTTGCATGCTATATGGGGGCGATAGGCGGCGTTAAGACCTCTTCGAAATTGATCAGTCGCTATGTCTTCCGCGAAAATTTTCGCTCCTTCGATGGAACGTAAGTTCGAATTCTCGATGGCTTGGTTTGTCTTTTTCAAGTGAGTGTTGAGTCTACTGTAGAAGCTGAGTACCGTTTCTTTATCTTTTTGGGAAAATGTGCTCATTTCCGCGATCCAGGTGAGAGGGGGTTTGGAAGGGATGAATTTTCGTTTTAGGATGTCTGTGAACTCATCGATTGTTGTTATTGTAAAGCTTTCGAGACTATCGCAAGCGATTCCTTTGCATTTACTCTTTAAGAGTGTGACTATTAATCGTTCGCCTACAGCTGGGATGAATTCTTTCGCGTTATCGCAATAGCTCAAAAAATTGTTTAACGAACATGTTTTAGACGTCCCATCGAACTCGGGTAAATATCTTGTGAAATCTCGATAATTAACGTGTAGTGGATATATATTATTTTCGAAAGACGCTTGATAATAGTTATGCGCATTTAGTGGTGGAATCGTTGTCTGTGATGTGTAGATTTGACTCTGTTGAGCTGGGTGATGGGCTTCCAAAGTCTCCATTTGGATTGGTGTAGACATTATGAGTTTATGACTTACTCAGTGATGATCTTGTAGCTCGCTCGTGCCAATGATGTTCGGTTGCAGCCAAGTGGCGTTAGGCTACTTGACTTATCGTGAGGTGCGGCTGGTGTTTTGACCTGCAGTCCGGGTGTGCGTCGCTGGCTCGGGTCTGCTCTTCGGCCTTGTGTCCTTCGTTAATTTATGGCTCTGCGTCCCTTGTGTTGATCTCGGTGCGACGTTGGTGAAGAGCACTTGTTCGTTTCACACGGAAGAGAGTCTTTTTATTTTATTTTTACACGATAGTTTATTCCGCGTTCGTGATCCGTTTTTCACCGACACCGGATTGATTGTCACAGTTTTATTAACCGATGGGTTATTTATTAAAAGTTTTCGCTGCCACCAGTTTTATTAACCGATGGGTTATTTATTAAAAGTTTTTCTTCTTTTTTTTTCCGCTGCCACCAGTTTTATTGTTGATGGGCAATTTATTTGAAGGTTTTTAAAAAATTTTTTTTTCCGCTGCCACCAGTTTTTTTCTTCTTTTTTTTTCCGCTGCCACCAGTTTTATTACTGATGGGTAATTTATTTGAAGTTTTTTCTTTTTTTTTTTGCTGCCACCAGTTTTATTGTATACTAAACTGTTACGTCCCGGAGGGAGATTTAGGTGGGACTCGCGAGGTTGCCGATTTAGAGCGCGAAAGTTCGAATTGAATTTGATTGCGCAGTGAGTCTTTGTTTGGCGTCCGCGTGAGTTCCGAACACAGTTTAATAACAATTTGGATTGAGACGAATTTGAGGTGCGTGATTCTGGTAAGAGAGTTGGATCCGCCCGATGGATTGATCGTTGATCAAATAAATGTTCAGACGCGTAGATTTTGTCTTAATTCACGTAGTTCACGTTTATTACGTTTTACTCTTACAAACTTATAATTTCGGTACAAAGATGGTTACTCGTACAATGATTACACGGAAACGCAGAGCGAAAGGGTTGAGCCTTATAAGTCGACTGTTCAGTTCGGAGTTCGAATACAGAGTGTCTGCTCTTTCGTGATATGAAAATTAGGAAAGTCTGGTTGTAGGAGAAGGAGCTTTTTTGGGGGAATGCATTTTCGGATCAGAGCTTCGTAGTGATTGGTTAATCAATCGTGAGAATGTACGCTAACTTACGTGATAGGTCGGCGTCATGCGTGGGAATAGTTTTGTTCATCTACTTATTAGGTCATCGCTATGGTGAATGCGGCCATTGTTCTATGTCCGAGGATTGGGTTCAGCGACCGAGGTTTCGTGGGTCTTGCGATATGACCGGGTGACGTGTTCTGACGCAAGCGAGTTTTCTTCGTGGGATTGTTTGGGTTTTAGGACAAGGTAGGATTGTGGCGTAGTCCGGTCCCTGCATTTTGTTCGAGTGCTCTAGGCGTAGGGTTTCTCTTCCGAGGCTGCGAGTGCGCTCCTCTCGTAAATTCTTCTGGCGTTGGCTATGTTTATGCGTCGGGACCTACGTGCGACGGTTTCGCTTTTGGTCTTGTGGTACGTTTCGGCTATCGCTCGCTTAGCGTTAAAGAAATATAGGTTTTTGGTCGATGAGTGAGGGTGCTGCTATCGTGCGTATTTACCATCGTGGTTTCAAGAAGAGAGAAAAAAACGTGAAGGCTGGGACGTAACACCTGTATGCCCACTACATGTGTCGCTAGCGCTATCCATGTGCGAAACCCGGGAACTTAGTTCCGCACCTGGTATGATCAGTTACGAGAGTAAACTTCCTACCGTAAATGTAAGGCCTAAAGGCTTTGACGCTGTGGATAATTGCCATTGCCTCTTTTTCGTACGTGTCGTACCGAAGGGCTGCCCCGCGTAGTACGCACGATGTATATGCTATGGGTTTGTCCTTTCCGATTTCACCTTGAGATAAGACTCCGCCTAAGACGTAGCCGGAAGCTTCTGTTGTGATGATGAACAGTTTTTCAAAATCAGGGTGATGATCAGTTTTTGAAAATCCTATTGTAGAATAGGAACTTCGCAAAGTTTATTTTTAAGAACATCGAAAGCTCTTTGCGTTTCGTCGATCCATTCGAAATCGGTTTTGTCTTCTAGAAGGCGAGTTAGTGGTTTAGCGATTTTTGAGAAGTCTCTAATAAACCTACAGTAATATCCCGTTAATCCCAGAAATTGCCGAATATTTTTCACATTTTTAGGAACTGGAAATTCATTGACTGCCAGAAGTTTGTTAGGATCTCGTCTCAATCTGTCTTTACCAATTATATGCCCGACTTCCTGTGAGAAATTCGCATTTATCCAGCTGCAACTGGAGATTAGCTCTACGCAATCGTGCCATTAGTTGCTAGATTTTTAACCGTGCTCCTCTAAATCCTTGGCGTAAATTACGATGGCGTCGAGGTACACAAAGAGGAATGCCCCTTGGAGTGCACTCAATACGACATCCATTAAGCGCTGGAAAGTCGCCCATAACGCATGCTCGAAAATTCGTAATGCCCGTACGGAGTAGAGAAGGCGGTTTTTGGGTTATCTTCCGGGTTCATTTCCATCTGATGGTCTGATGATCTGAATAACATTTTTTTGTAAATTAATGTATGTATTATTTTTTTTAATAGAGAAAATTTGCTTTTTTTGCTTCGAAACTCACGTAACTCCTTACTTGATTTTGTTATGATATTTTGACGTATGCTGTATCAACAATAAAACAAGAATGCAAAAAAATGAATACAATTCTGAAAATAATTATTTTTTAATCGTACAATTTATTGAATTCAACAATGGATACACTTCAAAAACCAATATTTTGATTTTTTCTAAAATTTCGAGAAAAAAATGATCGAATCGTTGCAAATTTCGAAAATTTCGGCAGAATTTTATGTTCTGAATAGAGTATTTAAAAATAATAATATTGTGAAATTCGGAGAAAATCGGTCGATGGGTTCAAATTTTATGAAATTTAAAATTTTTTTAATTTTCACAAAATTACTCAAAAACAAGCGTCAAGTTGAAACTTGCAGTTTACTTTCTCGGGATTCCGCATAATGCTCTAAACTTCTTCTATGAGTAAACCAACATTTAAAATAACACTTCCTCCCAGAGACTTTTCGTGCCAAAATTGTGTTGAACTGTGTTTTTTCAAAAACACACCAAAGTTTCGGGGTTGCTGGATCCAAATCTTAAACCAGATTTTAGAAATTCAAAATGGCCGATCTATTATGGCGGTTAAAAAAACAAATTTTATTTTTTTGAATTGAAATCTAACACTCGGGAATTTTTGGGGTCACTGAATTTAAATCTCATATAAAATTTTATAAATTCTAAATGGCGGGGCCAGAATGGTGGACCAAAAAAGCTAAATGTTATTTTATTGAAATGAAATCTGTCACCGAAAGTTGCTGACATCACTCGAACCCAACTTAATGTAAATATACGAAATTCAAAAGAGCTTCAAAATTCCTACGAAGAATTGAAAAAATTGAATGAATGAGACATTAAAAAAAAATCATAAAAATCTGACGATCGCGCCAAATTTACTAAACGAAAATATAGTTTAGCTGAGTGAAAGAGATGCGAAGCATAATTTTCATTCTAATCCAACAATTTTTGAGATTTGTAGAAACTATTTTGAAGTCGCTAGGTTCAAATTCATAATTTTAATACGAAGTTTAAATTCAGCAACCCCAAAACTCAACAAATCAATTTACACATGTAATTAAATTACAGTTGTTATTCTATGCTAAATGTAATTCTTAAGGGGTGAGATGCAGTCAGAGGCGTGAAATAACGAGCATGTTCAATAATTTTTGTTTATAGTAATTAAGTTTGTTTACATAAGTGGTTACACAGACTTTTTATGTTATATTTCAACTTGACCCAAACAAATTTTCGAAGAAAAACATTGATTATTTATAAAAATATCGCCATCTTTGTCGGACCCCCTTCGGCATCTAGTGCTTTGCGATGACCATCATAAAATTTTACTATATCATCTGAAATTAAAAAAAAAAACAAAAAAAACATTAGTTAAATGACAAATCTAGTACTTAATCAAAACTTTTCTTTTAAGGCGTTACCCCCACTTGTAGCACAAAAAAAGGCCTTCTTCATGAATTTTTTTAAAGAAAACTACAAAACTTTTTTAATCGATCAATATACCATCTTAAAGAACACATCTTGAAGAACTTTCAGTAATTTTTTTATTGAAAAATATTACATTGTTTAGTGGCAAATGGCCGTCAATGAAATAATGTTTTTATATACACGGTTTGCGGTGACCAACATTGCGGCGAAGTGGATCCATCTGAAAAAAAAATGCGGATGGATTTAGTCAAATATAAGTATAAACTAGTCTTTAATCGAAGGATTTTAAAAAATATTCATTTTTCACAAAATGGCGAACAGTCAAAGTTAATGGTTCGATTTTAACGAAAAAAACGGCCGTTTTTTGGCTATAAAACGGCCATTTTTTTCGAAAAAAAAAAATCGAACGATTAAAGACTACATTTTTTATGCATTAAATAAGCCTGCAAAATTTCAAGAAGATCGGTTCATTAGTGTTCGAGTAATCTTGGTCACCGACTTCAGAAATGCCATTTTGAGAAAAACGCGTTTAAGGGACAACACCACTGTGACGGCTTCAAAAAATCGATTTTCCGAAAACCATCTAGAAAAATCTAAAATATATTTAAGATTAAGATGCCGTTGGACCCAGGTCGAAAAAATAATTATTTTCGGAGATATTGAATATTTTATGGAGCGGTCTTTCCCAGGTATTCTTTTGTCTCCCTTCACAAAAACCGGCTATTATTATAAATATAGTTTCGAAAAAAAGCCATAGGTGGCGATAAGTGAAAAATGTTCAAGGCAGGTATAGGGATAGCGTCATAGCGTCAGTTTGCGAATAGAAGCGACGCTACTCGTGTCTAATCGCTCCGAATCGTTTCGTTTATAAATATCGAACGCTCAGAATTATTCTTTGCACATCGAAATGGATAATCCGAAAGTGTACGCGGGGAAAAAGGGAACAAAACGGAGGTATGTGACGAGGAGTCGAACGAAAATTTCGAATCGAAAACCTCCGAACCGTTATAGCTCCGAAAATAGTTCTGCAGAGTATGTGAGCACGTCGGCGAAAAAGTTAAAATCGTCGGAAGATTTAGAGGTCGGTGTTACTAACGATTTCGGTTATCGTATAGTACACATCGTCAATGCATTGAACATTATATCGACGTTAGTGAAGTGCAAAGTGTGTGATCGCGATATAAAGTTTACTGAAAAAAGTTTGCGCGGACTCGGATTCAAAATCGAGGTCAATTGCGGCCATTGTGAAAAAGTGCAAATCAATTCGTGTCCTATGATTGACAATGCATACGAAATAAATCGTCGGATCGTATTCAGTATGCGTCTTCTTGGTGTCGGTTTGAATGGCCTGATGAAGTTTTGTGCATTTATGGACCTACCGCGCCCCATATTTCAGTCTTTCTACGATCGAATCTTAAATTCGATTTCGATTGCCACTAAAGCTGTGAGCGCAGTGAGCAAACAGAAGGCTGCACTTGAGGAGGAGACAATTTCGTTGGAAAATAGGGTGGAAGACGGAATTATCGTTTCAGGCGACGGATCGTGGCGTAAGCGCGGTTTCAGCTCGCTTTTCGGCATAACATCGCTAATCGGCTGGTACACTAAAAAAGCGATCGACGTTATGGTGAAATCGAAATATTGCAAAGCTTGCGAGCATTGGGAGAAAAAAGAAAGCACCGCGGAGTACTGGGAATGGAAAAGTACCCACGACGATGAGTGCCAGGCGAACCATAGCGGCTCCTCCGGAAAAATGGAAGTCGACTCAGCTGTCGAAATATTTCAACGGTCTGCAGAGCTCTATGGCATAAAATATCAGGTTGATAAAAAAGTTTTGTCGCAATAATTTCAATATAATTTATTTATTTATATATCTTATACGAAACATTTCTAATCAACAATATATTCGCCATCGGTTTCTATGACACTCGACCATCTAGTTGGCAACTCATTTATTCCCTTTGCCCAAAACTGCGGCGGCTGGAACTCAAAGAAATTTGAAATATCCCTTCTGAGATCGTCGACGTTTTCGAAAGTTTTGTTTCTCAAATATGCCTTCAAATGTCTGAACAAATGGTAGTCAGATGGCGCGATGTCGGGAGAGTATGGTGGATGAGGAACGGTATTCCAGTGAAGCTCAGTGATTGTTTTGTGGGTTTCCTTTGCGACATGGGGTCTCGCGTTGTCGTGGAGAAGGTGCACAGTCGCGCGTCTTGGCCGTTTTTTTCTTATAGCTTTTGCCAATTCCTGGAGATTTTCGATATATCGTGTAGAGGAGATCGTCTTACCTACAGGGAGAAAATTGTGAAACAGCATTCCCTTTGCGTCCCAGAAACAGCACAACAAAACCTTTTGTGAGTGACGATCAGATTTCGGTTGGTGTGGCGGTTTTTCTCCGATAGGAAGCCAGTAGGCTAAACGTGTTCTGTTATCATACAAGACCCAGCTTTCATCTCCCGTCACAAGATCTTCTAAAAACTCCTTGCGATGGTGGCGAAGCAGGAGAGACTGGCAGATGGTCACGCGACAGTTCTTATTGTCGTCGGTGAGACGGTGTGGTATCCATTGAGCTAGAACCTTCCTGTATCCCAAGTTGTGTAAGTGATTGACTATTGACGGTTGGGTGCAGCCAAGTTCTCTTGCTAGCTCGTGCGTACTTGCTTCCGGTTTTTCTTTGATGCAGCGGAGTAATGCTTCATCATCGATGGTCGACGGTCGTCCGGAACGTTCCTTATCTTCAAGGCTTGTGTCTCCAGATTTAAAACGGTTGAACCAACGCTGGGCTGTTCGATGAGAAACTACGTTCTCGCTGAATGCATCCTGTATATTTTTAGCAGTTGCTAAAAATAGTTGCGTTCGTGCCACGCCGCCACTCGTAAAAAATGATCGCTCGAAGTTGCTCCTGCGAGATCGAAGCCATTTCTGTCCACTAGAACGCGCGCTCGCCCTTTTATACCCTGTCACGCGGAAGAGTAGAAAACATTCTAGAATATTCTCGACATAGCTCGATGTCATATTGCGTCAATACGTAAAAAGACATTTTTAAAATTTTTGCGACAAAACTTTTTTATCAACCTGATATAAATACGTGGGTCATTTGACAAGTACCTAGCCTCACCGCTAGATGGTGCCACTATTGCAAGAGAAATACACTATAGTGTAGTACCGTCTTGTAGACGGCTACTGACAAAATTTCAGCCGGATCGGACTTGTAGTTCTCTTTTGAGAGCGTGTGAAAGCAAGCGTGTCCGTTGATTTTTGAAAGAATGGAGAAAGAACAATATCGGTCAGTGATTCGATTCTTGTTTTTGGAAGGGAAATCGCGCAGTGAAATTAAAGAACGCTTGGATGCAGTGTATGGGGATGCTTCTCCTTCGATGGCGACCGTTAAATTTTGGTATAACGAGTTTCAACGTGGTCGTACGTCGGTTTTTGATGATCCACGCCCAAGTGCTCCAAAAACAGCCACTACGGAGGAGAACGTGACAAAAATACACGATATCGTTTTGTCAGACCGCCGATTAAAGGTGCACGAGATAGCTGTGATAGTAGGCATCTCAGAAGAACGCGTGTGGCATATCCTACGTGAGACTTTGGGCATGAGGAAGCTGTCGGCAAGGTGGGTGCCGCGTTTGCTGACTGCAGACAACAAGCGCATTCGTGTGACCACTTCAGAGCAGTGTTTGGAGCTGTTTAATCGCAATCCAAAAGAGTTTTTGCGTCGTTACGTAACCGTCGACGAAACATGGATTCACTGGTATACTCCAGAGACCAAGGAGCAGTCAAAACAGTGGATCTTACCCGGTGAACCTGCTCCAAAGAAGGCGAAGACGGTCCCGTCGGCTGGAAAGGTGATGGCCACAGTTTTCTGGGATTCTCAAGGTGTGATTTTTATTGACTACCTGGAGAAGGGCAAGACGGTCACGGGACAGTACTACGCCGAACTATTGAGCCGATTTAACGCCGTGTTAAAAGAAAAACGGCCCCATTTGTCGAGAAAGAAAGTGCTTTTCCACCGTGATAATGCACCTGCTCACACCTCCGCGCTCGCCACGGCTAAATTGGTCGAATTACGCTATGAACTGCTGCCCCATCCACCGTATTCTCCAGATTTGGCTCCGTGCGACTTTTTTTTGTTTCCGAATCTAAAAAATTCACTCGCCGGGAAGAAATTCCACTCCAATAACGAAATAATCGCCGCCACGGAGGCCTATTTTGCAGACCAAGAGATAACATTTTTTTCAACGGGGTTAAAAAAATTGGAACACCGCTGGGCCAAGTGTATTCAACTAAAAGGAGACTACATTGAAAAATAAATTTTATTTTTAGCAAAATTTTGGTGTTTTCATTTGTAGGCTAGGTACTTATCAAATGACCCACGTATTATATTGGTGACGGCGATTCTAAAACGTTTCTGGGCATATCGAATAGCGATCCATACGACGGTTTCGAGATTAAAAAAAAGAGTGCATCGATCATGTCCAAAAACGTATGGGGACACGCCTCCGCGAAATCGTGAAAAAACAAAAAGGATTGTCTGGCAGAGGAAAGCTCACCGGAAAATTGATTGACGAGTTGGGCACATATTACGGCTTGGCTATTCGGAGGAACAGCGATGATGTTGAAAAAATGAGGAAGGCAATTTGGGCAACTATCAAACATAAAATATCCACAGATAGTGAGCCACAACATGACGATTGCCCCGAGTCGTGGTGTTCGTGGCAGCGAGCGGTCGCAAGCGGTATTATTTCTGAATATCGCCATAAGCCGCCTCTTCCTGAGAAAGTATTGGAGGCAATTACTCCAGTCTTCGAAAATTTGAGCAGAGACGATTTGCTGCAGCGTTGTTTGGGCGGCTTCACACAAAACAACAACGAAAGCTACAATAAATCAATTTGGGCAATAGCCCCCAAGTGTCAGTCCGGGAGCAAAAAAATCGTCGATATTGCAGCTGATATCGCGGTATTATTATTCAATGATGGCCTGAGAAGCCTCATGAAAGTTTTGGAGACGGTGGGGATAACTATCGGCCCAAATTGTTTCAATTTTTGCGTTGAAACCGACGCAGCGCGGATCGAGCTGGCGGAGCGCTCGCTCACAGACGCTGCAAAAGAGGCAAGGAGAGCCTCTACGAGTTCGAGAAAAGATGCTAGGGACAATGATTTGCTTCTTGAAGGCTAGCGATATAGTGCCGGCATCGCTGATTAAAGGTAAAAATTTTTGTTTCCAATTTATTGCATAAATTAACAAACCTAAAACTTTGAACGCGTTTTTCTCAAACCCACTTTTTTGAGTGCGGCACGCAGCAGAACTCGAGCAATTTTTATCCGATCGACTTCAAATTTGGACTGCCTCAATAAAACTAGATTATCTAAAGAAGTACATAGGATTTTTTCGATATCTCAATAATAAAAAAAGTTATAGCCTATTTTCGACGAGAAATTTTGCTCGAAAATCGTCCTTTAATTTCAAAAGCGTGCCTATTTTTTAAAAATCAATATTTTTTCAAATCCCTGTGTACTTCTCTTCAAAATATCATATTATTAACGAAAACAATCGGTATTTTTTTTCAGATCGACTTTGAAGAGAGTTCTGCTGTGTGCCGCGAACCACTGCAGAGGCAACAGTACCTGACGCGGGAGCTTCCCCAGCGTCACCATGGGGCGGGAAAAATTTGAAAAATTTTTTGTATGTATCTTCAATAAACAACGAACAAAACAAAAAAAAATCGAATATCTCTTTTTTTTCCCACAAAAAAAAATTCTTGAAAAATGGCAATAAAACAGGGGGTCACAGTGGTTTTCTGCCTTAAAGTTTCAATTTCAGTTTACACGAAGAAAATATTTTTTTTGTAAACTTACATAGAGTCATCTATTCCGGGCATAAAAAAAACTGCACTTCAAATTGCACTTCAAAAAAATGCAATAAAAAAATCGATTTTTTCAAAATCGCAAGTGGGGGTAACCCCTTAATCAATAAAATGGCGGCTTCCTACAGATAACTTTCGATTTTCGACCAAAAAATCGCTCGTTTATTGTTTTAAAAAAATAGAAGGCTTCAACAAAAATGAAAATCCTTCTTGAAAATCCGACTTGAAAAACGTAGTTTCGAGAAGAACGCGTTTAAAGTTTTTCGATGTTTCGATCAGGCAAGCTTCGGTCGCGTGGTTATCTTTTTTGCAAATATTACAGATTCTCACTGGCCTAGTTTAAATAGGTCTTTCTGGTTTTGTGGAATGTGACTCTAATTCTCTTCGGGCCATGAGAACGCGTTCGATTTTGACTGCGTGGTCAATAGCGGCCGAGAGTTATCGCAACGAGGGACTCGTTCAATTTCTTCTTTTAATCCGCGTTTAAAGCTTGTAGGGAAATAATCGTCCATTTGTCTTTTGAAACCCACGTCGTCTACCCCATTGTTAGCTAATTGTCGTGCTTCTAAAATTTCTTTTGCGGTTTTCCATATTTTTGTGGAAAAATAATATGACACTATCACTGCTTGGCTGGTAAATATTGTTGAGCTCTCCCAGCAGCTGATTTTTTTATTTATTAGGCGCGCATATTTTTTTGAGGAATTCGACGAGTTCTCTTCCCGTTTCGAATTTAATCCCGTGGATGGCTTCTCTGACTTGATTTGAAAATTTATTTCTTATTAATTTCGCCAGGTACTTTTCGGCTTCGGGCGGAAGCATGTCTTTTGCATCTTCGCACCCGGCCACAAATTCTGAAAATGGGATATTTTTTCCATCGAATCCTGGGACAAAGCTAATGGCATCTTTTAAAGAAATCAATTGTTATGTTCCCAACGCCATGGTCATTTTACATTGTATGTTCGGTTTTATTGGTTAAAATTAACTTTTTTACCGGTCTTTTTGTAGAAGGTTCGAGACCAGTTAATAATTCGGCGTTGGAACTTCTCAACGTATATCCTGAACTTTCAGTTTTTCCTTGTGTGTTTTCTTCTGAATCTGACAGGTCTCCAGTAATGTTTAAATCTAATGAGCTAACAGTCGATTCGTTTTCAGACATTAGGTTAATTAGCACATTCCCTTTTTATATCCCGGACGAGCCCCCAAAAATTAATATGTCACGTCCTGAGGGGACGTGGGTATATATATTTGCGTTTCCCTCTTTGTAGCCTACGCCTAGCGCAATAGCTCGGAATGAGGGTAAAAAGGGGTAGTGCTTGGGTAAAAATGGGATGACGCGATTATCCGATTAAGAAATAATTGGACACACTCAAATTCTATCGACTCGGGGTTTATTGGAATCAACCAATTTGGTTAAGTCGATTAAATTAATAAATGTACATGAAATATTTCGCTTAGATTTGTCGATCCGCCGTGGATACAATTGTTGGAGATAGGGGCGAATTGGGCCTTCGCAGGCAGGCCGGTCCGCTCGGTTGGGTACGCTCGGAGAACAACAGTGATGGTACGCGCACACTTTTCGATATAAGATGAATTATGTATTTTTACCGCGAGCCGGAGATCTGAATTAAATGACTATTTACGATCAATGCAAACGCGATGATACAATTGGGATGTTTTGTGTGGTTGTATTTAGAGTTCGGACGTTGGTACAAGCAGTGTTAACTTTACAATAGTACTCGGATTTAAGTTTTTTAACAGAGAAAAGTCCTTTCGCTAGGGACTCGGAAGACCGATGTCAGAATTTAATGTCTGATCACGATGAAAACTGATGGGAAACTATCTTCAACGAGTGGTGATGACGCACTGACTTTGTGTAGAATCTTCTTCACCAAATGGAAAATAGGAGAGGTTTCGTTGATGGGGGAAGGAATGCATTTCTATGATGCATTTTCCTTGGGGATCGGTGGAAAAAGCATCAAATATAGGTCTCCTCGGGTGATTGGTCGAAATAGAGAGTGGGAGCAAGACGTAGGTTGCGAATCACAATCGTCGCTCTCTTTCCAGGAATTGGAGCTGCGTTTCTTTATCTGCGCGGAAAAATACAAACACGGAATACGGAAAAATACGGGGACGCATAAGGGCCTTCGTCGCGTCATAGCGCTTACCCCAAGATAGGCTTTGTTGACCCAGGTGTGAGAGCGCATGTGGTCTACAGCGGTTTTAAGATCGGGCCAACTTCCTGGTTCGGAGGATTTTCTTCTAGTGAGTGTTTTTTTTTATGGTGTACAGAAGATTTGAACGTTTCATTTGTCGAGGGCCGATATTTTCCGTATTCTTCGAGTCGCTGTGCAGTCTCGTTTTATAACTAAAGCATCTTATCGTGACCTATGGTACGAATGTTTAGAGTGCCGCCTCATGCGTTGGACGTTCTTGTAATCCGAAGTTTTTCCGTTTGTGTATTTGTTTGTGATGTGGTTAACACCGCTGTGCTCTCGAGTGGGAAAGTACGCGAGACGTTTACCTATTATTATATTTCCGCCGTGGTAGGCCTAAATCTAAAGAAAATATAAAGAACCGTTGAAAAATGAGAATGCCGCTACCGTGCGTATTAGGCTTAAAAATACATTGTGCGCATTTGGTCGCGAAGTGACAATACATTTTTGCGACGATCAGCAATCAGAAGAGATTTTGTACGGTGCAAGAATTGCCGATTGAGTTTAGATAAGAGTTTTTCATAGGATAAACTTCAAACACGTTTTTCTCGAAACAACTTTTTCAAAATCTAGCTCCATCGTATCTCTAAAACTAATAAACCGATTCTCTTGAAATTTGAACCACATATTGTAAACATGATTCGCAACAAGATGACCCTCGATGGTTTTAAAATTTTGATTTTTACTCTTTTTTTGCGAAAAACTGCAAAAAAGTTTTTTTTTATTTTTTGATAAATCTTTATATCTGAAGGTCATTTTATCGCTGGTGTCATACTGAATCTAATGGACTTTGATTTTTTTGTTTCAGAGAAGCCGTTGCCGAGGTGTGATGGAGCTACCTAGCCCAACTATTTTTAAGGCGTTACGTTCAACTATAGTTTTTGTACTTAAAAATGGATAAAAATGAATACATTTTTTTATGTATTCCAAGACTTTATTCATCAAGCCCAGCAGCTTTTATATTCATATCTTTTATAAAATCCCCAAAAAAAAAATCGGGAACATATCCTTTTCTTCGTGGCTCCAACGTGGACTGGCTCCTTAAGGCATCCAGTAACGCCGAAAGAATGCTCGACAAAATTCCACAATTTGCGAAACCAATTTAATATTGAACACGCAAAAGTAAAAACCTCGTTTAAAAGCGGAACTGGCACAGATAACGTAAGTATTAATTACAAAACAAGTTGATCGAACCTCAAAAATATTATAAAATAATAGTTTTCTTTTACCCATACATTTTAAGATTTACACTCCAAGCTTATGGTACTACGATAAGCTACTTTTCTTGACTCATATGTCACACTCAGGAAGATTCTGGAAGAAAATAATTTTTTCAGTCAGATTCGCAGAGGCAGGTAATGTCTAGCTCGATACTCCCACATTCCAATGTGAGACTTGTTGAAATATTCGTTACGGTTACGTTTCTTATGTTTCCAGGTTACTGTTACTGACGCGGCAATAGAAGATTCATCAACCGATGAGCTGTTTCAAAATATCGAATATCTGCAAGAAGTCGAAGAAGAAATTCTGCTACCCCAATGTTCTTCAGCGCTGCAAACAAATACAGCTGCAATGTACAGAGTGCGCGTTCCACTGAACAGCCCATCATCGTCATCGTCATCGATCACGAATTGCCAAGAAGAGAGTTTCGTTTTTCAACGTCCTAGTATCGTCAGCCCTGTTCCATCCACTTCTTCGTCATCGGGCGTATACACGACAAGCACACGCAAACAAAACATGCTCGCTTGGATCCACACCACCAGGAATATACTAGAGCTGTTGAAGCCATTGCCAAATCGGTGTCCGAGCCCATTAACGTAAATTTCGGTGGCGTGCAAAACTTAATAGATCCAGATCATTCGTTTGCAATATTATTAACATCCCTATTCCGCCGTTTAAAAAAATTTTACTTGAAGATGGAGGTGATGCAAAATGTCATGCAGACAGTTACTAACGCATTAGCGGCAGATCGTGAACCTAGTAATAATTAAAGAAAAAATAGCTATAAGGTGTCAAAAAATGGAGGACTTTCAACTTTTATATTTTTAAGATGTATTAATGACAATCATAAAACTAAAAGGCATTTCAATTATAAGCAAAAATAATATTTTTGTTTCTTATTTGTAATGTTCTCACTAAATAAAAATAAAACTTGAAATTTTGATAACAAATATCCTTAAAAACTTGAAGATCGATTTTTTTTAGAATTGTAGAAATAATAGAAATTGATTAAATGATGGCGTAAATTCTAACGAATGCTCATTGTAAAAAAGCTTGATAATTATTCAGAAGGAAAGGATGAAGGGAGGACAATCGCAATTTTTTGTCACTACGTAAAAAGAGAAAAAAATAAGAAAAAAAGAGAAACGAGGGAGACAGAAAACACAGAGAGATGAAAGAAAAAAAGAGAGAGGAAATAGAGATGAAAGAGCGAAAAAGCGAAAGAGAGAGAAAAGAAACAGACAGAGAGAAAAAACGAAGAAAGAGGGTGACAACAGCGAGGAAAAAAAAAGAAGAGAGAGAGAGAGAGAGAGAGAGAGAGAGAGAGAGAGAGAGAGAGAGAGAGAGAGAGAGAGAGAGAGACGAAAAAATGGGTTCGTTTGGGTCTGTTGAGTTAACTCTTCCAAAAGGGTTTAATTGCTATAAGTAATTACAATATAAAACAGGAAGAGTTTTTTTAGTACTTTTTATTTATAATATACAACATTACTGAAACTTGATCGCAACAAAATTCATATATCAAACTCGTTGCTTTTGATGTACAATTTATACATCGACTTACGCCATTCGCTACGCTTCGCAAATATTTAATTTCCTGGCTGAAAAGCGGTGTACTGAAATGAAACAGTACCCGCAGTATTGAAATACTCACAAAATTTTTCTCTTATTTTCAATGATTCATCGCTCCCACGATTACAACATCGATGTCAAAAATTGTTTGGCATTTCGGACAACACTTGGCTATTATTACGATCATTGCCTGAAATTCTGTAACTCTGTAGTATATACCACTGATCGCGACTATGTATGCTTTTATTAATAAGGTAATTATAAAAAAGGACACATGCATACGTTTTCGTTTCGACTTTTTCAACGGAAAGAGGCACTGTTGCAAGTACAGGGTGCGCCAGAGAAACTTACTTATTTGAAAAAATTCCCGCGCGGTGAGTTGGGCGGGTAGAGGGGCGAGAGGGGGCGCATCTGGAGGGGGAAGTTCCCAAGTTTGTTTCTCCCTCCAGTCAGTTGCCATCATGCTCTGGTCTAGAGAGCAGCGGGCCTTCGCAGTCGAGAGCTTCTTTTCTAACGGTCGCTCACTTGTTGCTACGCAACGTGCCTTGCGCGCTCGCTTTGAAATTCCTCCTCACAGACTCGTTCCTGGCCGTAATTCGATTCTGTCGTGGGTTAACTCATTTCGGGCGTGTGGAAGTGTCGCTAAACCCAGAAATGGACTTCAACGGACCATCAGAACTCCGGAAAATGTCGAAAGAGTGAGGCAGTCAGTTGTGCGTTCTCCCCGGCGTTCGGCTCGCAAACACGCAGCTGCTATGGGAATTTCTGACACCACTGTTCGACGAATTCTCCATGAAGACCTTCAATTTCATCCCTATAAATTGGCTGTTGTGCAAGAATTAACTGAACGCGATTTTGTTGCCCGTCAAAATGCATGCGACAACATTTCCCCGACCGCCTCATCTCTCTCAGAGGCGATCTCCAATGGCCGGCACGCTCTCCAGATTTGACTCCATGCGATTTCTTTTTATGGGGTTATTTGAAATCTCTGGTTTATGTCGATCGACCACGGACCATAGCACACCTCAAGAACAACATTCGCGACGCCATTGCCAACATACCGATTGATATGCTGCAAAGAGTGGATACGAATTTCAAAAATCGACTTCATCAGTGTATGCGCAATGGGGGTCGCCATTTATCCGATGTCATTCTCAAGACTGCATGAAAAAAATTGGGATATTGTATTCTCAAAAAAAAAAAAATTTTTAACAATAATTGAAGTACTTTTGTTTTTATTGACCTTTCAAATAAGTAAGTTTCTCTGGCGCACCCTGTACAATTCGCCATCTATTTGCGAGGATACCGAAAGCATTTTCACTTGTTCTACGAGCACGGCTTAGTCTATAATTGAACACTCTCTTGTCAAGCGTTAAGTTTCGATTCGGATACGGTTTTAATAAATTAGGTTTTAACGCGAACGCATCATCGCCGACAATTACGTAAGGCAATTTGTGAGCAAATCCGAGCAATTCACACGGAACAGGCCAATTCAGTATCCCGTCGTTCAGTCTAGTCCCTAATGAACTTTCTCGAAGAACAGCGGAGTCATGCATGCGTCCATTTTTCGGTACGTTGATGAATATGAATCTGTACTCTGCATCGACGAGATTTATTAGTACTATGCTATGTTTTCCTTTGTAGTTGCGATATAGCGAGCCATCCTTCCGTGGTGGCCGGAAATGAATATGTTTTCCGTCGAGTGCGCCGATACAATGAGGAAAATTCCACAAAGAGTCTAACTTGTGAGCGATGAGCTCCCGTTCTTCCGGCGTTGATGGAAACTTCAACACTTTCGAGTCGAGAACTTCGATAATCGCTTCTAAAGTCTCGGTAACTATTCTTGAGACGGTGACCGCAGCTATGCGGGTGGAGTAGCTCAGATCTCGAAATGTGTTTCCTGTTGCCAAATACCGCAGAGTTACAAGAAGTCTGTCCTTGGGCGAAATGGCTTGACGCATCACTGTGTCTTGCTTTTGAATGCGTGGTGTTACAAGTGCTAGAAATTCGTTCCATGGATCTTGTAGCACTCGCGTACAATTGGTAAAGCTGGCAGAATATTCAGGGCTAATGAAAAAAAAATCCACATACATCACATTTATAAATACTATGAATGAAAAATAATGAAGACACAGTTACACACCCAAGCTCCTCGAACACCATATTCAGAACACTCCGTTCTCTGTCTCTTCGCAATAACCACTCACGACTCCACAAATACGTTTCGATATTTCAGCTCGAACTAGTTCTGCTTCGATCACTGCTTCTACGTTTATAGGATCCATAGCTAAACCAGGTACACGTGCTTGGGTATAGTAAAGAACAGATATTGCATGGAACAACAGGTCTTATGGGGCGATTTGGCAAGATTTCTTGGGGGAGTTTCGTAGTTACTCCCCCAACTACCTAAAGCGCTGCCTGTATCGATGTGCACGGACACATCCGAACTTTTAACGAAAAATTGCAACGCTCAAAATCGTCTTATTT
The DNA here is from genome assembly GCA_944452715.1 of Ophion slaviceki. Classification (NCBI taxonomy): domain Eukaryota; kingdom Metazoa; phylum Arthropoda; class Insecta; order Hymenoptera; family Ichneumonidae; genus Ophion; species Ophion slaviceki. The sequence goes on along the minus strand of OX101792.1, from coordinate 32,171,567 downwards.
GTTCGGCGCTTTATGGAGATTACACGCTGGCCACATTTGCATTTGATAATTTATACACTAAAAAACTCTAGATACCTGATATAAACTACTGACGCGTGTAAAAAAAATCTAACGATTCCTTAACGAGGGTGACTTCCGAAAAGCTGTTACACCCGATTTGGGTGAAATTTTTCACAGATGTTCCATTTAATATGTGAAGACCATCCCCTAAAGGGATTTTTGGCGTATTTCAATAGTTTACGAGACATCGAAATTGTTTGGGTTTTTAATTGTTTGGGGAGGGGGGGTTGTTTGGGTTTGTTTGTGTTTGTGTGTTTGGGTTTGGATGGCTTTGTTTAGGTTATATAAATATACTTGCAGGGGTAAGCGCGGCACGCTAGCCACCAGTGAAGTCGGAGGAGTGCGGATATCGATCGGCCGTGGCGAGCGATATAGATATACTCGTGCGGGCAAAAAAATAAAATTTAAAATTCGATTTCTCGTGAACTATTGGAACGCGCCAAAAATCCCTTCAGGGGATGTCTTTATATATTAAATGGAACATCTGTGCAAAATTTCGGGCGAATCGGGTGTAATAGCTTTTCGGAAGTTTATCCCGTAACGACAATAAAAACAGGGGGGGACCGAATGCTTAAAGAAAATATTTAAGATAAAATTCCGTAGCCGCGACCTTTCAGGAAAAATGCAAAAACGTCTGAATCTACTAAATTTGCGCAAACTTTTTGAGTCCAGTTTATTGTTGGGTATAATTGATTGTGACTTATTTTTACTAAGCCCCACTATAATTTATCACTGATTCAGAAGAGCCCCCCTTGTGCCCCCCCAAAATACGGCTGTCCGCGACAGCAATATCTCAACGTGAGTTTAAATGATGTGCTGTCTCCTACCAAACCACCCAATGCATGAAGACTAGAGTAAAGGAGTCCGAACGCATATGGCGGAATGGGTGAAAAAGTGACATGTAAAAGCGATTATGTTTCCTAGTTTGAAATTTAGCCACGGTAGCGCTCTTGTTCCAAAGATACCGCTGTAAAGTTTCGCGTTGGTCATACAACGAAGTGAGCTCTGAGTTTTATTTTCGTTTTATACGTCTTTATTCGCGGTGTATTTCTTTCGCGTGTGTATAAAGTGTGTATAAAGTGAAAAAAGTGCTCCTGCAAAATAGTGACTCGTTGCCTCGTAAAAGATAACGTACTGGTAAGGAGAAGGCATTTTTTTTACATATTTAATGACATTTGGGGTAATATTTTGTTATTATAATTTGCCGGTCAAATAAATTAAGGCAGAACACCACTGTGACCCCCTATTTTTTTGCCATTTTTCAAGATTTTTTTTGTGGGAAAAAAAGAAATATTCGAAATTTTTTTTGTTTTGTTCGTTATTTATTGAAGATACAGAAAAAAAAAATTTCAAATTTTTCACGCCCAATGGTGACGCTGGGGAAGCTCCCGCGTCAGGTACTGTTGCCTCTGCAGTGGTTCGCGGCACGCAGCAGAACTCTCTTCAAAGTCGATCTGGAAAAAAATACCGAGTGTTTTCGTTAATAATATGATATTTTGAAGAGAAGTACACAGGGATTTGAAAAAATATTGATTTTTTAAAAATAGGCACGCTTCTGAAATTAAAGGACGATTTTCGAGCAAAATTTCTCGTCGAAAATGGGCTATAACTTTTTTTATTATTGAGATATCGAAAAAATCCTATGTACTTCTTTAGATAATCTAGTTTTATTGATGTAGTCCAAATTTGAAGTCGATCGGATAAAAATTGCTCGAGTTCTGCTGCGTGCCGCACTCAAAAAAGTGGTTTTGAGAAAAACGCGTTCAAAGTTTTAGGTTTGTTAATTTATGCGATAAATTGGAAAAAAAAATTTACCTTTAATCAGCGCTGCCGGCACCATATAGCTGGCCTTCAAGAAGCAAATCATTGTCCCTAGCATCTTTTCTCGAACTTGTAGAGGCTCTTCTCGCCTCTTTTGCAGCGTCTGTGAGCGAGCGCTCCGCCAGCTCGATCCGAGCTGCGTCGGTTTCAACGCAAAAATTGAAACAATTTGGGCCGATAGTTATCCCCAACGTCTCAAAAACTTTCATGGGGCTTCTCATGCCATCATTGAATAATAATACCGCGATATCAGCTGCAATATCCACGATTTTTTGCTCCCGGACTGACACTTGGAGGCTATTGCCCAAACTGATTTGTTGTAGCTTTCGTTGTTGTTTTGCGTGAAGCCGCCCAAACAACGCTGCAGCAAATCGTCTCTGCTCAAATTTTCGAAGACTGGCGTAATTGCCTCCAATACTATCTCAGGAAGAGGCGGCTTATGGCGATATTCAGAAATATTACCGCTTGCGACCGCTCGCTGCCACGAACACCACGACTCGGCTCCCTCTGGGCAATCGTCATGTTGTGGCTCACTATCTGTGGATATTTTATGTTTGATAGTTGCCCAAATTGCCTTCCTCATTTTTTCAACATCATCGCTGTTCCTCCGAATAGCCAAGCTGTAATATGTGCTCAACTCGTCAATCAATTTTCCGGTGAGCTTTCCTCTGCCAGGCAATCCTTTTTGTTTTTTCACGATTTCGCGGAGGCGGGTCCCCATACGTTTTTGGACATGATCGATGCACTCTTTTTTTTATCTCGAAACCGTCGTATGGATCGCTATTCGATGTGCCCAGAAACGTTTTAGAATCGCCGTCACCAATATAATATTTATATTTTATGCCATAGAGCTCTTCAGACCGTTGAAATATTTCGACAGCTGAGTCGACTTCCATTTTTCCGGAGGAGCCGCTATGGTTCGCCTGGCACTCATCGTCGTGGGTACTTTTCCATTCCCAGTACTCCGCGGTGCTTTTTTTTCTCCCAATGCTCGCAAGCTTTGCAATATTTCGATTTCACCATAACGTCCATCGCTTTTGTAGTGTACCAGCCGATTAGCGATGTTATGCCGAAAAGCGAGCTGAAACCGCGCTTACGCCACGATCCGTCGCCTGAAACGATAATTCCGTCCTCCACCCCATTTTCCAACGAAATTGTCTCCTCCTCAAGTGCAGCCTTTTGTTTGCTCACTGTGCTCACAGCTTTAGTGGCAATCGAAATCGAATTTAAGATTCGATCTTAGAAAGACCGAAATATGGGGCGCGGTAGGTCCATAAATGCACAAAACTTCATCAGGCCATTCAAACCGACGCCAAGAAGACGCATACTGAATACGATCCGACGATTTATTTCGTATGCATTGTCAATCATAGGACACGAATTGATTTGCACTTTTTCACAATGGCCGCAATCGACCTTGATTTTGGATCCGAGTCCGCGCAAACTTTTTTCAGTAAACTTTATATCGCGATCACACACTTTGCACTTCACTAACGTCGATATAATGTTCAATGCATTGACGAGGTGTACTATACGATAACCGAAATCGTTAGTAACACCGACCTCTAAATCGTCCGACGATTTTAACTTTTTCGCCGACGTGCTCACATACTCTGCAGAACTATTTTCGGAGCTATAACGGTTCGGAGGTTTTCGATTCGAAATTTTCGTTCGAATCCTCGTCACATAGCTCCGTTTTGTTCCCTTTTTCCCCGCGTACACTTTCGGATTATCGGTTTCGATGTGCAAAGAATAATTCTGAGCGTTCGATATTTATAAACGAAACGATTCGGAGCGTTTAGACACGAGTAGCGTCGCTTCTATTGGCAAACTGACGCTATGACGCTATCCCTATACCTGCCTTGAAAATTTTTCAATTATCGCCACCTATGGCTTTTTTTCGAAACTATATTTATAACAATAGCCGGTTTTTGTGAAGGGAGACAAAAGAATACCTGGGAAAGACCCGCAGGACCTGGGAAAGGCCCGGTATACCTGCCGACCCTGAGGCGCGCAGCTGCGCGGGACCCCGAGCGTCACGGAGCGCTGCACCGCTCCACAAAATATTCAATATCTCCGAAAATAATTATTTTTTCGACCTGGGTCCAACGGCATCTTAATCTTAAATGTATTTTAGATTTTTCTAGATGGTTTTCAAAAAATCGATTTTTTGAAGCCGTCACAGTGGTGTTGTGCCTTAAGGTTATGACGCCATATGTGACGTTTTTTTTCCACGCTCGAAGCCGGCGTAATTTCTATTGCAGTGAGGGATTAATGTGCATATTTCGAGTTGAAATATGAACAAAACTAATAAACAATACATACTTTCAATTTCAACCATTAAACTAGCTTGCAGCGTGGAAATTAGACGCCAGGTCAATTTATTCAACCTGCATATTACAATAACAAAATATTATCCCTCAAGACATCTAATATTTACAATAATGAATCTCTGCCACCTACGTATCTGTTTTTTGAGCATTGTGAACATTTGATCGGCGTGTATGAAACAAATAAAATATCGGTGGTCCCGAAATTAACGTTTATTATACATTCATCGTCAGTATTTTTGTTTTGCGAGAATTTTCGTCTATAATTAGCAGTCCATAATTTCCGTTCAGTTTTTTTTAATTACTTACATTTAGGAGCAAAAATAAAACTGATTTTTTTATTTAGACACTTAGTTTATGAGCAATATTTATTGCGAAAAAAACTTTCCCGACGAGGGTGCGATCCCGGGCTCTGGCGTACGTTACTCCAGCGTGCTAACCATTAAGCTAACACTTGCATCACTAGAATAAGTAGTTTTTTAATATTTAAGCAGTCCCCCCCGGATGAAGTTTAGATTCGGTTTGGATTGTTGGTTGGTTTGAGGTTTAATGTAAATTCTATTTTGTTTTATTTTTGTTTGTCGTGACTTAAAAAAATATTTCTCGTTGAAATCGAATTGGCGATTAGGATTTGTTTGGGTTGCATTAGGGGTTAGGATGCGTTATGGTTATTTAATCGTTCATGTCACGGAATAAAAATAAAACATTTGCAGAATCGATCGGCTCCAAGTTGACAAATGACTTATATATTGACATTTCATAACTATGAACAAAAGCATATCAATATAGCTCATCAATTTTATAGAAAAAATGTACGACAAACTATTTCGAATCACAGCGTTTCCCCGCGTTTCCCGGCGTTTCCTATATCGCCGCAGTATAGGCGCCGCCACGCGGTAGGTGGTGTAATTCGTTGCCATCATCGCTTTTTCAGACCATTTCTCAAACACTACGTTCGAGCTCCTTTACCTCGAGTCTCCCTGACCAAAAGCTACATAAACTTAGCCGCCGACTAGGGAAATATGGAATTTTTTTGAACGCCAATCCATTGTTAGTCGTTTGTTAGTGATTGTTAGACAAAACCCAGCGTTTGTTAGACTTTACTTATTGAATAAAACGAGAAACAAAATTATGCCAAAGTTAGCCGCAGAAAATGGTTTTCTACTGATTTCGAACTTTTCTTCGTAACCAATCGATTATTAGTCGTTTGTTAGTCACTTTATATCGTTTGTTAGAGCTCAATTATTTTTAAATTAATGAAAAACTTTTCGGCCCTTGAGCGCGCTGTAAGCCACGTGAAGTTAGCAACATAACCGCGACGGCAACTTGAGACTTTGCACATGGAACTCGTCAATTTCCGCAAAACGTTGATTCTTATCATTTCATTCGATTGTTAAACAAATGTTAGCGATCGTTAGTTAATTTTCATCGTTTGATAGAGTTCCATGTTTAATTAACCGTTGAAAAACTTGACGGCCCTAGAGCGCGCTGCATGTCGCGGAGGTTGGCATCATCGCCGCGACAGCTGCTTACGGGTTCGCACATGTAACTCGTTAATTTCCGCAAAACGTTCATTCGTATCATTCTATTAGATTGTTAGACGAATGCTAGTGATTGTTAGTTAATTTTCATTGTTTGTTAGAGCTCCATTTTCATTTAATCGCTGAAAACCTTTTCGGCGTTAGAGCGCGCTGCATATCGCGAAGGTTGGCAGCATTGTCGCGACAGCTGCTTCCGGCTTTGCACATGTAACTCATCAATTTCAGCAAAGCGTTGATTCTTGTCATTCTATTAGATTGTTAGACGAATGCTAGTGATTAATAGTTAAATTTCATCGTTTGTTAGAGCTCCATTTTTATTTAATCGCTGAAAAACTTTTCGGCGCGGGAGCGCGCTGCATGTCGCGAAGGTTGGCAGCATCGCCGCGTCAGCTGCTAACGGCTTTGCACATGTAACTCGTCAATTTCAGAAAAACGTTGATTCATGTCATTCCATAAGATTGTTAGATGATCGCTAGTGATTGTTAATTAATTTTCATCGTTTGTTAGAGCTCCATTTTTTTTAATCGCTGAAAAACTGTTCGGCGCTAGAGCGCGCTTCATGTGGCGAAGGTTGGCAGCATGGTCGCGACAGCTGCGTCCGGCTTTGCACATGTAACTCGTCAATTTCAGAAAAACGTTGATTAGATTGTGAGACTAGATTGTTAGTTAATTTTCATGGTTTGTGAGAGCTTCTTTTTTATTTAATCGCTGAAAAACTTTTCGGCGCTAGAGCGCGCTGCATGTCCCGAAGGTTGGCAGCACCGTCGCAACAGCTGCTTTCGGCTTTGCACATGTAACTCGTCAATTTCAGCAAAACGTTGATTCTTGTAATTCTATTAGATTGTTAGACGGATGCTAGTGATTGTTAGTTAATTTTCATCGTTTATTAGAGCTCCATTTCTGTTTAATCGCTGAAAAACTTTTCGGCGCAGGAGCGCGCTGCATGTCGCGAAGGTTGGCAGCATCGTCGCGACAGCTCTTTATGGGTTTGCGCATGTAACTCGACAATTTCCGCAAAACGTTAACTCTTGTTATTCTATTAGATTGTTAGACAATCGCTAGTGATTGTTAATTAATTTTCATCGTTTAGTAGAGCTCTATTTTTATTTAATCGTTGAACAACGTTTCGGCTCCAGAGGGCGCTGCATGTCGCGAAGGTTGGCAGCATCGCCGCTTCAGCTGCTAACGGCTTTGCACATTCAACTTGTCAATATCAGCAAAATGTTGATTCTTGTGATCTGTTAGATTGTTAGACGAATGCTAGTGATTGTTAACTAATTTTCATCGGTTGTTAGAGCTCCATTTCTATTTATCGCTGAAAAACTTTTCGGTGCGAGAGCGCGCTGCAAGTCGCGAAGGTTGGCAGCATCGTCGCGTCAGCTGCTGACGGCTTTGCACACGTAACTCGTCAATGTCAGCAAAACGTTGATTCTTGTCCTTCTATTAGATTGTTAGACGAATGCAGATGATTGTTAGTTAATTTTCATCGTTTGTTAGAGCCCCATTTTTATTTAATCGCTGAAAAAAATTTCGGCGCTATAGCGCGCTGCATGTCGCGAAGGTTGGCAGCATCGCCGCGTCAGCTGCTAACGGCTTTGAACATTCAACTTGTCAATTTCAGCAAAATGTTGATTCTTGCCATTCTATTAGATTGTTAGACGAATGCTAGTGATTGTTAGTTAATTTTCATCGTTTGTTAAAGCTCCATTTTTATTTAATCGCTGAACACCTTTTCGGCGCTACAGCGCGCTGCATGTCGCGAAGATTGGCAGCATCGTCGCGACAGCTGCTTACGGCTTTGCACATGTAACTCGTCAATTTCAGCAAAACGTTCATTCTTGTCATTCTATTAGATTGTTAGACGAATGCTAGTGATTGTTAGTTAATTTTCATCGTTTGTTAGAGTTCCGATTTTATTGGATCGTTGAAAAACTTTTCGGCGCGCGAGCGCGCTGCATGTCGCGAAGGTTGGCAGCATCGCCGCGTCAGCTACTAACGGCTTTGCACATGTAACTCGTCAATTTCAGAAAAATGTTGATTCATGTAATTCTATAAGATTGTTAGACGATCGCTAGTGATTGTTAATTAATTTTCATCGTTTGTTAGATATGCATTTTTATTTAATCGCTGAAAAACTGTTCGGCGCTAGAGCGCGCTTCATGTCGCGAAGGTTGGCAGCATCGTCGCGACAGCTGCTTCCGGCTTTGCACATTCAACTTGTCAATATCAGCAAAATGTTGATTCTTGTCATTCTGTTAGATTGTTAGACGAATCCTAGTGATTGTGAGTTAATTTTCATCGTTTGTTAGAGCTCCATTTCTATTAAATCGCTGAAAAACTTTGCGGCCCGAGTGCGCGCTGCATGTCGCAAAGGTTGGCAGCATCGTCGCGACAGCTGCTTACGACTTTGCACATGTAACTCGTCAATTTCAGAAAAACGTTGATTCTTGTCATTCTATTAGATAGTTAGGCGAATGCTTGTGATTGTTAGTTAATTTTCATCGTTTGTTAGAGCTCCATTTTCATTTAATCGCTGAACAACTTTTCGGCGATAGAGCGCACTGCATGTCGCGAAGGTTGGCAGCATCGCCGCGACAGCTGCTTCCGGCTTTGCACATGTAACTCGTCAATTTCAGCAAAACGTTGATTGTTGACATTCTATTAGATTGTTAGACGAATGCTAGTGATTGTTAGTTAATTTTCATCGTTTGTTAGAGCTCCATTTTGATTGAATCGTTGACAAACTTGACGGCTCTAGAGCGCGCTGCATGTCGCGGAGGTAAGCAGCATCGCCGCGACAGCTGCTTACGGGTTTGCACATGTAACTCGTAAATTTCAGCAAAACGTTGATTCTTGACATTCTATTAGATTGTTAGACGAATGCTAGTGATTGTTAGTTAATTTTCATCGTTTGTTAGAGCTCCATTTTTATTTAATCGCTGAACAACTTTTCGGCGATAGAGCGCACTGCATGTCGCGAAGGTTGGCAGCATCGCCGCGACAGCTGCTTCCAGCTTTCCACATGTAACTCGTCAATTTCAGCAAAACGTTGATTCTTGACATTCTATTAGATTGTTAGACGAATGCTAGTGATTGTTAGTTAATTTTCATCGTTTGTTAGAGTTCCCTTTTTATTGAATCGTTGACAAACTTGACGGCTCTAGAGCGCGCTGCATGTCGCGGAGGTAAGCAGCGTCGCAGCGACAGCTGCTTACGGGTTTGCACATGGAACTCGTAAATTTCAGCAAAACGTTCATTCTTGACATTCTATTAGATTGTTAGACGATGGCTAGTGATTCTTAGCTAATTTTCATCGTTTGTTAGAGTTCCATTTTTATTTAATTGTCGAAAAACTTGACGGCTCTAGAGCGCGCTGCATGTTGCGGAGGTTGGCAGCATCGTCGCGACAGCTGCTTACAGCATTGCACATGTAACTCGTCAATTTCAGCAAAACGGTGATTCTTATCATTCTACTCGATTGTTAGACGAATGTTAGTTAATTTTCATCGTTTGTTAGAGTTCCATTTTTATTGGATCGTTGAAAAACTTTTCGGCGCGCGAGCGCGCTGCATGTCGCGAAGGTTGGCAGCATTGCCGCGTCTCCTACTAACGGCTTTGCACATGTAACTCGGCAATTTCAGAAAAACGTTGATTCATATCATTCTATAAGATTGTTAGATGATCGCTAGTGATTGTTAATTAATTTTCGTCGTTTGTTAGAGCTGCATTTTTATTTAATCGCTGAAAAACTATTCGGCGCTAGAGCGCGCTTCATGTCGCGAAGGTTGGCAGCATCGTCGCGACAGCTGCTTCCGGCTTTGCACATGTAACTCGTCAATTTCAGAAAAATGTTGATTATATTGTTAGACTAGATTGTTAGTTAATTTTCATGGTTTGTGAGAGCTTCTTTTTGATTTAATCGCTGAAAAACTTTTCGGCGGTAGAGAGCGCTGCATGTCGCGAAGGTTGGCAGCATCGTCGCAACAGCTGCTTCCGGCTTTGCACATTTAACTCGTTAATTTCAGCAAAACGTTGATTCTTGTAATTCTATTAGATTGGTAGACGGATGCTAGTGATTGTTAGTTAATTTTCATCGTTTGTTAGAGCTCCATTTCTATTTAATCGCTGACAAACTTTTCGGCGCAGGAGCGCGCTGCATGTCGCGAAGGTTGGCAGCATCGTTGCGACAGCTGCGTACGGCTTTGCACAAGTAATTCGTCAATTTCCGAAAAACGTTGATACTTGTCATTCTATTCGATTGTTAGACGAATGCTAGTGATTGTTAGTTAATTTTCAACGTTTGTTAGAGCTCTATTTTTATTTAATCGCTGAAAAACTTTTCGGCGCTAGAGCGCGTTGCATGTCGCGAAGGTTGGCAGCATCGTCGCGACAGCTGCTTATGGGTTTGCACATGTAACTCGTCAATTTCCGCGAAACGATGATTCTTGTTATTCTATTAGATTGTTAGACAATCGCTAGATGATTGTTAGTTAATTTTCATCGTTTAGTAGAGCTCCATTTTTATTTAATGGTTGAACAACTTTTCGCCGCCAGAGGGCGCTGCATGTCGCGAAGGTTGGCAGCATCGCCGCTTCAGCTGCTAACGGCTTTGCACATTCAACTTGTCAATGTCAGCAAAATGTTGATTCTTGTCATTCTGTTAGATTGTTAGACGAATGCTAGTGATTGTTAGTCAATTTTCATCGTTTGTTAGAGCTCCATTTTTATTTAATCGCTGAACACCTTTTCGGCGCTATAGCGCGCTGCATGTCGCGAAGATTGGCAGCATCGTCGCGACAGCTGCTTACGGCTTTGCACATGTAACTCGTCAATTTCAGCAAAACGTTCATTCTTGTCATTCTATTAGATTGTTAGACGAATGCTAGTGATTGTTAGTTAATTTTCATCGTTTGTTAGAGTTCCATTTTTATTGGATCGTTGAAAAACTTTTCGGCGCGCGAGCGCGCTGCATGTCGCGAAGGTTGGCAGCATCGCCGCGTCAGCTACTAACGGCTTTGCACATGTAACTCGTCAATTTCAGAAAAACGTTGTTTCATGTCATTCTATAGGATTGTTAGACGATCGCTAGTGATTGTTAATTAATTTTCATCGTTTGGTAGAGATGCATTTTTATTTAATCGCTGAAAAACTGTTCGGAGCTAGAGCGCGCTTCATGTCGCGAAGGTTGGCAGCATCGTCGCGACAGCTGCTTCCGGCTTTGCACATTCAACTTGTCAATATCAGCAAAATGTTGATTCTTATCATTCTGTTAGATTGTTAGACGAATCCTAGTGATTGTGAGTTAATTTTCATCGTTTGTTAGAGCTCCATTTCTATTAAATCGCTGAAAAACTTTGCGGCCCGAGTGCGCGCTGCATGTCGCAAAGGTTGGCAGCATCGTCGCGACAGCTGCTTACGACTTTGCACATGTAACTCGTCAATTTCAGAAAAACGTTGACTCCTGTCATTCTATTAGATAGTTAGGCGAATGCTTGTGATTGTTAGTTAATTTTCATCGTTTGTTAGAGCTCCATTTTCATTTAATCGCTGAACAACTTTTCGACGATAGAGCGCACTGCATGTCGCGAAGGTTGGCAGCATCGCCGCGACAGCTGCTTCCGGCTTTGCACATGTAACTCGTCAATTTCAGCAAAACGTTGATTGTTGACATTCTATTAGATTGTTAGACGAATGCTAGTGATTGTTAGTTAATTTTCATCGTTTGTTAGAGCTCCATTTTTATTGAATTGTTGACAAACTTGACGGCTCTAGAGCGCGCTGCATGTCGCGGAGGTAAGCAGCATCGCCGCGACAGCTGCTTACGGGTTTGCACATGTAACTCGTAAATTTCAGCAAAACGTTGTGTTACGTCCGGTCCCACGGAGGATTTTTCTTTTTTTTTATATATATACTTTTGTAACGACGCCTCTGCGCGGTGTCGGGTGCAGCCTGCCCGAGTGCGGCCGGATGCGCCCTGTCGAGTTTCGCTGATTAAGGATCGCCTGATCGCGAAATCCGCCGATCGGGCACTCCATGGCCTTGGAGTTTCTGCCGTCCGACCTCGGGAGCGGGTGAATATTTTCCGTGGACGTCGACAAAAACCCCCATCGAACCGATGGCGAAGAAGCCTACCTCGGTTCGGTGGCGGTGAAGTCGAATAGTTCCGATTTGTCCACGGTTCGCTCCTGGAGTCGGAGAAAACTCCTAGTAACAGCAGTCCTCGCGGCGGTGTAATAAGTCCAGGCTAGCAACCCGGCGGACCCGCACAGAGACGTCAGTCTTTACTAGTAACGTAGTTAAGTAACGACATACTCGCGGCGGTGTAGTAAGACCTGGGTAGCGACCCGGCGGACCCGCATAGAGACATTGATCGTTACTTTAGGAAACCATATTTAATCACCGAAATTTATTCTCTAAAATACCAAACAACCATCGAGCCAGTGATAAAGCTGCGGGGCCTACATTGAAGCCCCGAACAAAATAGAGGACACATAAGTTGAGTGTTAGAACGTAAGAGTGTGTGTGAGAGAGAGTGAGAGCAACCCGGGAAATTGTCCCCGTGTTAGAGAGTGGGAGTGCGCGAGTGACGAGACGCGGGGGAAATTGTCCCCGTGCAACGCGACTTACTGTAAGTAAACATTAATAAACCCTAAGATTATTTACTTTGTTACCCCCAACCTCTTTTGTTTATTATTCGCAACTTTACTTCCGATCGCATCCGAAAACTCCTTTCCCAAGTCCCACTAGCGAAGAGTGCCGGGCCCGTATGGGACGTGCGGCAAAATCCCAATATTGAACGGGGACCTTCAGAACCCGAATAAACATAAAATAAAATCGTCCCTTCAGGACGTAACAAATTGGTGGCAGCGGTGGGATATCTGCCTGCACCGCGCACGAAGAGACTAGTGGGATTTAGGAAACGTCGTTAAATTAAAAAAAAAAAAAAAAAAAAAAAACCATCACATTTTATCTTATCGAATCCGTGATTTGAGTATCGAATTTTCCATCTCCTCCGTAGTATAAAAATTAGTTAAAATGAATAACGGATCTCGGGACAATACCACCGGGGCTGGGGCGGGACTGGACGGTTCACTTAATGAAACCGTAACCCCGGCCGATCTATCGGTAATACTTAGTGGCATCAACCTGACAAATAGACTGGTGTCCATACCCGAGTTCGACGGGACCTCGATACCCCTCGGTGACTATTTGCAAAATATCCAAAATGCAGCCGCGTTTGTACCAGCCAATCAAATAGCCGAATTCGTTACGGGGGTATTGAGCAGGCTACGGGGCGAGGCGCGCGCTTGCATACAAGGTCAGAGAATCAGAACGGTTACAGAATTAACGTGTGCTTTACGCGACGGTTTAACCCACCGACGAAATTTCAACTCTTGCTTGGGTAGACTCTACGGATTGAGACTGAAACAAGGTGAAACACCTCGGAGCCTGTATCTCCGAATTCTCAGGTTAATGAGCCTTGCTCGGACCGCTTGGAGAGAAGAATTGGGAACAGAGACTTCCGAAATGAATGTTGATCCGATAGCGACCCTGGCCCTTGAATCTTTCCGTCAAGCGTTACCTTCGCGACTAAATGAACTACTCTACATCGCGAAACCAAAATCTCTCCGAGAAGCGCTTGAAATGGTAGAGGATCTATCCTCGGACTCGCTAGCCGGGACGGCCGAGCCAAAGTGTGGGGAACGACCGCGAACCCCCGTCGGCGACGCCCTCGCGTTAATCGCCAGAACGGAGGCAAAACCAAGGGATTTGCGTTCGTCGTCCCCCGCGTCCCGCCCTGAGTCGGGACGGGAGCGGCAAAAAGAGCCAGCGCCCCGATTCAGTAGTCCCGGAAGGTCGGAACATTTTCGACCCTCGGGAATACTGAAGCACCGGGACGATTCGCCGGCTAGATCAAATCGACCAAGGTCACCCGATGACCGAGGAGGATGCGAGCGACGCTATTGTTGCTTGCGCGGTTCAGGTTGTGGGTGCTGCCCTTGGAATCAGCGAACCCCTACGCAATATCGCAAAGGCGGTGGCTGTAACCATCGGTACTGCTGTGCCTATACCGGTGGGTGCAATTGCTGTCCTTGGACCGCCACCACCCAAAGATATACCCGCGGCGAACGCTCAACATTATCGCCCGTCGCGGATCAGCGTGGCCCGCGACCCCAGAGTCCCGAGCCTTTAAACTCGAAAGGGGCTCGTCGTCCGGACACGGCGAGCCAGCCCTCCTTTACCACCCACGACAAACGCACAGTCAAATTTCAGGACAGACGTTAATACGGGAATATCCCCCATCCGATTCCAGAAACGGGACAAGGGATTCCTCGTCAGAAACTGAGGACGAGGTAGAGTCCCCGGTCGTCACACTATCTGCACCGGAGCTCGTTAATGGAGTCCAGAAATTTTATTGTGACTCCGGGTCAAGTTTAAATTTTATCAAACTTCATGCCCTCCGTGATGACGTCAGGTATGACCCCGCGAAATCGCGGGAATATGTCGGTCCAACGAACGAAAAGGCGTGGTCGATGGGAACGGTAAAATTGACAATAAATGATCAACCCCACACTTTTCACGTTGTCAAAGACTTCGTGACAGACAGCAATGGATTGCTAGGTAGACCCTTCATGCGTCGCGAAAAAGCCGAGCTATCATTTCATCATAACGCTCTGGTAATGACAAGTGATCCTATTCGTCCTCGACCGTTTTTGACAAACAATTCGCCGCGAACGATCTCCCCCGCGACGAGTAAAAAGATCTTCACCATCAAAGCTCGAACACGGAAACCCTTGGCAGTTACCGTCACTAACCCGGACCTTTGTGAGGGTTATTTGCCCCGAATCGAGACCGAACCAGGGTTGTACATCGGTAATGCTCTAGTATCTCAAAAGAATGGGATATGTCACGTTCTCGCAATAAATACGTTAACTCGTGACATAGACATCGAGGTCACGCCGCAGGAAATCTTGCCCTTCGAATACTACCAGGCTGGTCCAAGCGAGGACAGTGATTCGTCGGACGACGAATCATTGCCGCCGCCGGATCGGACTGCAGCAGTGCTAGAAGCCTTGCGTTTGGACGGGCTGAATGACGGGCTGAATGACGTCGAACGCGCTCACGTCCGTGGAATCGTCGAAGAAGATCCTATGAGATTTAAATTGCCTGGCGACAAGCTACCTGGTACGAGCCTTGTTGCGCACCGGATACCGACAGAAAATGATTTGCCAGTGAACACTCGCCAATACAGATTTCCTTCCATTCATCGAGATGAAGTCGAAAAACAAATCGGCAAGAAACTCGAGAATGGCGTAATCGTACCATCACAGTCCCCGTATAATTCACCGGTATGGATTGTACCAAAGAAACCTGACTCTCAAGGCCGGCCGAGGATGCGAATGGTGATAGATTTTAGGAAGCTGAATGAAAAAACTATCTCTGACTCCTACCCACTACCGAATATATTCGATATATTGGACCAGTTGGGCGAGGCTCAGTATTTTTCAACATTCGATCTGGCGAGTGGTTTTCAGCAAATTCCCATGGATCCGCGCGATAGCGCTAAGACCGCATTCTCGACACCGAACGTCCATTATGAGTACGCTCGTATGCCCGAGGGCTTGAAGAACGCACCCGCGACCTTTCAGCGATTGATGGACAGTGTACTTCGAGGTCTCCAAGGTGCCGAATTATTCGTTTACCTTGACGATATCGTTGTATTCGCTCGATCGCTAGAGGAACATGGCATAAAAGTTCGTCGATTAATGGCTCGATTGCGGCACGCAAACCTCGTACTTGAACCTGATAAGTGTGAATTTCTGAGAAGGGAAGTGTGCTATCTCGGCCACATAATCGGGCGAGATGGGTTGCGGCCCGATCCCCGTAAACTCGAGGCTGTAAGGCGCTTCCCGACGCCGAAAACGGCGAAAAATATCCGACAGTTTCTCGGACTCGCGGGATATTACCGGAGATTCATCGAGAATTTCTCCGGTCGCGCCAAGCCGCTGTCCGACCTCTTAAAAAAGGGTAGGCAGTTCGAGTGGGGAAGTGCACAGCGACAGAGTTTTAGAGATCTACGTAAGGCCCTATGCACGGAACCGATACTTAAATTCCCCGATTTTAACCAACCATTCAAGCTTACCACGGACGCGTCGGATTATGCGGTCGGGGCAGTGTTAAGTCAAGAGCACGATGGCTTTGACTTCCCAGTAGCCTATTTTTCCCGCATACTCCTACCCGCCGAAGTAAACTATGGCACAACAGAGAAAGAGTGTCTCGCTATAGTGAAGGCTTTGGAGCATTATCAGCCGTATTTATATGGGCGAAAATTTAAACTTGTCTCCGACCACGAGCCACTCAAATGGATTGGGTCTATGAGCGATCCGGGCAAAAGATTAGTACGGTGGAGACTGAGCCTCCAAAATTACGACTACGAGTTTATTTATAAACCCGGAAAGCTGAACATTAATGCAGACGCTCTTTCCCGTAACCCTATAAATCCACTATCATCGGAATCTAGCGCGTCGGAGGAAACCGATCGCCCACTTATGGTACTCCCTATAGATAACAGGAGACCACGGTTGCACTCCGCTCCGAATGAACCCCGCGCAGGGCAAGGAAATCCGAGACACCCCGACCCTACTGCTCGGAGCCCTGTGGCCTTGCGTACGCGTCAACGAACAGCTGACCCGAACGCGGTACGGGCGAGGCCGAACTATGTAGAGTCTTCCGGGACGAGTTCGGGGGAGGAACGGCGGCCGATACAGCGGCTCAATCGCAGCATGCTCCCTGCCCCTCTCCTCCCTTCGAAACGAAGAATTCTTAAACGGCCTGCACAGCTGGCCGATAAGAAACTTTGCCCACCTCCTGTACCCGTAGATGCCAGACCTAATAAAGACGCGATTGTTTCTGTCGATTGCCCTCCTAGCGAAACGGAGGACAGCACATCAGTGGAGGAGATCGTCCCCGATGTAAATCAATCCGTTCGCGAAGAGTTGCAACGCACCTTCGGAAAATTCGACGAGTCGTTGAAACAACTCGAAGAGAACTTTTGCGAGAATCAGGAACAATCCACTGATCGTGTTGAGATATCCTTGCCTAGACACCTTTCGGATGGCGAGGAAGTCGATGACACAACCCGTGAAGTACTTAATGACTTGGACCCTATCATAGATAGAGACGATCATGTACTTCGCAACCGGCTAAAAAAATTATCCGAGCGGCGGCAACAGCTCACAGAAGAGGAACTCCTGCGAAGAGTTAGCTTTGTAGGGCCCCGTTATTCACGCGAGAGCGAGCGAGACAGCGAGGCAGACGACGAGTGTGAAGAGCACGGAGCGTCGATTGCAGTCTCGACACTTTCGGAAGGGGCGGGCAGCAAACTCCACTCGAGCGCCTTATCCCATCTCTCTCCTCGAGGCGTACAACCGTCATTGAGGCCTCGCGTCGAATTTCATCCGACCAGCCACGAGGCGACTGCGAGGCTGTCACCCGAGTGGGACAAGGAGAGGTATATGACGATGTCTCCAAACCAAAGTCGCTCGCTAGCGAAGGCTCTACCTCCGCGTGGTCAGCTGTTGCCTCGCAAAGAGTTAGCCGCTCCCTATTATGATGCCGCGTCGGATGAATCCGACGTATCAAATTCACAATCGAATCCCAATCCCAGTAAAACGAACTCGGGAATTGTTGGGGACCGTGAAAACCTCACATACCGGAGGGATAATTATGTACATTTCATCTCTGCTGACGGCGAGCTGACTACTCCGATAGGTAAATTATTATCGGATCTGGGATTGCTCGACTCCGAATCCATACGGGAGAAAAATTTGGCGGTTGGACAAACTGCGGTGACGCAGTATGGACAACACCGAATTTTTAGTGTCGTAATCAAAGCCCGGTATTATGATGACACAAGTCTCGATAAAGTCCGGGACGGTCTGAAGACCCTTGAACGGGAAATGAGTCGATTGAATGTGAAATCATTCCGCATATCCCGTCATGGCGATTTCACGGACGAACTTGCCCCAGACAAGCTCCTATCACTTATCCATTCTCTTTTCGAGAATAAGGGAATAAGTGTCGCGTTCTGCTATGGGAGGACCCAGGTCCCTCCCCCAGATTTGAGGGGGACAATAATCAAAGAAATGCACTCGAGCCTTATCGGTGGCCATAAGGGCGTCACCAAGACCTATAGGCGAATCCGAGAACGGTTTTACTGGCCGACCCTTAAAAATGACGTACAGAATTATATCCGTCGGTGCAAAAGCTGTCAGGAGCAGAAACTGGTTCGAGCAAAGACTCGCGAACCGATGCTCCTAACAGACACCGCGGCAGACACCTTCGATAAGGTATCCCTCGATACCGTCGGTCCGTTGCCTATGTCACCCCATGGGAATAGGCATATACTGACGATGCAGGATAACTTATCAAAGTACTGCCTTGCTGAACCGATTCCCGACTTAAAGGCCACCACCGTTGCAGAGGCAATAGTGCGTCGGCTGTACAACCAATTCGGAGCCCCACGGGCGATCCTAACCGATCGAGGAACCGCATTCACGAATGGGTTACTGCGGGAAATCTCCAAAATTTACAAGGTTAACCATGCAACTACATCTGGTTACCGTCCGCAGACTAATGGTGCGTTGGAACGAAGTCATATCGTTCTAACCGAGTACATCAAGCACTATGCGGATAAATACGATGACTGGGACCGTTTACTACCCTTTGCCGAATTTTCCTACAACACCAGCGTACACGAGGCAACGAATTTCACCCCGCACGAGATCGTGTTCGGAAAAACAGCCCGACAACCTAGCGAATTCCCAACCGAAAATCGGCTGGCCACAAGTGGTTCGTTCCTCGTGGAGCTCATAAAACGACAAAATGAAATCCGAGAGATGGCCGGGGAATCCCTGAATAGAGCTAAAGAACGCTCTAAGCATTACTATGACCGTAAATGCCACCCTTTTGAAGGAAAGGTCGGGGATCAAGCATACGTCTTGAAAGAACCTCGGAAAGGAAAGTTTGATGCTCAATATCACGGTCCCTATAAGATAATATTAATTACCGATAGAAATAATGTCGTTCTCGAGACGAAAACTGGCGAGCGATTCGCGAAACACGTCGATAAGGTCAAGTTAGCTTACGTATAGTTAGGTTGCAACTTTGTGCGTATCAACAGCAAAATGCTGACTCCGATTATCTGCGTCCTTCTCCTTGCGGGCCGTGGAGCGGCCGACTCAACACCGAAGAACCCATACAACAGACTCGAAGATAACGCTGGAATTTACTAAGTAGAAACACCAACTCAATTCCAGCAAGCAGATTGGGCGAACTGTGTATTCAAACGCACGACTCTACAGCAAAAGGAAACCAGAGATTGAACCTTGGGGACGAGGAATCGTTGCTCGCTGCGGAGAGAAGAATTCATGCTATAAGCGAGGACCCACAGGAGAGAGAGAGAGAAACAACACCTTCTCACTCTGACCAGCTTCATATATGTCAGAGGCTTGGTTCCTTTTCTCCCTCGGATACATCTGGAGAGGCTTATGCACGCGAAGAAAGAACTCGCGTCCAGCACTGGAGCGCTCGCCCGAGCGACCAGTTAACGTTGTATACGAGTCGAGCCGTGAGGAATTTGACACCGAGACTGCCGATAAACACTTCGAGCCCAGCGAGAGAGGATTCCCCCTTCCTCGCCCTGTTCCCAACAAAGCATGAACCAGAGCCTCCTTTTACACATTCGGGAGGGGACACAAAAAGGGTGAAGTGGAGGAGTCCGCGTTATCGAGGAGCAGTCGTTAGTCCTCCTTCAGCTACCATGGAATCAACGCCAAGACCCGAAGTGACCGAAATGGATATTAATCGCATAATCTCGCGCTACGTGCGTCGCGAGGAGTGCCCGGTGTGCGCGCGAGATTTGGGAAATTGTAGCGACCTGTGCGCGTGCATCGTGAATTTTAATATCGCACGCGCCACCAGCGGACTACCACCGTGGTGCGCGATCTGCGACGAGCCGGATAAAGACGACGGGAAACATTCTTACGAATGCTTCCTCGGTTTCCGACAAAAGGTCATGCGATTCGGGTGCAGTGCAGGGGTGGAGCGCCACATCGAGCCCGGCACGCGTCTCACCGTTCGCGACGCCGAGTGCGCCCCCACCCCCTCCTCGACTCTAACGCTGCCTCCGACGGGGTCCGGATCCCTGGCCCAAGATTTGCGACCCACGGAGGGGGATGCATCACCCGCTGGGATATGGGCAGCAAGCCGTCCCCGGGAACGCCGATCGCGGCCCACAACCGTTCAGCCGCAGCCATCCCACCACAGGCGGGGGCGCAGGTGAATCAACCGCGCCCTCGTAACCCGCCGATGACGGAGGGCGCCGTAAATATCCCGCGACGTGGAGGACGGAGCCCGGCGCGCCCCAACCACCATCCGGGACGGGAGAGTCCCAGACGGGCCACTTCAACGTCCAGGCAGCAGCGGCTGGCAACGTTCGGGGAGCTGGTGCAGACCGCCGCAGCCCATCCGGGGATGGCGCAACAGCAGGAGCGGCTCGGCGAACTGGTGACTGCCCTCGCCAATGTGTTATTACGGGATGACTAACTCGTAAGATTTAATTATTACTTATTCGTATATATGTATGGGTATGAACCAATTTTATAACTCGACGAGGACGTCGATCGCCTAAAGGGGGGGGTGGTTGTTACGTCCGGTCCCACGGAGGATTTTTCTTTTTTTTTATATATATACTTTTGTAACGACGCCTCTGCGCGGTGTCGGGTGCAGCCTGCCCGAGTGCGGCCGGATGCGCCCTGTCGAGTTTCGCTGATTAAGGATCGCCTGATCGCGAAATCCGCCGATCGGGCACTCCATGGCCTTGGAGTTTCTGCCGTCCGACCTCGGGAGCGGGTGAATATTTTCCGTGGACGTCGACAAAAACCCCCATCGAACCGATGGCGAAGAAGCCTACCTCGGTTCGGTGGCGGTGAAGTCGAATAGTTCCGATTTGTCCACGGTTCGCTCCTGGAGTCGGAGAAAACTCCTAGTAACAGCAGTCCTCGCGGCGGTGTAATAAGTCCAGGCTAGCAACCCGGCGGACCCGCACAGAGACGTCAGTCTTTACTAGTAACGTAGTTAAGTAACGACATACTCGCGGCGGTGTAGTAAGACCTGGGTAGCGACCCGGCGGACCCGCATAGAGACATTGATCGTTACTTTAGGAAACCATATTTAATCACCGAAATTTATTCTCTAAAATACCAAACAACCATCGAGCCAGTGATAAAGCTGCGGGGCCTACATTGAAGCCCCGAACAAAATAGAGGACACATAAGTTGAGTGTTAGAGCGTAAGAGTGTGTGTGAGAGAGAGTGAGAGCAACCCGGGAAATTGTCCCCGTGTTAGAGAGTGGGAGTGCGCGAGTGACGAGACGCGGGGGAAATTGTCCCCGTGCAACGCGACTTACTGTAAGTAAACATTAATAAACCCTAAGATTATTTACTTTGTTACCCCCAACCTCTTTTGTTTATTATTCGCAACTTTACTTCCGATCGCATCCGAAAACTCCTTTCCCAAGTCCCACTAGCGAAGAGTGCCGGGCCCGTATGGGACGTGCGGCAAAATCCCAATATTGAACGGGGACCTTCAGAACCCGAATAAACATAAAATAAAATCGTCCCTTCAGGACGTAACAGTTGATTCTTGACATTCTATTAGATTGTTAGACGAATGCTAGTGATTGTTAGTTAATTTTCATCGTTTGTTAGAGCTTCATTTTTATTTAATCGCTGAACAACTTTTCGGCGATAGAGCGCACTGCATGCCGCGAAGGTTGGCAGCATCGCCGCGACAGCTGCTTCCGGCTTTCCACATGTAACTCGTCAATTTCAGCAAAACGTTGATTCTTGACATTCTATTAGATTGTTAGACGAATGCTAGTGATTGTTAGTTAATTTTCATCGTTTGTTAGAGTTCCATTTTTATTGAATCGTTGACAAACTTGACGGCTCTAGAGCGCGCTGCATGTCGCGGAGGTAAGCAGCGTCGCAGCGACAGCGGCTTACGGGTTTGCACATGTAACTCGTAAATTTCAGCAAAACGTTGATTCTTGACATTCTATTAGATTGTTAGACGAATGCTAGTGATTGTTAGCTAATTTTCATCGTTTGTTAGAGCTCCATTTCTATTTATCTCTGAAAAACTTTTCGGCGCGAGAGCGCGCTGCATGTCGCGAAGGTTGGCAGCATCGCCGCTTCTGCTGCTAACGGCTTTGCACATTCAACTTGTCAATTTCAGCAAAATGTTGATTTTTGTCATTCTATTAGATTGTTAGACGAATGCTAGTGATTGTTAGTTAATTTTCATCGTTTGTTAGAGCTCCATTTTTATTTAATCGCTGAACACCTTTTCGGCGCTAGAGCGCGCTGCATGTCGCGAAGGTTGGCAGCATCGTCGCGACAGCTGCTTACGGCTTTGCACATGTAACTCGTCAATTTGAGCAAAACGTTCTTTCTTGTCATTCTATTAGATTGTCAGACGAATGCTAGTGATTGTTGGTTAATTTTCATCGTTTGTTAGAGTTCCATTTTTATTTAATTGTCGAAAAACTTGACGGCTCTAGAGCGCGCTGCATGTCGCGGAGGTTGGCAGCATCGTCGCGACAGCTGCTTACAGCATTGCGCATGTAACTCGTCAATTTCAGCAAAACGGTGATTCTTATCATTCTATTCGATTGTTAGACGAATGTTAGTTAATTTTCATTGTTTGTTAGAGTTCCATTTTTATTGGATCGTTGAAAAACGTTTCGGTGCGCGAGCGCGCTGCATGTCGCGAAGGTTGGCAGCATTGCCGCGTCTCCTACTAACTGCTTTGCACATGTAACTCGTCAATTTCAGAAAAACGTTGGTTCATATCATTCTATAAGATTGTTAGATGATCGCTAGTGATTGTTAATTAATTTTCATCGTTTGTTAGAGCTGCATTTTTATTTAATCGCTGAAAAACTATTCGGCGCTAGAGCGCGCTTCATGTCGCGAAAGTCGGCAGCATCGTCGCGACAGCTGCTTCCGGCTTTGCACATGTAACTCGTCAATTTCAGCAAAATGTTGATTCTTGTCATTCTCTTAGATTGTTAGACGAATCCTAGTGATTGTGAGTTAATTTTCATCGTTTGTTAGAGCTCCATTTCTATTAAATCGCTGAAAAACTTTGCGCCCCGAGTGCGCGCTGCATGTCGCAAAGGTTGGCAGCATCGTCGCGACAGCTGCTTACGACTTTGCACATGTAACTCGTCAATTTCAGAAAAACGTTGATTCTTGTCATTCTATTAGATAGTTAGGCGAATGCTTGTGATTGTTAGTTAATTTTCATCGTTTGTTAGAGCTCCATTTTTATTTAATCGCTGAACAACTTTTCGGCGATAGAGCGCACTGCATGTCGCGAAGGTTGGCAGCATCGCCGCGACAGCTGCTTCCGGCTTTGCACATGTAACTCGTCAATTTCAGCAAAACGTTGATTGTTGACATTCTATTAGATTGTTAGACGAATGCTAGTGATTGTTAGTTAATTTTCATCGTTTGTTAGAGTTCCATTTTTATTGAATCGTTGACAAACTTGACGGCTCTAGAGCGCGCTGCATTTCGCGGAGGTAAGCAGCGTCGCAGCGACAGCTGCTTACGGGTTTGCACATGTAACTCGTAAATTTCAGCAAAACGTTGATTCTTGACATTCTATTAGATTCTTAGACGAATGCTAGTGATTGTTAGCTAATTTTCATCGTTTGTTAGAGCTCCATTTCTATTTATCGCTGAAAAACTTTTCGGCGCCAGAGCGCGCTGCATGTCGCGAAGGTCGGCAACATCGCCGCTTCTGCTGCTAACGGCTTTGCACATTCAACTTGTCAATTTCAGCAAAATGTTGATTCTTGTCATTCTATTAGATTGTTAGACGAATGCTAGTTATTGTTAGTTAATTTTCATCGTTTGTTAGAGCTCCATTTTTATTTAATCGCTGAACACCTTTTCGGCGCTAGAGCGCGCTGCATGTCGCGAAGGTTGGCAGCATCGTCGCGACAGCTGCTTACGGCTTTGCTCATGTAACTCGTCAATTTGAGCAAAACGTTCATTCTTGTCATTCTATTAGATTGTTAGACGAATGCTAGTGATTGTTAGTTAATTTTCATCGTTTGTTAGAGTTCCATTTTTATTTAATTGTCGAAAAACTTGACGGCTCTAGAGCGCGCTGCATGTCGCGGAGGTTGGCAGCATCGTCGCGACAGCTGCTTACAGCATTGCACATGTAACTCGTCAATTTCAGCAAAACATTGATTCTTATCATTCTATTCGATTGGTAGACGAATGCTAGTGATTGTTAGTTAATTTTCAATGTTTGTTAGAGCTCTATTTTTATTTAATCGCTGAAAAACTTTTCGGCGCTAGAGCGCGCTGCATGTCGCGAAGGTTGGCAGCATCGTCGCGACAGCTGCTTATGGGTTTGCACATGTAACTCGTCAATTTCCGCGAAACGTTGATTCTTGTTATTCTATTAGATTGTTAGACAATCGCTAGTGATTGTTAGTTAATTTTCATCCTTTGTTAGAGCTGCATTTTTATTTAATCGCTGAAAAACTGTTCGGCGCTAGAGCGCGCTTCATGTCGCGAAGGTTGGCAGCATCGTCGCGACAGCTGCTTCCGGCTTTGCACATGTAACTCGTCAATTTCCGAAAAATGTTGATTAGATTGTTAAACTAGATTGTTAGTTAATTTTCATGGTTTGTGAGAGCTCCTTTTTTATTTAATCGCTGAAAAACTTTTCGGCGCTAGAGAGCGCTGCATGTCGCGAAGGTTGGCAGCATCGTCGCAACAGCTGCTTCCGGCTTTGCACATTTAACTCGTCAATTCCAGCAAAACGTTGATTCTTGTAATTCTATTAGATTGGTAGACGGATGCTAGTGATTGTTAGTTAATTTTCATCGTTTGTTAGAGCTCCATTTCTATTTAATCGCTGACCAACTTTTCGGCGCAGGAGCGCGCTGCATGTCGCGAAGGTTGGCAGCATCGTCGCGACAGCTGCGTACGGCTTTGCACATATAATTCGTAAATTTCAGAAAAACGTTGATTCTTGTCATTCTATATGATTGTTAGACGAATGCTAGTGATTGTTAGTTAATTTTCATCGTTTGTTAGAGCTCTATTTTTATTTAATCGCTGAAAAACTTTTCGGCGCTAGAGCGCGCTGCATGTCGCGAAGGTTGGCAGCATCGTCGCGACAGCTGCTTACGGCTTTGCACACGTACAAGAAGACTAGAGCTAAGGAGTCCGAACGCTTACGGCGATCACGATCCAAAAGCGTCCACGGAAATCCAGTTATTAGTGGTTGGTGGTTTCACCGCGTGCGTCGCTGCTCATCACCGAACCGAAATGAACTGAGCGACAAGAACGTAACCGACGCCCTCCGTCAACGATGATTCCTGCTTGTCATCCATGTTAGAATAAAGCGTGTGCGGACTGTGCGGGCTAACGATTTTCGCGTTTAATAAAAAATAATTGTGTCTCGGTGTAAAATATATTTATCGTGATCTGTGGCGAAAACTATCGAAGGAGTGTTATGTTTATAAATAAATTTTGTTTGTTACTGCTTCCGCAACGATAAGAAAACATATCGACTGAATTTCGGTATTTCTTTATTATTTTTTATCTGTGCAACGTATAGTATCATAATATGGGAATATGATGTGTGATAATTTGTAAAACTTTTATCTGGATTAAAAAATTCTTATGAATGTTCTTGTGTTTATAAATAAATTCTGTTACTGCATCCACAACGAAGAAAAAATATTGTCTTAATTTCTTTATTTCGTTATTATTCTCTATCTGTACAGCGTATCATCAGTGTGAATATGATGTGATTCAAAATTTGTATCAATTTTCTTGTGTCTATAAATGTATTTTCTTAGTTACTGGTTCCGCAATGAAAAAAAATATATTGTCTTAATTTCTGTACTTCGTTATTATTCTCTATCTGTACAGCGTATCATCGGTGGGAATATGATGTGTGATAATTTGCAAAACCTCAGTCATGATTGAAAATTCTTATAAATTTTTCTTGTGTCTATAAATGCATTTTGTTAGTTACTGCTTCCACAACAAAAAAACCATATTGACTCCATTTCTGTATTTCGTTATTATTATTTATCTGTACAACGTATATAATATGTGAATATGATGTGTGATCATTTGTAAAAGCTTTATCTGAATCCAAAATTCTCATGAATTTTCTTGTATCTAGAAATTAATTTTGTTTGTTGCTGCTTCCGCAACGAAAAAAAATATATTGACTTAATTTCTGTATTTAGTTGTTATTCTTTGTCTGTACAGTGTATCATAATGTGTGATAATTTGTAGAGGTTTTGTCTAGATTCAAAATTATTATGAATTTTGTCAGAGACATAAACTATTATCATGTCATGGGCGGATCCTTTCTAATGCGATCTAGCGGAAAAAACCAAATCTGTGAGATCGATTTATCTGTACAGTGTATCATAACATGTGAATGTAATGTGTGATAATTTGTAAAAGTTTTGTCTTGATTCAAATTTCTTATGAATTTTGTTGTGTCTATAAATGAATTTTGTTTGTTAGTGCTTCCGCAACGAAAACAAAAATATATTGACTTCATTTCTGTATTGCGTTATTATTATTTATCTGTACAGCATATTATAATGTGTGAATATGATATCATAATGAGTGATAATTTTAGAAGTTTTGTCTAGATTCAAAATTCTTATGAATTTTCTTATGTCTATAAATGAATTTTGTTTGTTACTGCTTCCTCAGCGAAAAAAAAAAATTGACTCAGTTTCTTTATTTCATTATTATTCTTTATCTGTACCACGTATCATGATGTCTGGTCATTTGTAAAAGTTTTGTCTGGATTCAAAATTCTCATGAATTTTCTTGGGTCTATAAATAAATTTTGTTTGTTGCTGCTTCTGCAATGAAAAGAAACATATTGACTAAATCTCCACATTTCGTTATTATTCTCCAAAACAATCTATATTATCTATCTAATATAAAGAAATTTCCTTCACCAACTGGTTTCACAATTAATTTGATCCAATTACCGTTCCATATGAAGAAGAAAAGGGTGCTTCTTGCATATCGTACGGCACTGTTTTTAAATCAATTTGATCAAATTATCGCTGCATATGAAGTAGCAAGGGGTGTTTTCTGCATATTGTACGGCACTGGTTCGTTCCTGATTTCAATTCGGTTCGGTGGAGAGCAGCGCCACCCTTCTCATCTGGATTTCCATGTACGTTTCTTCAACACTGCGTTCGTACTCCTTACCTCTAGTCTTCTTGCACATGTAACTCGTCAATAGATTGTTTGACGCGTTACAATCTACTAGAGCGCGCTCTCGCGCCGCAAAGTTTTTCAGCGATTACATTGAAATGGCGCTCTAGCAAACGATGAAAATTTACTAACAAACATTAGCATTCGTCTAACAATCTAATAGAATGACAAGAATCAACGTTTTTCTGAAATTGACGAGTTACATGTGCAAAGCCGGAAGCTGCTGTCGCGACGATACTGTCAACCTTCGCGATATCCCTGATGGAAATCCGCTTATTGGAATTCGACAAATAATGTTGAAATCTGTTAAAAAATGTCAGAAACTGTGAAAATGAATAGATTCTAACATAATTTGATGGAATCGTACATATTTTGATAGATTCTGTCGGAAATAATCTATGAAAATCGGACAGAACCTCACATATTATGTTAACTTTACGGAATGTCATAAAATCACAGAATTCGATACTTTCTGTCATCTTTTTGTCAGAAAATGTCATCTTTTAACAAAAAATGACAAATCAGTTTTCCATTTTTTGACATATTGTTGCATCGAAAAAAATTACAGAAAATGTCAAAAAATGATAGAAAACGATAATTTTTATCATAATTTGTTGTCACATTTTTATTGAATTTTGACAGATTTCAGCTGTCATTAAATCACAGAGTTTGATACTTTCTGTCATCTTTATGTCGGAAAATGTCATCTTTTAACAAAAAATGATAAATAAGTTTTCCATTTTTTGACATATTCTTGCATCGAAAAAAATGACAGAAAATGTCAAAAAATGATAGAAAACGATAATTTTTATCATAATTTGCTGTCACACTTTTGTTGAATTCTGACAGATTTCAGCTGTCATTAAATTACAGAATTTGATACTTTCTGTCATCTTTATGTCGGAAAATGTCATCTTTTAACAAAAAATGATAAATCAGTTTTCCATTTTTTGACATATTGTTGCATCGAAAAAAATTACAGAAAATGTCAAAAAATGATAGAAAACGATAATTTTTATCATAATTTGTTGTCACATTTTTATTGAATTTTGACAGATTTCAGCTGTCATTAAATCACAGAATTTGATACTTTCTGTCATCATTGTGTCGGAAAATGTCATCTTTTAACAAAAAATGATAAATCAGTTTTTCATTTTTTGACATATTGTTGCATCGAAAAAAATTACATAAAATGCAAGAAAACGATAATTTTTATCATAATTTGTTGTTACATTTTTCGTGAATTCTGACAGATTTCAGCTGTTAGTGAAAAGGAGCTTTATTGTGAATAAAGTCAGAAATAGCATAAACTACATTTAATGACGAAAATCTCACAAAAAATAAGAAAGAATGATATAATTCGACAGATTCAGCCATAATATTTCATGAATGTCGAAGAATTCCATTTTATTCCATCAAAAAATGACATTAAATGACGAAAATCTCACATAAAATGGAAAACTCTTACGACATTATATGACATATTATGTAAGATTCTGACAGAAATTACTGAATTATAACATTACTTTTCTGATAAAATATGACAGATTCTGTAAAGCATGTTCCAATTTCCGGTCAGAAATCATGAACTTCTCACAGAAAATGTCAAATCTCGAAATAATATGACAGATTCTGTCGTATAAATGACATATTCTGACATTATTTCTCATTGAAAGTTGACGGAATATTATCAAATCTGACATTTTTTGTTAAAATCTGACGAATTCCAATAAGCGGATTTCCATCAGGGATGCAGCGCGCTCTAGGGCCGAAAAGTTTTTCAGCGATTATATAAACATGGAGCTCTAACAAACAATGAACATTAACTAACAATCACTAGCATTCGTCTAACAATCTAATAGAATAACAAGAATCAACGTTTTGCGGAAATTGACGAATTACATGTGCAAACCCGTAAGCAGCTGTCGCGACGATGCTGCCAAGCTCCGTGACATGCAACGCGCTTTAGGGCCGTCAAGGTTTTCAACGATTAATTAAAAATGGAACTCTAACAAACGATGAACATTAACTAATAATCACTAGCATTCGCCTAACAATCTAAGAGAATGACAAAAATCAATGTTTTTTTCTGAAATTGACGAGTTACATGTGCAAAGCCGTAAGCAGCTGTCGCGACGATGCTGCCAACCTTCGCGACATGCAGCGCGCTCTCGCGCCGAAAAGTTTTTCAGCGATTAAATTGAAATGGAGCTCTAACAAACGATGAAAATTAACTAACAATCACTAGCATTCGTCTAACAATCTAATAGAATGACAAGAATCAACGTTTTGCTGAAATTGACGAGTTACATGTGCAAAGCCCTAAGCAGCCGTCGCGACGATGCTGTCAACCTTCGCGACATGCAGCGCGCTTTCGCGCCGAAAAGTTTTTCAGCGATTGTATATAAATGGAGCTCTAACAAACGATGACAATTAACTAACAATCACTAGCATTCATCTAACAATCTAATAGAATGACACGAATCAACGTTTTTCTGAAATTGACGAGTTACATGTGCAAAGCTGTAAGCAGCTGTCGCGACGATGCTGCCAACCTGTGCGACATGCAGCGCGCTCGCGCGCCGAAAAGTTTTTCAACGATCCAATAAAAATGGAACTCTAACAAACGATGAAAATTAACTAACATTCGTCTAACAATCGAATAGAATGATAAGAATCAACGTTTTGCTGAAATTGACGATTTACATGTGCAATGCTGTAAGCAGCTGTCGCGACGATGCTGCCAACCTCCGCGACATGCAGCGCGCTCTAGAGCCGTCAAGTTTTTCGACAATTAAATACAAATGGAACTCTAACAAACGATGAAAATTAACTAACAATCACTAACATTCGTCTAACATTCGAATAGATTGAGAAGAATCAACATTTTGCTGAAATTGACGAGTTACATGTGCAAAGCTGTAAGCAGCTGCCGCGATGATGCTGCCAACCTCTGCGACATGCAGCGCGCTCTCGCGCCGAAAAGTTTTTCAGCGATTAAATAAAAATTGAGCTCTAACAAACGATGAAAATTATCTAACAATCACTAGCATTCGTCTAACAATCTAATAGAATGGCAAGAATCAACGTTTTTCTGAAATTGACGAGTTACATGTGCGAAGCCGTACGCAGCTGTCGCGACGATGTTGCCAACCTTCGCGACATGCAGCGCGCTCTCGCGCCGAAAAGTTTTTCAGCGATTAAATAGAAATGGAGCTCTAACAAATGATGAAAAGTAACTAACAATCACTAGCATTCGTCTAACAATCTAATAGAATGACAAGAATCAACGTTTTGCTCAAATTGACGAGTTTCATGTGCAAAGCCGGAAGCAGCTGTCGTGACGATTCTGCCAACCTTCGCGACATGCAGCGTGCTCCAGCACCGAAAAGTTTTTCAACGATTAAATAAAAATGGAGCGCTAACAAACGATGAAAATTAATTAACAATCACTAGCGATCGTCTAACAATCTAATAGAATGACATGAATCAACGTTTTGCTGAAATTGACGAGTTACATGTGCAAAGCCGTTAGCGCTGACGCGGCGTTGCTGCCAACCTTCGCGACATGCAGCGCGCTCTCGCGCCGAAAAGTTTTTCAGCGATTAAATAGAAATGGAGCTCTATCAAACGATGAAAATTATCTATCAATCACTAGCATTCGTCTAACAATCTAATAGAATGACAAGAATCAACGTTTTTCTGAAATTGACGAGTTACATGTGCAAAGGCTCAAGCAGCTGTCGCGACGATGCTGCCAACCTTCGCGACATGCAGCGCGCTCTGGCGGCGAAAAATTTTTCAGCGATTAAAAAAAATGGAGTTCTAACAAACGATGAAAATTAACTAACAATCACAAGCGATCGTCTAACAATCTTATAGAATGACAAGAATCAACGTTTTTCTGAAATTGACGATTTACATGTGCAAAGCCATAGCAGCTGACGTGGCGATGCTGCCAACCTTCGCGACATGCAGCGCGCTCTCGCACCGAAAAGTTTTTCAGCGATTATATAGAAATGGAGCTCTAACGAAGAAAATAAACTAACAATCACTAGCATTCGTCTAACAATCTAATAGAATGACAAGAATCAACGTTTTGCTGAAATTGACGAGTTACATGTGCAAAGCCGGAAGCAGCTGTCGCGACGATGCTGCCAACCTTCGCGATATGCAGCGCGCTCTAGCGCCGAAAAGTTTTTCAGCGATTAAATAAAAATGGAGCTCTAACAAACAATGAAAATTAACTAACAATCACTAGCATTCGTCTAAAAATCTAATAGAATAACAAGAATCAACGTTTTGCGGAAATTGACGAGTTACATGTGCAAACCCGTAAGCAGCTGTCGCGGCGATGCTGCCAAGCTCCGCGACATGTAGCGCGCTCTAGGGCCGTCAAGTTTTTCAACGATTAATTAAAAATGGAACTCTACCAAACGATGAAAATTAACTAACAATCACTAACATTCGTCTACCAATCGAATAGAATGATAAGAATCAACGTTTTTCTGATATTGACGAGTTACATGTGGCCGTCGCGGTGATGTTGCCAACTTCACGTGGCTTGCAGCGCGCTCTAGGGCCGAAAAGTTTTTCATTAATTTAATAATATTTGAGCTCTAACAAACGATATAAAGTGACTAACAATCACTAACAAACGACTAACAATCGATTGGTTACGAAGAAAAGTTCGAAATCACTAGAAAACCATTTCCTGCGACTAACTTTGGCATACATTTGTTTTCCGTTTTATTCAATAAATAAAGTCTAACAAACGCTGGGTTTTGTCTAACAAACACTAACAAACGACTAACAATCCATTGGCGTCCAAAAAAATTCCATATTTCTATAGTCGGCGGTTAAGATTATGGAGCTATGACCCAATGCTTGGTCGGTCAGTCGGCCATTGATACAAGCGGAACAGCACTTTAGTCCGATAGGCATCCGCGAGAGAGCGAGACAACCGGCACACCGATGCATCGCCGCGCCGTCTTCCGGCGGAAATACTAACTACATTTTTTCTGCCATACATTAACACAGACCCTGGTGTTCCATGTAATATCTGTTCCATGGAGACTCCATGATCTGTTCTTTGGCTATAGCGGTCATGTTTAATCCGGCTTTGCATGCATGGTTACCACGGTCTTACATACAGGTCTTGCAACGAAGCTAAATTTTCGTGGTGGGGATAGGCACGCTTATCGGTTTCACTTTTAGATTCACTAGGCGCCGCTTCGCGTCGCTACTAGCGAGGGGAAGTAGTTTCCCCCTTAACTCTTACCGGCGAATGGGCCCAAGGTGTTTACGTGTGTTTTGTGGTGCGATTGTCGAAAGTCGAAATAACCTTTATTTGCGACCATTTTTTGTCGTGTTTTTACGCATAAGTGTGAACTTTTTTTGGTAGTTTGCAAAAAAAAATGCGAAATGGCGAAGGGTTCCGCAGTTCGCAATTGTAAAACGGGGTACAAAAATAATAAGCAGAAATGCTCCGTGTTTCGCGTGCTCAGAAACGTCGAACGGGTGGGGGTCAAAAGTTTGAACGGCCAAATATAGAACGACAAAGATTTCGAAATTACAGAATTATAAACTTAAAATAACGAACGTAAAATTATTCGAAATTTTATCCTTCGACCGATGACGAAATCGAATCACTATTACACCAAAGGATTATTTATTCGAGAGCTCATTTATTCGAGAACGTGTATTCAGATTGTCTGCAGTTTGAGTCGTAGAAATACAGATTCAAACAATCTAGAACATTCATATCTCCGAAATAGAAAGAAGTGAGTATCTGATATTGGTAATACCATCTGTTCAGAATTTGCTAAATATCGCACGTAATATTTCAAACGCCGTGTTAAATTTTCAGCGTTCTTATTTCGCGCATTTCGATCTCGTTGAGCAAAGGTAAACAAAACGCTCCTCGGCCTAGGACGTGCTCAGCTCTGAAAAAGCGACTTGCTCCGCGTGTGCGTGGGGTTCCCCTCTCATCTCCGTCTCCCAAAAAAATTTTGGTAATCCGCGGATCGAACGCGTGAAGAGAGAGTCTCTTTCGGTCTTTCTGAGGAGAAGCAACACTCTTGTACGCCAATTAGCCGCTCGGCCGTATTGCGTACCCGCCGCTCGGCAAAGGGGTCGCTTGACCAAATTATTGATCCTCATAGAAGTTAGTAGTGTTTCGCGCAGTTCCGTGTGATCCACGCCCGCGCAGTTTTAATAAAAACCTACAAAACCAAAATTTGAGTTTGAGTGAGTTTGGTGCTTGAGCCCACTATATCCACCTTCAAACAACATCCGCGCACGGGAGCACAGAATCGGCGCAATTAAATAAAAATTTAAATGTGATACCGCGTACATCAAAGGACGCGTGCGATCCCGTTTATGGTCCTTCGAGCCGGATTCTTCAAATTCGTGAACCGTGCTAAAATTCGGATAGTGCATTCAAGTCAAGGTCAATCAATTTTACTCGCGCTTTCATTAAAGTGCGCGAAACTCTCATCGAACTATCTCTGCTGTGAGAAAAATGAAATTCGAATATCTCGAGAATTGTGTGAGTGACCAGCTCGACAATTTTCACCAAGCAACAATACGCAAACTCTTGGGGTACCGCGCGGCGCTCTAGCTATCTCGCTCGCGCGCTTCGCGACGAAACTCTTCTTTCTCGCTCGCACTCATTGCGATACTCGTACGCTCGTACTTCACGCGATAGTGACCGTCTTCACGTACGCGCTCATTTTTTTTTGTAGTGACAAAGCGCGCGCTCTGTCACTCTTCGAACTCGGGACGCTCGAAAAAAAAAAAATATATATACACTTTATTCGACTTAAACATATTAGTGCAATGGCCTCGCTCGAAGATCTACTCATCGAGCAGCAAGCTACCGTCGAACAACTTCGACGCGTGGTGCCGAATTACCGCAAACTCGGCAAGGACAAATTCACCATCAGTAAAACTCGTGTACGCATCCAAGCCTTACAAGAGATATGGTCCAGATGCAGAAACCTGGACATCCGACTTCGTCAAACGGCTGGCGAAGCAAAGAACAAACACGTGTATTTCACCAATTCGGAATTCGTGCTCGCAGAGAACGAATATGAGGACTCTCTCGACAAGCTCACGGAATTTCTGGATCAGCAGGAGAAAGCCGAAAAGTCAACCCCGACTTCCAAACCCGCTAATATCTCTGTGATTGGCGAGACGCAAGGAACATCCGCCTTCGCTCTTCCCCGCATCACGATCCCGAAATTCACCGGCGAGTCAACGAAATGGGAAGGTTTTCGCGACTCATTCAAAGCGTTGGTCGGTGAGAATACCTCATTGACAGCAGGTCAAAAATTATATTTCTTAAAATCCTTTCTCGAGGGAAACGCGGCGCTCATGATCGAGCATGTGATCGTCTCAGACGCGAATTACGAAGGCGCTTGGAATCTGCTCAAAGATGAATACGATAATGCGCGTGCGTTAATTATGGCCCACATTCACGGGTTCGCGAGTTTACCTGTCATGAAAACCGAACAAGAAACTGAACTCAAGTTATTGCGCGATACAGTTAATCATTCATTAGCTGCTTTAAAAAAATTTTGAAACGTCCCGTCGACAAGTGGGACGATTTGTTAGTTTACTTAATTTCGCAAAAATTCAGTTCACGTACACGTACCGAATGGAACTTAAGTCTCGGCGCTTCAAACGAATTTCCGTCCTTTCAAACACTAAAGGATTTCCTGACCGAACGAATCCGCGGGATTGCAGTTCCTGTTCAATTCGACAGAACGAGTAATGTTAATGCGTCCAGTCAACCGAAAAATAAAGCAAACGTAGACAACGCTGCAACCAAGCAGTGTCCTGACTGCTTAGGATCTGACACTCTTGCGTTCTGCCCTGCGTGGTTCAAGAAAACCCTCGATGAACGATTCGCGCTCGCGAAAAGCAGACGCCTCTGTTTTAATTGTTTAAAATGCGGACATTTTCCCAATAATTGTCCGAACTCAAATCGCTGCAGAGAATGTAAGAAGCCGCATCATATTACTTTGCATCGCGCTTCACTAGGTAGTCCCAGCGCTACCATCGCGCCTGACGCTCAGGCCGAAAATGCATCGAATAACGTCGCTAGCGTTAACTCGCTCCCGTCGCGAGCCTTACAAATTGATGCGCCGCTCGGTGCAACATCCGCGCTCCCAAGCAAGGTGCCGGATCACACGACAATCTGTGCGTCGCCTCGATACCTCACTTCCGTGCTACTCGCGACCGCATGGGTACGACTACGAACGCCGGAAGAACGAGTCATCAAAGCTCGAGCCTTAATTGATCAAGGCGCTTCTCATAGTTCTATTACGGAGTCTCTCACTCAAAAATTGCGCGCACAGCGCCGTCGAGCCGAACTCGACATTACCGTTTTCGGGAACGGACAATCCGCTCGCGCGATGTCCTATGTTAATCTTGCGCTCGAATCATGCTACGGACAAAAGGCAACGGCAATGAAAATGACTGCGTACATTTTCCAAAGTCTTACAAATTATTCCGCGTACACTTCGCGCAAAATAAGTGGATGGTCTCACCTACAAGGCCTTCAATTCGCCGATCCCGATCCCTCCAGCAAGGAGCCGATTAGCGTATTAATCGGAGCAGATCTGTATGGCCAATTATTGCTCGGGCCTCTCCGAAAGGGTCCGCTCGGTTCCCCTACGGCCCAACTCACAACGTTAGGTTGGATAATCTCCGGTCCTAGCGAAAGCTCTCGCGACCCACGAGCCTCACGTGCATCCACGATGCACTGTGCAATCGCGCCAAGCACGGACGCACTCCTTCAAAAATGTTGGGAAATAGAAGAAATTCCTACTCAAAAGTTCCTCACTCCGGAAGAGGAAGAATGCGAAAACCATTTTCGTTCTACACATTCACGCGACAGTACGGGACGGTACGTAGTTCGTCTGCCGTTTCGTCACGGGTCAATCCCTGAAATTGGTGACAGTCACCAAATCGCGCTCTCAAGATACGCTCTGCATGAGCATAGATTAACAAAAAAACCGGAACTCGCGCAAGCATATTCCGCGTTTCTCCAAGAATACGAATCCATGGGACACATGGAAAAGGTCAACCGTCCTGACATTGCAAGCAAACTGGTATACGTACCCCATCACCCTGTAATTCGCGAAAGCAGCGCAACTACACGCTTACGCGTCGTGTTCAACGCATCGAGCGCTACGTCAAACGGAATGTCTCTCAATGAGCATTTGCATATCGGTCCGAAACTGCAACGCGAAATAGGCGCGGTCCTATCCGGTTGGCGTCGATACAAATACGTTTATATAGCGGACATTGAAAAAATGTTTCGTCAAATTAAAGTGCATCGCGACGACGTAGATTATCAGCGTATCGTTTGGCGACCTAATCAGAATGGTCCCATCGAAAACTATTGTCTCCTTACCGTCACTTACGGTACAGCATGCGCGCCTTACATTGCGAATATCGTACTTTTGCAACTAGCCGACGACGAACGCGACTCGTTTTCCGACGCGGTTGGCGTGATCCAACATTCGACTTATCTGGATGACGTCCTGTTCGGCGCAGAGAAAAAGGAGGAAGCGCGTGCTCTTCGTTCCCAAGTGGTTGCACTATTACAACGCGGCGGCTTCACTTTACGCAAGTGGGCAGCAAACGATATCGCGCTATTATCTGAAATTCCGGCACTCGGACACGATCTCGCGATCGACCTTTCAAAGGAGGATTCGGCAATCCTCAAAGTACTCGGCATCACCTGGCTTCCCAAGGAAGATGCATTTAGTTTTCAAGTCGAAGAAATACAGAGAACGCGCATTACGAAGCGCTCAATTCTATCGTTAATCGCCAGATTGTTCGACCCTCTCGGGTGGGCTTCACCCGTCGTTATACAAGCCAAACTGCTCATGCAGGATTTATGGCTCGCTAAAGTGGATTGGGACGACTCCGTTCCTCAAAACATTCAAGAAAACTGGGAGCATTATTGCCAGGAACTCCCCAGTCTCTCAAACTTACGCATTCCACGCTGGATTGGTCTCTCACAAAATCACGGCGCTATGGAATTGCACGGCTTCGCGGATGCCTCGCAGCGCGCCTACTCCGCAATCGTTTATTTGCGCGTTCTGAACTCACCAAATGAGAGTTCAGTTTCAATAATCGCGGCAAAATCGAAAGTCGCGCCATTTAAGACGGTCGCTATACCGCGTCTCGAATTAAATGGAATAGTATTACTCGTGCGGCTCCTCGAGTACGTCAAAGAAGTTTTCAAATTTTACTCAATTCCGCTGCACGGCTGGACCGACTCCACCGTTGCACTCGCGTGGCTTACTCAGCATCCATCGCGCTGGAAGCCTTACGTGGCAAATCGGGTCTCAGAGATCCAAACAAAAATGCCGGAAATTAGATGGCATCACGTTCCTACTCGCGAAAACCCTGCAGATTGCGCATCTCGGGGAATCACAGCGCAAGAATTAATCGATCACACGCTCTGGTAGTCGGGCCCCACGTGGCTTAAACAAAATTCGGCTTTCTGGCCAAGTTCTCGACCTTGCGCATCGTCCGAACGCATCGTCGATCAAACACTCGTGCTTAACGAACAGCGCGCAACAGCGATGATTCACGTCGCCCAAGCAAAGGGAGAATGGGATTTTTGCGTCAAATTTTCAAATTGGGGCAAACTCCTTCGAGTCACTGCCCTTCTCTTTCACTGGCTTCGCAAATTGCGGAAAAAGAAATCTACATCGCTCGATGTCAATTTCACCGATAGCGTGCAAGACGCTCGCGAATTCTGGATTCGCAAAATTCAAAATGATAGTTTCGCGGCAGAAATCCGCGCTTTACAAACAAACGCGTCGCTCCCTCGATCGACCGCGCTCAAATCACTCAATCCTTTTCTCGACCGAAAGGGTCAGTTGCGTCTTGGTGGGCGGTTGCGCCACTCGTTCCTGTCGTACAACGAGCGCTTCCCGCTAATCCTACCGCGTCATCGCGTTAGTGAGTTAATTATCGACCAAACGCACTTGCACTCATTACATGGAGGTCCTCAGTTAACCCTCCGCCTGTTACGTCAAAATTATTGGATTCTCGGCGCGAGATCCTTAGTCAAATCACGGATTAATCAATGTTTAAGCTGCGCTCGCGAACGCGCAGTATCAGCTCATCAGCTTATGGGGGACCTTCCGTCTCCTCGAGTCAATCCATCGGCACCATTCACTCATTGCGGTGTGGACTACGCTGGTCCATTTCACATCCTCCCTTACGTAGGCCGAGGTCAAAAATCGCGAAAATATTATGTGGCATTATTCGTCTGCCTCGCGACCCGCGCTATTCATATCGAGTACGTCGACGACTACGCAACGTCCGGGTTTTTAGCGGCATTTCAGCGCTTCGTCAGCAGACGCGGACTGCTGTCTGACGTTTATAGCGACAACGGTACGACTTTCCAAGGGGCCGATAACGAACTTCGCCGCGCCTTTATTTCTACCATAAAAAACTCGGAATTACACGCAAAATTTGCCACGGACGGAATCCGCTGGCATTTCCCCCGCTTCCGCGCCTCACTTCGGAGGTCTCAGGGAAGCCGGCCTTAAAAGTTTTAAGAGTCATATGAAAAGAGTCGTAGGCTCCCACACTCTTTCTCAACTCGAATTTTCTACGCTACTATGCGAAATCGAAGCGTGCCTCAATTCGCGTCCCATCGCTCCGCTTCACGACGATCCGGACAATTTTGATACGCTAACACCGGGTCATTTTCTAATAGGTCGACCCTTACTTAGCGTTCCCGAGCCCTCGTTGCTCGACGCCAATGAAAATCGTTTGTCTCGATGGCAAAGAGTCCTCGCTATGCGTGAGCATATTTGGAAAGCTTGGACTCACGATTATTTGCATACGTTGCAACAACGCGCTAAGTGGCAAAACCCTTCGCGGTCTCTTACCGTCGGAACGCTGGTTATGTTAAAAAATGAGCTTCTTCCCCCGTGTAGATGGGAATTAGCAAGAGTTATCGAAACTCATCCCGGCTCCGATGGTCATGTACGCGTCGTGACTCTGCGAACCGCGAAAACAACGTTAAAGCGCCCGATCGCGAAGGTCTGTCCCCTTCCGTCCGTTACAGGTTCCGCGTAATGGAAAAATAGCGTCATCTTTTTCAGTATATTATAATTTAGTTTAAGCTCGCTATCAATGTCGGGTCATTTATTTTGTAAAACTTACTTTAAGCTCGATCCTAATGTCGGGAATATTAATTTGTTAATTTAGTTTAAGTTCGTCATATTGTCGGGTTCGACTTTGTACCCTCAAGATCACACGGAACGGACGATAGGCCAGTGTAATAGTTTCGTTCCTTCGGAACGAGGTGAGCGGTATGTTCAGAATTTGCTAAATATCGCACGTAATATTTCAAATGCCGTGTTAAATTTTCAGCGTTCTTATTTCGCGCATTTCGATCTCGTGGAGCAAAGGTAAACAAAACGCTCCTCGGCCTAGGACGCGCTCAGCTCTGAAAAAGCGACTTGCTCCGCGTGTGCGTGTGGTTCCCCGCTCATCTCCGTCTCCCAAAAAAAATTTGGTAATCCGCGGATCGAACGCGTGAAGAGAGAGTCTCTTTCGGTCTTTCTGAGGAGAAGCAACACTCTTGTACGCCAATTAGCCGCTCGGCCGTATTGCGTACCCGCCGCTCGGCAAAGGGGTCGCTTGACCAAATTATTGATCCTCATAGAAGTTAGTAGTGTTTCGCGCAGTTCCGTGTGATCCACGCCCGCGCAGTTTTAATAAAAACCTACAAAACCAAAATTTAAGTTTGAGTGAGTTTTGTGCTTGAGCCCACTATATCCACCTTCAAACAACATCCGCGCACGGGAGCACAGAATCGGCGCAATAAAATAAAAATTTAAATGTGATACCGCGTACATCAAAGGACGCGTGCGATCCCGTTTACCATCTATAGCAAAAAGCCATATATCGAGGATACAAACTTCGAATGTGTAGATCTTAGATAGGCAAACGAGCGATGGTCCAAAATAGCGAACACCGAAATAGCGAACAGCTAAGAAGTGGACGAGGTGCTTCATAATTTTTTGCCGATTTTCGCTAACATGTACGACATTCTTTTCAACTCTTTAAGGGGGGATATACATTTACAACGATCAAAGAATCAATTTCTTTTCTTTAAGGGATGACACCACTCTAGGAATTTAGAAAAATCGTTTTCTTTTGGCTTAAAAAATACTTTGGGGTCATAAAAATAATATGCAATTGGTCTTGCAGCGAATGTTTTTTTAGCTTCAATTATCGATTTTGCCGCAGCGCCTCGGAGCGCGTGCTGAGCTCGTAGGGAAAGCAAAAGCTCTAAAATGTTCATTTCGTGACAAAAGTACCATCTGATAACCGACAGTGCAATCTCACCATGGAACCACTCTTAGTTGCTTAGTTATATGTTTTCTACTCCAATTTCCCAATGCTAATTTTTTTATAAACAATTTAGTGGAAAAAATCGTGTTTTTTGGTATAAAAAGAAAAGTATTATAGCTATCGAAATGAACCCAGCTCCGATTTCCTCAATGTTTATAGGGAAGCCTTTTTGGGGATTTTTTTCGGGATTTCTGGGGATGCTGTGGAATAGATGTAATATAAATAACGAAGAAGCTTATTAATTTGTAAATTGTATTTTTTTATTACACAAATACAGGTAAATTACATGCTTATTTTAGTAATATACATAGATATTAACTTAGATTAGGTAACTTAAGTTTCTATTTACATTTTTTTGTCTTTTACCGGGCTTTGAAGCGAAATCGTCATCATCAATATTGTTGCCTCCCGTATAAATATCGATTTCATCGTTATCTTCGAATGTATCGTCGTCAAGCTCAATTGGCATATTTGATTCTATATTGAA
The DNA here is from genome assembly GCA_944452715.1 of Ophion slaviceki. Lineage (NCBI taxonomy): Eukaryota > Metazoa > Arthropoda > Insecta > Hymenoptera > Ichneumonidae > Ophion > Ophion slaviceki. The sequence goes on along the minus strand of OX101792.1, from coordinate 32,130,568 downwards.
GCACGTATTTTCATACCGGTGTGCACAGAAATTTGTACATTTCAATCCGTATGTTACCCTTACCTTGAAATCCCCAAGCGACAGACCTATACACCTTGTCTAACTTCTTTCACTATTGTCCCTCAAATGCCTTTTCAACAAAATTTGGAACCACTTTTACCAATTTAACGGCATTTTTATTAAGAGATATAATATTCAAATACGAGCAGCAAAGAAATCCCCAAAAAAGTCTTTCCTAATGGACATTGAGGATATCCGAGTGAAGAATCGTTTTCCGCAGCTTGAAATACCCTAAAATGAAGAAAAAAATGTCGATATAGCTGCAATCGTACGGGAGATATCGCTATTAAAAATGTCCAAGTTGCACTGAGCGCGCTTCTGTTACTATATATACGCCTTCACCACTTCAGCTGCTTTACCCCATACCACTCGACCACTTTCGAGTTCTCGCCTGTTTTTACGCATGTTCGCACGCGTTTTCAACTAACTTTTCGGCATTTTATCCAAAATCGAAGCTTGACGATTGGTAGCGCAAGTGTTCTACTTTGCGAAAAAAATCATTTTCACAATTACGCGGAAACTAATTATCCGACAGTGCCTAGGTTTTGCACACTAAAAGTACGCATTAATATCTAATCTCACACAAAGGCCGTACGCTGTCACTATAAAAATGGCGGAGTTATTCGTTTTTCAAAAACGCTTTTTTTTCGTTTTTGTAATAACTCCCTTAATAATTATCGAATCGGGTCGTTCCACCGCTCATTCTCTTCGTCTTTTCATTTCCTATATTTCGTCTTATGGATTTATTTCGATAGCTGTAATACTTTTCGTTTGATATGAAAAAAAAAACAAAAAACACGATTCTTTTCACTAAATTGTTTACAATAAAATAGAAATGGGAAATTGGAAATCTAATTTGCTTGGCCTATCGATGGATACCTCACGCGACGCACTCTGATTCGTTAGAGAGCAAAGGCTCAATTTTACAATTGTGGCCATCGACCACGTGCAAAAACGAATGGGTCTCGCCTTCGCAATTTGAAAACACAAACAAAAGCCCTGGGCGGAGGAGGCAAGCTAACTGGCAAATTAATTGACGAGTTATCGATTTATTATGGTCTAGCAATACATCGTGATCCCGATTATATAGAAAAAATGCGTAATTGAATCTACGCAACGCTAGACCATACATTATCGACAGACGACCAACCAAAAGACGAAAAATGTCCGCACGGAGAAAATTCGCAGTACTCGTGACAGACGGCACTGAAGATTTACGCATCCACCTCTATTGCAGCGTTTTCGAAGCGATCTCTCCGATTTACAAAGAATTGAGCAGAGACGAGCTGCTTAGTCGTTGCATCGGCGGCTCCAAGCAAAATAACAACGACAGCTTCAAAACACCACGTCTATACCATACTATCATATACCACGAAAGATCAAAACTCCGAAAGAATTTTACCCGAAACCCCAACCGCCGAAAATCTGAACATCGTCAAAATAATAGGCTATGGAAATTTTTAAAGTTTCAAAATTTTACTTTAAAATTAATGTAGTATAAATGAAAATTGTTTTCAATAAATCAACGAATTATTTCAAGAATTTGTTTCAATTAAGAAGTGATTTTACGTCATTTGCGAAATTTTTCTAATGTTTCTCTGCATATTGGCGATGTTATATTTTCTCAATCTAAACTCTGTGGAAACTCAACTATTTTTCTTGATACACTTAACGAAAATCACTTATGAACAAGCTGTTTCGAGACCACCGAGTCTCTTGATACAACCTGATACATACCATTCAAAATTGTAAGGGAAGGTTTAGAAATAATCAAGATCACGGATTTCATAAATTGTAAATTATTATTTTAAAAAACTCCTTGATTTGCTACGCAGATTCAGTATAAATAGCGATAAATTGATCGAAATCCGCCCTACATATGGGACCTCTCTTGACTTCTTGTTCTCCCAGGGTTGTCGCGCACCTTAAACAACTACAATTGTGACCACACGGAATGATTCCGTGGGTCACATTATTGCAGAGACAGATGACACATTTTGGTGCTGTAAAAGAAAAAAAAATATTATCGTATGTCATAAATAGTTCGTAAACATAACGTTAACATGAAACATAACTGCGAAGTGAACAAAACCAAGAATATTAGGAAAACAAAATTGGTAGTTCTTCCAATATAATGGCTTTCATTTAACCTGTTAATAGACAAAATTACACGTTCGAATATCCCATGTTTGATATAGAATTGGTATAGGTGGATTTAAAAAAAATGTAAATATGAGATGCTAAAATTCTTTCTCACCCCATCTGCCAAAAACTCTGAAAAAAATGTAACAACTTCAAAACAACAAAACAACACTTTTTAGTCGTTAGGACAAATATTGTCAACCTTATAGTTTTCACTATACGCTGCACGATGCCGGCTTTACGGAAACCTGCCTCGTTTCAAGAAAAACTAAATTTCTCTGCGAAAAAAAAATTGTAATTTTTTTTTACAACCGAAACTAAAGTTAACACTTCCCTTCTCAAAGATCATTTCACTAAATAGCGAGATTTCTATTTTTCCGAAGTGCAACGAACGACTTTGCAAGGTGAGAAAATCGTGAAAAACCGCCATTTTCAAAATGACGTACCGGGTACAAAAAAATAGAAAAAATAATATTAAAAAAGCAAATTGAAGCTAACATTATTCTCTTCAAAACCCCGTTTAGTAAATTGGTTTCCGATTTGTTTTGCCGAGATATACAATTTTGTGTCCGGAAAGAAAAATTGCAGGGTTCTCCAAACTTTTGGCCAAGGGTGTATATAGCCTTCGCTTCCTGTATTATCACTTCCAACCTCCTATTCTCTGGCTTCCTCTTCCTCCCACTTCATTCTTCTCCAGTCTCTTAGTGTCTGCTCTCGTTCGTTCTACCACCACATGCTTCCCTCTATTTGTATCTTTCCGTAGCTTACGCTGGTTTTTCTGCCCTTCCTCCCCCCCTCCTTCCTTATATGCCTTAGTTGCCACTGCATTCTTTTCTCCTCCCAGATATGATCGTCCTCTATCCATATCTTTTCAAACTTCTTCCTATTTCATGTTACTCCTTTTTTGCCTCTGTATTCTCCGTCCTGACCTCTCGTTTCCTCTCCCTCTTTCCCACCCTACTCTTCCCTATATTCCTCACCTCCACTACTCTTCCGTCCACTTGTATATTTCCCATCACTTTCTTTGCCACCTCCGTTGCTGACTCCTCCCCTAATTGTCCTCCTGTTGTTTGCTGTTCTTTTAAGCTTTACAATCGATATGCCTGCAGTTGAGTCAACTATTACTCGATTAAAAAATAAAATAGGTACAGCCAGAAGCGAAGTGTGCAATTAAAAATTATTAACCTTCGTTTGAATAATGTCGTCCGCATCCACACTTCGAAAAGTGCGGGCAAAAGCCCACAATTCACTAAGCTAAAAGCATGATGAACGCGTGCTCTCGGCTGCATAATGCATGCATACGACACACTCAAAATCGGGTTAGCTAATCAAAAGTCGCTGTATTTGTACTTGTAGTTCCATTCCGCTGTCAAATATTCATTCGTAAAATTTTCGCCTACTATCGCGTTACTAACAAAGAATATACGTAACTCAGATTAAAACCCATTTATCAACGAATGTCGTCCGCATCCACACTTCGAAATATGCGGGCAAAAGCCCACAATTCACTAAGCTAAAAGCATGGTGAACGCGTGCTCTCGGCTGCATAATGCATGCATACGACACACTCAAAATCGGGTTAGCTAATCAAAAGTCGCTGTATTTGTACTTGTAGTTCCATTCCGCTGTCAAATATTCATTCGTGAAATTTTCGCTTACTATCGCGTCATGAACAAAGAATATACGTGACTTAGATTAAAACCCATTTATCAACGAATGTCGTCCGCATCCACACTTCGAAAAGTGCGGGCAAAAGCCCACAATTCACTAAGGTAAAAGCATGGTGAACGCGTGCTTTCGGCTGCATAATGCATGCATACGACACACTCAAAATCGGGTTGGCTAATCAAAAGTCGCTGTATTTGTACTTGTAGTTCCATTCCGCTGTCAAATATTCATTCGTGAAATTTTCACCTACTATCGCGTCATGAACAAAGAATATACGTGACTCAGATTAAAACCTATTCATCAACGAATGTCGTCCGCATCCACACTTCGAAAAGTGCGGGCAAAAGCCCACAATTCACAAAGCTAAAAGCATGGTGAACGCGTGCTCTCGGCTGAATAATGCATGCATACGACACACTCAAAATCGGGTTTGCTAATCAAAAGTCGCTGTATTTGTACTTGTAGTTCCATTCCGCTGTCAAATATTCATTCGTAAAATTTTCGCCTACTATCGCGTTATGAACAAAGAATATACGTTACTCAGATTAAAACCCATTTATCAACGAATGTCGTCCGCATCCACACTTCGAAAAGTGCGGGCAAAAGCCCACAATTCACTAAGCTAAAAGCATGGTGAACGCGTGCTCTCGGCTGCATAATGCATGCATACGACATACTCAAAATCGGGTTAGCTAATCAAAAGTCGCTGTATTTGTACTTGTAGTTCCATTCCGCTGTCAAATATTCATTCGTGAAATTTTCGCTTACTATCGCGTCATGAACGAAGAATATACGTGACTCAGATTAAAACCCATTTATCAACGAATGTCGTCCGCATCCACACTTCGAAAAGTGCGGGCAAAAGCCCACAATTCACTAAGGTAAAAGCATGGTGAACGCGTGCTCTCGGCTGCATAATGCATGCATACGACACACTCAAAATCGGGTTTGCTAATCAAAAGTCGCTGTATTTGTACTTGTAGTTCCATTCCGCTGTCAAATATTCATTCGTAAAATTTTCGCCTACTATCGCGTTATGAACAAAGAATATACGTAACTCAGATTAAAACCCATTTATCAACGAATGTCGTCCGCATCCACACTTCGATAAGTGCGGGAAAAAGCCCACAATTCACTAAGCTAAAAGCATGGTGAACGCGTGCTCTCGGCTGCATAATGCATGCATACGACACACTCAAAATCGGGTTTGCTAATCAAAAGTCGCTGTATTTGTACTTGTAGTTCCATTCCGCTGTCAAATATTCATTCGTAAAATTTTCGCCTACTATCGCGTTATGAACAAAGAATATACGTAACTCAGATTAAAACCCATTTATCAACGACTGTCGTCCGCATCCACACTTCGAAAAGTGCGGGCAAAAGCCCACAATTCACTAAGCTAAAAGCATGGTGAACGCGTGCTCTCGGCTGCATAATGCATGCATACGACACACTCAAAATCGGGTTAGCTAATCAAAAGTCGCTGTATTTGTACTTGTAGTTCCATTCCGCTGTCAAATATTCATTCGTGACATTTTCGCTTACTATCGCGTCATGAACGAAGAATATACGTGACTCAGATTAAAACCCATTTATCAACGAATGTCGTCCGCATCCACACTTCGAAAAGTGCGGGCAAAAGCCCACAATTCACTAAGGTAAAAGCATGGTGAACGCGTGCTCTCGGCTGCATAATGCATGCATACGACACACTCAAAATCGGGTTTGCTAATCAAAAGTCGCTGTATTTGTACTTGTAGTTCCATTCCGCTGTCAAATATTCATTCGTAAAATTTTCGCCTACTATCGCGTTATGAACAAAGAATATACGTAACTCAGATTAAAAGCCATTTATCAACGAATGTCGTCCGCATCCACACTTCGATAAGTGCGGGCAAAAGCCCACAATTCACTAAGCTAAAAGCATGGTGAACGCGTGCTCTCGGCTGCATAATGCATGCATACGACACATTCAAAATCGGGTTGGCTAATCAGATGTTGCCGTACTTTTATCTTCATAACTCGAATGAAAGTTGAGGCATCGATTTGAAATTTTGCACCCAAGTAGAGCAACCGGCCTTCTATGTTTGATGCGATTTTTATCCGATGATATGACACTTATTTGAATTCTTTTGGAAATTTTAACAAGACGTGGCCATTTACATGACGCTTTATATTCTTTAATTCTTCAAATCTTGGAAAATCATTTTATCATTGCACTGACAGGACAACAGTCTATCCGCTCAAAAGAACAAGACACGTTCATGTTTTCGATAACTTTCTTTGCCACCTCCTTTGTTGACTCCTCCCCTAACTCTTTTTTATTCTTACGTTTCTTCTTGTTTCCTCCCTTTCCTTTATCACGCATTTTCTCCCCATCTTCTATAGTTTTTGCTTCATGTCTTCTCCTTCCCCTTCCCACTCCCTGCGACCTCGAAAATGAGACAGTAAAGCGAATAATTGATATCAAACATCAGGTACTCGATTGTACTATTTCGCCTCTTGATATGTTGTACTATAAATGATGCCAGACGACTAATCTTCTAAGACAATGTCCCGTTGTTTGCTGTTCTTTTGAGCTCTACAATCGATATGCCTGCAGTTGAGTCAACTATTGCTCGATTGAAAAATAAAGTAGGTCCAGCCAGAAACGAAGTCCGCTATTAAAGATCATTAACCTTAAGCCCACAATTCACTAAGCTAAAAGCATGGTGAACGCGTGCTCTCAGCTGTATAATGCATGCATACGACACACCCAAAATCGGGTTGGCTAATGAGATGTTGCCGTATTTTTTATCTTCATAACTCGAATGAAAGTTGACGCATCGATTTGAAATTTTGCACCCAAGTAGAGCAACCGGCTTTCTACGTTTGATGAGATATTTAATTGTTGATAGGACAATTATTTGAATTCGTTTTCAAATTTTAAGAAGACGTGGCAATTTATTTTTCATTCTTTCAAATCTTGGAAAAAGATTTTATCATTGCAGTTACAAGACAACAGCATGTCCGCTCAAAAGAACAACACACGTTCGAATCGAATATTTTAATACAAAATAACCCTATACAAACTTGTACTATTTTAGTCTTTTTTGTTGACGGTTTAACGAATTCCTTGCGTTTTTTTTACAAATATAAGGAAGTTTTTAATTATATTTCGCCGTTATGTTTTGTTTGTTCGTTTTTATTTGCTGTAAAAATGTTGACTGTATTTTATTCATTTATTCTATTACTTTATTATTATTACTGTTTTCCCTTCGTTATACAAGTCCAAAAAATAAATTATAGTCAACATTTTTCGTTTACAACATACGTCTGTAGTAACAGTACGGAAGATGCAAAATAGATTCACACATTTATTCAATCTAAATATAATGATGAAGTTTGGCCAAGTCCATTTATCCTCGACAAAGTGATATCAATTTAAGTTTGTCATCTTTATATATTTTAAGGACCGTTAGTTGATAATTGAACTCATCAAATGAAATGTTTATGGAATGCATCGATTATAGAGAGAAAAATACCTTTTTAGCGCTGAACAAACAATCGATAAAAGGATTAAGAAGACAAAATCTAACGATCAAAATTATTACGGGAATCTATTTTGCACCTTCGACAAACATGTATTGTTACCTTGTGCATTCTTCCTCCGTTTCTTGGCTCGTCTCTTACGGCCGGAGGGTTGTCCTTCGATGTCTAGCCTCTGCGCCTTCATTTGCCGTCTTCGTTTTTTGCGCAGGTTTTTTTTCTACTTTTTGACAATGTAAAAAATTAATATATTACAAATTATACTCAGCAGTATTATTCTGTTATGATAACTGGTATAAGAGACCGTGCGATTTCCTTCCATATTCAAAATATAAGAATTCCCTACATCTTGGACCCAAAGTTCATATTGTAATTATTACCGTTAGCGGTTCCGGTTGAAGGTTCCGGCAAACGGGCAGTAGGTGAAGATTGAGGTCGGTTCCTTTCCAACACAACCTCCTCAGCAGCTTGGGGAGAGCCCGGTGAGCTATTAAACGGACTTGCTTCCAATCCTTAAATAAAAAAAGGGATATCATCAAACTGCAACAATTCATTTCTCGAAATACACATGAAGCTAACTTCCTATTCAACAACTTGAATCATTAGCATTCATTTCTAGACTATAACATTATCAAATATTTCACCGTTACCATGTTCGTCATGCATTTCGGGCTCGGTTGATAAAGAGGACTCGACGTGATCCACGCCTGATTCTGCAAGAAATAGTTATTTTTGAGTTCATTCATAAACCACAATTGACGCAGTTGTTAATAATTGTTACCATCTTCACCCTATGCGCTTTATTATATTTAATAGGGTGTACCGAAAATAATCGATTTTTTCGAGTTTCAAATTATGTTCCGATATCCAAAATTATTTCGGTCTTCGCGCCGTTACTATTTTCGATAAGACGAACACAGGAAAATAAATACGTCGGTAGATATAGCTTCATATCGTCTGAAAAAAATTTCACGAATATCCAATCAACATATTTTTGAACAAAAATGAAATTTCCTAGAATAAAGGCTTACAGGCAAATATCTCAGATTAAATTAAATTGCTATAGCTGTTCGTAAATAAACCTGTATAAAAAATAACAATGTGTAAAGTTTATTTAATGAAAACATGCTTCAAGAAAATTTGCTACGAAAAAAGAAAGGAAAAATTAAAATATTCAGTTTGTGAGCTAAACTTAGTTTGAGAACATCTTGAAACAACTTCTTTTTTTTCATTTGATTCCAAAGCTTTAATTCCAAAAACAATCATTAACCAAAAAATAAAATCGTTACATGGCTCGCGTGATGCGATTCTTTTTGTAGTCGCTCGCAATGTTGTCTACATCATTGGGCATTAGCTGCCAGCACACAAAGCGAGTCCTTGCGAAATAAAGTTCAGAGGAAGTTACTTAAATTAAACAGAAAAGGACGAACGGATAAAGGAAGAGAATAAAGTCAACTAAGTTATGTTATAAGTTAACCATGCAGTTAAATCTATATTTTTACAATGAAAGTTCATCCATTCTAACTCACTAGAAAATTTCGGCAAGCATTGTTACATTCCAATTAGGAAATACATCGATTAAACTGCGTTGTTAACCCATAACGTTACTCAGTTGGCTTTATCTCTCTGTATGTTGGGAAAGAATACACAATGATATAGTCAATATTGCGAGTTACTACAAGCAAAATGACATCACACGAGCCATGTGTCAAATTTTTTTTTTGATTAATCATTGTTTCTGGAATTTGAGCTTTGAAATCAAATGAAGAAAAAAAAGTTTTTTCAAGATTTTCTCAAACCAAGTTTAGCTCACAAATGAATGTTTGAATTTTTTATTTTTTTCTTTTTAGCAAATTTTCTTGATGCTTTTATACAATGAACGATACATCTTACTGTTTTTCATACAGGTTTATTTTCGAACAGCTATAGCGATTTAACGGTTCATCTGAGATATAAGGCTGTAGAACGTTTTTGTAGAGGATTTCATTTCCTTCAAAAACATGTTAATGGCATATTCGTGGGATCTACAAAGACATATATTTTCCTATGATCATCTTATAGAAAATGCGAACGGCGGGATGACCGAACGAATTTAATTTGGAGCTCCCCTTCTGGGTGATTTCTTTTTTCACATAACAACGATTGTACCCTTTGGAACTCAAAAAAATAACGATTTTTAAAAAAGACAGCCTGATGTTTAACAGGTTCACTTGAAGGTATTCCTTCAAGTGAACCTTGAAGAAGGTGAACCTCAAAGGTTCACCTTCTTCGTCGATCTTTCTGGGCATCTCATCATAATCAGAATCCGGATCATGAAAAAATCAATATACATATGTACATATATACTTTTTAGATATACGAGATGATTCTTGGGCCGAACAAAAAATTTATATCGCCATTTACGAAACAATTTTTATTAGTATTTTCATAACGTCTTATACTGCAATTTACGTCGATGTAATCCATGTATTTTGCTCTTGGAGTACTTGGGGTTATTTGTTTTTTATTTTGCAATTTGTGGACAATTAAAATTTTTGTTTCTATTGAAACGTCCTCGTCGAAAAGTGCGATAACCGATAATTCTGGTGATAAATGCTACAAATGGTTCATAAATGTATTGATTGCCGCGGTAGCAAAATTATTATTAATTGCACTTTTCATTATATTGTCGCACTTTTCGAAAATGATGTTTTAATAGAAACAAAACTAAAACTTGCAAAAGAATTGATGATGTTTCAATACAAACAAAATAAAAAGTGGCAAAAGAAAGAAATCTGTGTGTGTTTGTGTGTGTGTGTGTGTGTGTGTGCGTGTGTGCGTGCGTGCGTGCGTGCGTGCGTGCGTGCGTGCGTGCGTGCGTGCGTGCGTGCGTGCGTGCGTGCGTGCGTGCGTGCGTGCGTGCGTGCGTGCGTGCGTGTGTGTGTGTGTGTGTGTGTGGAAGTGAATACGTATTTGCACTAAACTGACGTAACAAATTATTTTAGTAGGTGAATCGGCCGAAAAAGGTAAGGAGGCGGGGAAGAGGGAGTGAATCAATGAATCGGGCTAGCAAGAAAGTAGGATTTAACACGCATGTAGATATTAAATTAGTTTTATTAGTATAATTATTCAATCAGTCTTATTTGTATGTGGAAAACTGGCAGACATTTTTAATGCCTTCTTGTTCTAGACTGTATTGACCACACTCATTTATATTATTTTAAATTATTACAACATTATTTTTAATTATGAATTTTTAAAATGGTTATTTCTATTGTTATTTTTTAACTTGTTAATATTTTCATCATTATTTTTGTTTTTTTTTTCGCGAAGGCCTCCGCAGGCCTCCGTAGGATGATACTTACATTCGCTGTATGGCTCGAATTTTTTCTTTCGTTTTTTGTAATTGTGTTTATTTTTGTAGAAATTGTGTGATTCTTAATTATTTTTTTTCATCGTTTTTATTAGTTAAAAAATGTTATTATTTTAATAGTCAATTATTTCATTATTATGATTATTTTTGTTGTTTTTTTTTCCGAAGGCTTCTACAGGGCCTCCGAACGCCTGCGAAGGCTGCCGCAGGTTTCCGCAGCAAAAAAATAGAAATTGTTTTTAAAAATTATTGTTATTTTTTAAAGTTATTATTTTAATCGGTAATATTCTCATCATTATTATTTTTGTTGTTTTTTTCTGACGGTTTCTGCACGGCCTCCGAAAGCCTCCGAACGCCTTCAAAAGCCACTGCGGAGATCTTCGAAAGCCCTGCGGAGGCTTTGGAATTGAAAAATAATATAATTTTTTTTATGGTTATTTTAATTGTCTTTTAAAGATATCGTTATTGTTATTTTTAAAAATTGTTATTATTTTAATTGTCAATATTTTCATCATTATTATTTTTGTTGCTTTTTTCCGGAGGCTTTCGCAGGGTCTCCGGAGAATAGTCCAGTTAAAAGTGGGCAAGTCGAAAATTTTTGCGACCCCTTAGTGAAACATGTATTTTTATGTTAATCGACCCCGGGAATCCGAATTTCTACGAATTTTAACTGTTAACAGTCAAGAAAAGGGTTAAGAACCGAAAAATATGCATTATTCCGAGAACGAGGAGGAAATCGAAAAAAATTTCGAACGGAATTTGTAGAATGGAAGATTTTACCTCGTAGGTGTGTACGATTTTTTTTCTCTATCTCCAATAGTTTCGCGGTAAAATTTAAAAAATCAATTCACACCACTATTATGAACGCGCGCCTGACGAAATCGAGGAGATTGATGAGCACTCGTACCTAACCGCACCTTACCCTCTCGCCGGCACCCTGCACGTGTTTCGGTCGAAGGTCCCCGAAGCGCGGTCGGGTATCTTCGGCAGCCTAGTATATATAGCTAAGCTGTCGGATTGTGAAAACTTTGCTATCGGCTATATTTCCTTTCTCGCACGAAATACATCGGGACTATATACGTTCTTCGCCTGACAGCTCTCCGGCTCGCCGGTGCGGACTGGACCAGAAAATAAGTGACAGGCATTCTCGAAATTACGTTGTATATGAATTTGTTAATTATATATATAAATAAAACATTAATGTTCCAAAAAACTTTCTTTAATTTATGATAAGGGGTAAAAATTAAGGTAAATATTCACAAGTGGGGCTCCAGCCCTAATCGGCTCCAAAAAAAATTTCACGTGTTCAGGGCTATTCTGCAGTATAAAAATATGCTTTTACGATGGGGGAGGGGTATTTTATTAAGAAAAAAATATTGCCGGAAAATATTCGATTTTTGAAATACGTTTCCTGTATGCTTACTCTAATTTGACTTGTACCAAAATGAACCCAAACAAACCCAAACCCATTTCATTTGACCCACTTGATGTCACCAAACCCGTTTCCTCCATACCTTTAAAAAAGTAAATAAAGCGTTTGGGGGTTGAAATAAGGGTTGAAATTGTCTTCCCCCGACTTAAATATTATAAACAAAGTGCCCTGAAATACATCGACTCGGTACAAAATTTCCAAACCCCTTTTCTAGCTGGAGTCCCGCTTGTAAATATTTACCAAAATTGCATATGAGGCGTTCCACGCCATTTCACCTAGCCTGTGACCCCGACCATGTTTGATTTACCTGATTTTTTTTTTTTGAAAAATTGTACCCTATGAAAGGTATATCCACACCAATTTTTATATTTTATCTCTTCTCTTTTAGGTGTTATATTTTTCCAAAAATGTCGATTTTGAAAGTTTTGGAAACGTTTCAACGCTCATAACTGCTGAACTAATTGAAATATCGACAAATGTCGGTACATGTTTTTCTTCATTTTAAATCATACTTTCGTTAAAAAATATGAAAATTCATCAATTATCAATGTCAAGGTTTTTTGCTTTTAAAGTGACAACTATATTTTTGTAAAAATTATTAACTTTATTTTTTTTCAAAGTGGTCTCTAAAATACAGGGACCCTCTCTGTGATTTTTAAGACTAGTCTCATCGTGAGCCCAGTTTTCCTTCTATTTTTTTCGAATGGATTATATTTTTTTTAGAAGATTTTATAATTTTAATCCTCAATGATGTTATTAATGATCTTGTGATTTTCAATTCGGCTTCGATAGGCCTGAAACGTTTTCTTTTTAATTTCTGCTGAATTAAACGGAAAAAATGTTTTGCTATTCAAAATGATATTGGATAAAAAATCCTTTTTAAGCGATTTTGAATAAAGAATGTTTTTCAAAAATAATTTCGAATGCAAAATATTAAAAAAAATGATTTTGAATAAAAAATCTTCAAACAAATCCAAAAAATTGAGATTCGCGTTAAACTCAGCACAGATGAAAAGTAAACCGTTTCTCGCCTGTCGAAGCCGAATTGGAAATCACAAGATCATTAATAGTAATTGGGGGTTAAAATGATAAAAATCTTCTCAAAAAATATAATTTATTCGAAAACAATAAATGGAAAAATGGGCTCACGATGAGACTACTCTTAAAAATCACAGAGAGGGTCACTCTATTTTAGAGACTTCTGTGAAAAAAAATTAAGAAGGTTACTAATTTTTACAACAATAGAGTTTTCACTATAGAAGCAAAAAAACCTTGAAATTGATAATTGATGGTTTTAATATTTTTTAACGCAATTATGCTTTAACATTAAGAAAAATATATACCGACATTTGTCGATATTTCAATTAGTTCAGGAGTCAAACCTAGAACGGTTTATTTTTAATTTCTGCTTGTTTGAACGAAAAAAATTATTTTGAAAGAAAAAATAATCTTTTTTCGTTAAATACAAATTTTGGAAATGATTTGGAAAAAAATATTATTGAAATTCAGCATAAATGAAAAATAAACCTTTTCAGGCCTGTCGAAGCCGAATTGGAAATCACAATACCATTAATAGCATTATTGGAGGTTATAATGATAAAAATATTATATCTTCAAAAAATATGATGACTTCGAAAAAGATAAAAGGAAAAATGGGCCTACAATGAGACTAGTCTTAAAAAACATAGAATGGGTCACTCTATTTTGGAGGATTAAAATAAAATTGGAAAAGGCAATCACCTTTTACGAAAGTAGTTTTCTCTTTAGAAGCAAAAAAAAACGTGGACATTGATAATCGATAATTCTTCCGTATTTTCTAACAAAAGTATGCTTTAAAATTTGAAGAAAAAAAATTATATTGACTTTTGTCAATATCTCATTTAGGTCAGGAGTTATCAACGTTTAAACGTTTTCAAAACTTCCGACATCGACATTTTTTGGAAAATTATAACACCTAAGAGAGAAGAAATAAAAATCCATAAAATGGTGTGGATATTCCTTTCATGGGGTACAATTTCACAACAAAGATAAAATAGGAAAATCAAAAATGGTCGGGGTTAGGGGTCGGTGAAATGGCGTGGAATGCTTCATATACATTGTACTAGACCTGCATTTGATTTGCCGTTGAGCTTGAATAATTTATATGAATTGAATGAATTTCGTACATTTTTATATAATGAACTAAATAATTATGTACACATTAATCAATTCAAATTTGAACAAATTGAAATTTTGCAAACAATTTAAATCCATTCAAACCACTGTTCAAAGACTTAACAAGGGGAGGACACCAACTGTGGATCACGGATTCAGCGCAGGTTTGTCTGGATTAATAGCACCACTAGAGTAGGATAGTCAACGGATACCGAATTATCGCGACATGGAAATATAAGCCGAAAAAATGCAATCGAAGAATATGACGCAACGTCCGTACTACGTCCGTTATATAAAAATTTCGAGAGTCCCGTAGCTCGGGGACAGAGTGCCCAACTAGCACCCGAGCAGCGCGTGTTCGATCCTTATCCTCGGCTGTATTTTTATTTTTTAATGAATAGAACTTTCAATCATAATGCACAATATATTTATTTAGAATATTACGATAGTACAAATCGCTTTGATTGATTAACGCTTTGCTTTGATACGAGATACACCTCGGCACGCCACCAAATGACGCCAAAAAATCGCTCCGCTCCAACAAAATGCTCTATTCCCGCTCTTTTTGTTTCAGTGCACGAAATATTAGCAGGTAACGAATTTGTTATTTTCTATGCGCTACCTTACATAACCCCGTCGAAGACACCCGATTGGTCCCGCGGACTCTCGAGTGGGGTTGCTGGTTGACGCGCCGTGCCGGCGAGAGGGGAAGCCGCTGACGCACTTCTGAGCTGCCGAAAATACTCGATCGAACGTCGGGGACCACCGAACGAAGCGTGGTAGTGGTCGTGCGCGAGAGGGGCGGAAGTACTAGCATGCTCATACCTTTCGATTTCGTCACGTCCGTGTGCCTCGCGCGTTGATAGCATTGGTGTGAATTTGTTTTTCAATTTTACGGCTAAACTATTGAAGATAGAGAAGAAATATCGTATACACCTACGAGGTAAAATCTTCCATTCTACAACTTTTGTGCGAAACTTTTTTGCGATTTCCTCCTCGTTCTCGAAATAATGCATATTTTTCGGTTTTCAACCCTTTTCTTCACTGTTAATAGCTAAAATTCCTAGAAATTCGGATTCCGCGGGTCGATTAACATAAGAATACATGTTTTACTAAGCGGTCGCAAAAATTTTCGACTTTGGCCACTTTTGACTAGACTAAGAAGCCCCATAGTCCTCCACAGCACATTGAAAAAATTTTTGTTCTTTGATTGCGATTTTTTTTCAAATGGATAGTTTAATGTAATATTCAGAACTCATACCTTCATTTCATGTAAAATTTGTTGATGTCTCATCCGGTCCGCGGTCATCAGTCATGGTTAACCACACTTTCGATTTTCTCAATGTTTTTCATTTGTACCATATATTAAACCACTACTGCTTTTGTCCACACAATGCACATAAACTTATAAATAACTAGTAAAATCTTGGAAGTGTAGAGGCACAACGTATATAAAATATATATAAAATTGAGAGACACGGAATGAAATGTTGAATTGGACACGAGGCATGACGACGCAGAATGAACCCACACATAGCTGTGGACCAGGGGGCTGACACTGGGATAAATTCTCTTAACAGTAACGTGTCCCCGTATTGTCGTCACGTAACTAACCCACCATGCGGCGCTAGTAGTCACCCGCATGACCCCCACTCCGCAAAGCACCTCTCCGTATTATTTCGTCATATTTTTCGTCGCGTGAACCAAGTGAATATTTCTTTTCGTTTTCTCGATCTGTCATTGTTCTCGAATAAAAAAATCCTAGTGTGCTAAAATCGTAATTATTTTATCACATAGTGATAAAATAATAAACAATTTTAGTGTGGCGATAAAATAAAAAACAATTTTTGTGGTTTTTGTGCTCATATTTGAGAATGCCTGCGTGCGTGGTTCTTCGCTGCACGTCAGGTTATCAATCAAACAAGGAAAAATCGCATTTTTTCAGCGTACCAAAAGATCCAGAAGCCCTGGAATTATGGAGAAAAGCCATCGAACCCACAGACAAATCCATTAAGTCTGGTCAATCAGTGTGCGCATCAATATTACGTATTGATGCGGATGCAGCAATATTCTGCACGCCTCATCGCAGAACAAAAAAAGCAATCTCGACAAGAAAAAAATCGCAAAACATTGTACAACGTGACTAATCCATTATTTAAAAAATAATAATGTTATCTGTTTATTTCGTTCAATAAATATTTTCATAACACATAATATTGCAACAAGTGTAAATAATGCATCGCTTCGTATATACACATATACTTTTAAATTCTATTCTAAACAATGAATTATCCAGACGCGTCGAATGCAAATTATGCAGACGCTGCGCGACTGGAGGGGGGTCATGCGGGTGACTACTAGCGCCGCATAGTGGGTTAGTTTACGTGGCGACAATAACGGGACACGGTAGACTCAGCAGTGTCAGGGGGCTGCTGTGGACTCAAAGATACAAGGGATAGATTCTCTCTCTCTCTCTCTCTCTCTCTCTCTCTCTCTCTCTCTCTCTCTCTCTCTTTTGTTCCTCCATTCCTCTTGTCCGATTTAACACACGATTTCCGTAACGCCTCTCCAGAGTCGAATAAGAAGTATTCACTTGAAAAAAATAACATAAAATTCTGGAAAAGCGAAAAATATGGATTACATGCATGAAAATTGCAGTATAAAACATTTTCTCAGAATTTCATTTTTAATCTTCAACTAATCTTCTACCCGAGAGGGGTTTGAAAAAGCAAAATTCAAGGGCGGTCCATAGAAACGAAAATATAGAGAAAATTATTCTCTATATTTCGTACATTAAAACCATACCCAAAAATTGATTCTTTTTGAGTTATTCAATGCACAATTTTTAAAAAATATTGCAACATTTTTTTGGCAGCGAAGATATTATCGGAGAGGGATGATCAAATAGGCGATGGACGCGTCTTTTCAAGGGCCACAACGTTCCCATTTAAACAAAAATTGGATGATTCTTTTCCTAAAGAGTTATCGAATTAAAACTGATTTTTCAAAACTTCACCTCACTTTTTACTCCCAAAATGAACTTCCACGACTTCGGCGCTGCGAACAAAAGTAAAGCTCGGATTTTCCTGAACATATTGTCGCCCGGCCCATAAATGCTGTGCTGCTCTACGACGCTTCATGTGTACAGGATGTGAAATTGAACATGTTCTCTTCATCATAAAAAGAATACTTACTGTCGACAAAACGAAAACAAATAAACTGCATAGCACATGAAACAAGAGAAAATGTCAAAAACTATAACAAAATGGGCAATATATTATATAAGACTCTGTTAATAAATGTCTTATGATGTGAATTGAAATGAAATTTCCGCCATCGTTAAACGGTGTGTGTTGTACCTATTGTTCATACATCAGCAGGGGGATAGTTTTTGAATTGTAGAATTTCTCTTACCCGTGTCCAATATATATTGCTCATATATCAATATTAGAGATAGTTTTGTTTGGGTTGTTAAATAATTTTTTTTCCATTGTAAAGATCGTGGGCGTAAAAGAGTATTCTGTCAAAAATGACAATTAAAAGGCCGTAGCTCTCACGAGACGCACTAAAATCAAATAATAATTTTTCACGACGTCCATTTGCTTTCATTGAGTAGTTCATCAAAAAATGAACTTACAATGAAGCTGTGGCCCTACGAATTTCTGTTGCATTGAATCGCGAACCGTTGCTTAGAAACTTTGTCACTACGAAAATATAAACGGTCGGCAAATTACTGGAATTTTCCTTGTTAAACCCGGTTTCACACATCCTTGTACGAAAATCGCAGCAACGTTAGCCTTTTTATGAGCTTTTTAGATGTTTTCGTATCGTGTATTTCTTAATCTCACCAAGTGCTAAATTTGTTTACACTCTCGCGTAAGCCATATAATCTATAAGTTTGTACCCTACAACATCATAAAGACACAAGTGCGAGCGCCAATCGCGTAGCGTTTCGGATTAGCGGCGACAGTAGTGTAATGGTACCAGTTCTAAACCAAAATTCCTACTACCGACATTTACCGACTTAGTTGAGAATCGAACCAAAAAATGGTAGATTTCTGAGCTATCGGCGGATGGTCGGGTAGGGGTTTGATTTAGAACTGGTACCATGATCGACTGTCGATGTTTCTACTTACCGACCGATGGTAGGGCTGCACTGCTTACCGACTGATGGTGATGCTCACCTGCTTACCGACCGATGGTAGGGCTCACCTGCTTACCGACCGATGGTGGTGAGTCCCTCTTCGCCGCGAATGGAATTCGGCGGAATGGGGGGGGGGGGGGGTAAACACGGGGACACACGTCCGATTACTAGCGAGGCCGCGCAACGACTGACAAAGAGTCGAAGTGCTTTGTGGTAAAAGGGAGTTCCCTCCCCTCCGCGGGAAGAGGGGGGGGGGGGCGGCGAAAGGAAGAGTGGAGGGTCCGATTTCTCAGAAATTGTTTTAAACATTTGTGGGTGGTGAGTCATCGGGCGCTTGCCGTGGCTTGACAAAGCCCCCCCCCCCCCCCACCTCGCCGAGATGCGATAGTTTTGTTTATCGACGTGTTGAAACCGGCGAATTGAGGTGTTGAATGATTATTTTCCGAGAATTTATCATCGGCCGGTGACATTGATAGCGCCAAAATGGCGGCGAGATTTCGTCAGATTTCTTTTCTACGAATATTTTTTTCACGTTTTGCGGGGGGGGGGGGGGTCATCGAACGCGTGACATTTTTCCGCGCTCGGACCCTCGTGCGCTCAAGGTAGGGGGGGGGGGAGGAGTACATAATCTTGCGATTCAAGATCGGACGCACACATGAGAAAGAACTACGTACACACGAATGAAACAATGGAGTTCATCGATAAAATTGGTAAAATTGCCGATTTTCTGCCGACGAGGAAGCTCAGAGAGTTGTCGCCCGGGTCGGATTATATCATCACCAACATACGGGCGCTCAACACTAAATTTGGCAAAAAGCACGTCGTTGACATTCGCAACGAATTCAGCGTGTTTCTACCCGGAACGATCATCAAGGCGCTTGAGGCTGATTCGACAACATTCGAGAGCATGTTGGCAGCAGCGTATAGAGGAGATCTATGCATGGTCTATCGCGGCGGAAAATGTCACAGCCTGAAATTCGCGAATTCAGCAACATTCCAGCTGATGTTGGCAGCAGCGTACAAAAGAAATGTCTGCATAGCCTACATCGGCGGAAAGTTTATCGCATACGTTAAGGGTCACGAAAATCGAGAACAGCTAGCTCATATACTAAATATGAAAAATTATCTAGTAATTGAAACGTTGGACGCAGACTCTGAAGATATGGATGCATAATGCATAACGAAGGATACTAGTAAAGCATTTCAAGAAAAAATCATCTTGTGTTCAAGATTGAAAACCACGAGAAAGAGCGCCCACCGTCTCGCTGTTTGGAACTCGATCTTGTGTATACAAACTCGACGTTCGAGCGCGTGCCGGCACACACACACACACACACACACACACACAGGCACACACGCTCGCACAGACGCGCATGCGAGGTTGTATAGAGATTTTTTCTTAAATATATATATATATATATATATATATATATATATATATATATTGGTGAGCCGTTCCCTTCGGTATTTGATTCATCGAGCAGTCTGGACCATGGACGATTGCGATAAAAATATCGATAAGTTGAGCGGTGCGAGGAACAATTTCTCCCACGTGGATAAGTGGCAAAAGTTCTGTGAGGTGCACGTCAAACTTTTGGGGCAAACGTTGAAAAAACCGGGGCTCAACGTCGGTCAAAAACTGAAAATTCAATCGACAATAGTGAAATTGTTATCGTTGAGGGAAAAAATCGTGCGTGGAGCAAGTGTAAGTAGCGCTGGTGTAAACGGTGCTGGCGTGAGCGGTGCTCATGATAAACTAAAATGATTCGATCTCGAGTCGGCATTCAAAAATCGAATAAAGACAGGCTCGATTGTGAATTTCGAGCACAAAGATGTGTGCAAAGTTTCCGCGAAGATGCAATGCGCGTGGTGGTATCAAAACTAGGCAAAATCGTGCGCGAGGAGGGTAACGTGAAGGTGAATGTGACCTTAGCGTGCAAATTTCGCCTAATGAAGGTGAATGAAATCATTGAAGAGGTAAAGACATTTCAAACGAAAAACGCTATTATTCTATCATCGAGCGATATTGCCGACTGGTTCATCGAGTGCGTCCAAGCAAAACTCTCCACCAAAATCGAGGACTTTCAGGAAAATGAGTCGGGCTGGACGTTAGACGAAATCTCACATATACTTGTGAACATTAACAAGTACGATCCACTACGAGGAGGCTTAACCACATACACGCGTCTTCCAAGGGATATACAAATAAAACGGGCCGTCATCAATATTGAAAACAATGACCCATATTGTTTTCTCTGGTCCGTCACCGCAGCTCTCTCCCCACCACCGAGGATGCATCCCGGTCGTAAGAGTTCATATCCTCATTATAGCGAAGTGCTCAAATACGAAGGCTTGGATTTTCCGATGAGCTTATCGATATAATTAAGAAATTTGAGGAATTGAATGGTTTGACGATCTACGTGTATGGGATCGATGGCATCACGAAAGACGGTATTAGTAAAATTGTCCCGATATATCTAAGTAAACAAACGTAGGATGAACCAACCTTTCACCTACTCATGATCAAAGCCGAAATCGATGAGGAGGAGAAGGCTGGCGAGGAGGATGCTGTCGGTCATAAGGTGTATCATCATTTCGCGTGGATTAAAAACATGTCACGACTCTCGAGTGTGCAGATATCGAAGGGTAAACACCGCACGCAGATTTGCAGCCGATGCTTGCGTCATTTTACCACGGAAGGAAAATTGCAAAGGCACAAAGAGGATTGCGCGAGTAACGCGTAGATGATTGTGATTAAACATAAGAAGTCATGTGTACACTACAATAAAATTGAGATTGAAACAACGATTATAAAAAAATTGTATACAATTTCGAATTAACCGTGGTTTCAGTTATCCGTGTATCGTTCGGACCCGATCACCTCGGTTAATCCGAGTCTTACTGTAAAAAGTATGACAGGCAAGCATAGTATATCGAAAGACTATCAATAGGGTTTTCCACAGATAAATAAAAGACAATAAGAACATATCCATAAGACGCGGTAGCATCGCACTGCCAGCATACTAAAAATGTCAGAAGAACAGCTGCAGATTAGTGGTATGCTAATATGCAGGCCGAGCTATACTTGATGTATTACAATTTCAATCATCTGTACGGTGTAGCTATGTGTGAGTCATTGCCATACGGCTCGTTCGCTTGGGTAGACAATTTCGAGCAATGTATCGGGGATATTCCAGATGATGCTGAAACGGGATACATCTTGAAGGTTCATGTGGAGTATTCTCGAGAGTTACACGACACGCGCAAAGATTTTCTTCGTACCCACAACACTACGCCCCTCCTGGGAAGGCACTCAAAGAAAATTAACGACCACGCGACCGCAAACAGAAAAAAAAATGCAATTCACTAAAGAAATTTGAAACAATGTGTAAAACTGGGATTACGCGTCATGGAAATTCGCAGAGTCCTCGAGATTAAGCTGGGCAAAACGTCGCAATGATCGAAATGACTCGCATTCTTGCGTTTATTATTTTTACGATTCATCTGGAAAGCCAGAATGACATATTGTGGCTTTTTCAATTGTGTGTAGGACGTCTTCATGAACCATATGGTATACTCGTTATGGTATCGAGTTGAACGTGAACAATTCGACGAGTCCGAGAGCATGATTTTAAAACGGCTATAGTTCGATAGGTGTGATGGAGCTCGTTCTCGAAAGCGTCAGCGTGAAAGAATTCTTCATGGGTAGTTGTCGTTCAACTGATTCGTATCCGAACCGAATCCTTTTGTTATACACTTAAGTCACTACATAAAACAGTATCATAGTCCTCATATCGTTCATGATTGTATCTGATAGTGCTACCAGCACCCAAAATCTTTCCAGATCTCGAGGTAGCAAAAAATTGTAAAAACTGTCAAATTACATGACTTCATCGTTGGTTTTCCTGTATGCAACCCAATGTGTGCCAGGTCCATCTTGTCATCGAGATTCACAATGATGGATTCATAATTTCGGCGTCCACTCTTGAGAATCCATTTCTCACGTGAACTCCATGACAATGAAACATTTTCGTCGCTTTTGAATTCATTATAGAAATGTTGAGCAATGCTTGAAAATGGAGCTGCGCATCACAAAAATGCAAAGAATTTTCGAATTCAAACAGCGCGCTTGGCGAAAAATACATCAATGTAAATATGGAATTGGGGGGGGGGGGGGAGACATCTGACAAGGACTTTAAGAATTTTTACAAACTCGTAAACAATCCAGTCTTTGGTAAAACAATGGAAAATGTGAGAAAACACCGGGAAGTACGACTCGTAACGAAGTGGAAGAGGCGGAAGAGGGTGGAAGCGGAGATCGCCAAACCCATATTTCATAGCTGCACCATATTTGACAATGACATTGTTATAGTCGAGCTCAATAGAGCGCGCGTTCTATTTAAAAAGTCCATATCCACATGATTTTCCATTCTCGATTTATGATTTTAATTACAATTGCATTCTCGAAAAATTTAACAATCAGGCAAATTATTGTATACGGACACTGATAGCCTAATTTATCACATCAGCATGTCCGACATTTATCAAACGATGAAGTGCGACATCGACAAGGTTGACACGTCTGATTATTCGCCAAACGATCCGTACAATTTACCCTCGCGAAATAAGAGGAATTAGGTCTCATTAAAGATGAGTGTAATGGTCGTATTATGACGGAATTTGTGGGGTGTCAGAGCAAAATTGTATCTTTTCAAACTCCTCCTTCTGACAATTGACTCTAGCGTGCGTGTTTTTCGTAGGTCATGTTAAGAGTCCGATTTATAACCGTGCGGAGTTTCTGGTGGGTCTCTTTTGGAGTTCTGTTTGGGTCTTAGGAAGAGAGATTACGTTCGCTGTAGTTCTGCGTTTTTTTTTCATGAGTAAGGTTCCTCTATCGAGGCTACAAGCTCGCTCGCTCGTAAATTTATGTACTATTAGCGATCTTCACGCACGAGACTGGATGCAAGACGCTTCCCCTTTGGGTGTTATGGTATATTTCAACCATCGCCTCCAAAACTTAAAAAAATTGAAAAAAAAAAAACAATGAGTGTGCTACTATCATGCATGTTTGCGTTTATATTTTTCATGGGCAGAGGTAAAAATTGGAGGCTGGGATGTAACAATACCCCCCCCCATTCAGCGTGCCGCTCAATTAAATTCAATCTCGAATTAAGTGATATGAAGATACAATAGTGTAGCATCCTCATTGACTGATTGATTCACAATGCAATTTAAACATGCTAGAAGGTAGGTGCTATTTTATTTAGTACAAAAATGTAGTATCTGCGAGTCATTATATTTCACTTTGTTTATTCTGTTATTGTATTCTATCATTATATTCTATCTGGCGTAGACGCGCCAGGGTGAGTGAATAAGCAGCGGGTATGTATATGTTCCTGTTTTGATCTCATATAATATTAATGTGTGTGTGTGTTTGTTGAATGATAATTGCATGATTTGTCTTATATGTTAAAGTACATTTTTAATTAATATTCATACGTATTATCTAAGTTGTAGATGTCGAATTCAAAAGGGTGTGTCCAAGGGGTGTGTAGGGATAGTAAATGTCTAAATCTCGGGGGAGGGGGGAAGAGTTTGTTTTGACTAAAGGCTAGCAAGTGGTGAGTTCTGCTATTGGCTCATTTGGCCAGGTTTGAAGGGTGGGGGCAGTTTCGTTGGCTTGCTCGGGGTAGGCGTTTTCAGGTTCTTGGTGGGGTGTTTTGTATTTAAGATGGGTTCCCGAGTGAGCTTTTTACATATTTCGAAATCGTTCGGTTCTTCGTACCACAGGCTTCATTTTCTTATCATTCGCAAAGGAGAATAGAACCATCACCATGGTCTTCAGAAAAAATCAGCGAGTGCACCTCCATATGGTAGGTATTCGATTGTGACACTTGTTTTTCCTCTCTTTTCTTGAGGGGAGGAAGAAAAAAAGAGCGGACTGTATATGTGTTGATTGGATTTTATTGCAGTTGTCCTTCATCGAAGCAGCTCAAGCCCGACGAGGGCAACGCCGTGAGGTTCGCGATAATCTGACAGAATTGGACCGAGGGACGGGCTTCGATTTTTATGCGATTCGGTGGATGTTCGAGGGGCGCTGGGGTCAAGTTCATCCCGAGGATGACTGGGACCATCCAGCATGGTCGACTCCGAGGGGTGTCTTTGCGGCTTATGACGACTAGTTTGAGCGATTGGGTCCGATTCGTCTCCAGAGTTCGACCGCTGCCCCCATCCGTGTCAGACGTTGAAAATTGTGTTTTTGTTTTGCATTCATTTTAACGTCCGTATTATCCCCGCTTCTTGCGGTAACCTGCTGTTTTATTTCAACGCTGCTGGCTGGATGTATAAATAAATTGTATTATCTTTTTCAAATCATCACGTTATCCCCTTTTCTTTCCTTGCGGCGCTGAGTTAGTTCTTAAACGTTACTTGGATGTAGTAGAGGGTTCCATGTCCGGATTCGAAAGGTTCTGATCCCTCCGGTTGTCATTGGTGATGGTAGGCATATTGGGGATGCGTTCGTTCGCAGTCGTTTCTGCGGAGGTTGTGGCGATGGTCGTGCTCGCTCCGGCAACTTTTGTTTTCGTTGTTCTCATCTCGTTTGGTGCTGGCGGTGTCGTCGTTGGAGTCCACACAGTCGAAGTCAAATATCATTCATTCGAATCTTGCACCGCCGAACATCATGAAATTCGTCTTGAAAGAAGAGAGCGAGAATCCTTACAAATTTTTAACATGTCGAAGATACGGTGCATCAGCGAATGGTTATTCAATAGACTTCATACGTACTGGCCCGCGTAATCATCTGGAGAATGAACGCGAGGACGCGAAATTTTGTCAATCTCACCTGAGGACCGTTGTGCGGTACTATGTTTCTCGAGACAATCCTTGTCGCTTCGAAAGGTCGATTTTTTAGAGAGAGAGAGAGAGAGAGAGAGAGAGAGAGATTTTTGTTTCATACTCTGCAACCTAGGTTCGCTAAGAGTACCGTGCTCTAAATATACATAAATATACATAACGCCGATAGAAGGCAGTAATCAGTGAAATAAAGTAAGTTAGAAAAATGATGATAGTATAATAATAATAAAATTAAAATAATTAATAATAATAATGAAAATAAATATAATAATTAATAATAAATAAAATAATTAATAATAGAAATAGTAAAATAATAATAAAATTATCTGGTATAGTATAATAGTGATGGTATTTAAAATCTACGATAAATGGCGAACATTAAAGATGATGATAATGAAGGGGGGGGGGGGGGCTTTTGTAAGAGAGAAAGGGAGCCCCCCCCTTTCATTATCATCATCTTTAATGTTCGCCATTTATCGTAGATTTTAAATACCATCACTATTATACTATACCAGATAATTTTATTATTATTTTACTATTTCTATTATTAATTATTTTATTTATTATTAATTATTATATTTATTTTCATTATTATTATTAATTATTTTAATTTTATTATTATTATACTATCATCATTTTTCTAACTTACTTTATTTCACTGATTACTGCCTTCTATCGGCGTTATGTATATTTATGTATATTTAGAGCACGGTACTCTTAGCGAACCTAGGTTGCAGAGTATGAAACAAAAATCTCTCTCTCTCTCTCTCTCTCTCTCTCTCTCTCTCTCTCTCTCTCTAAAAAATCGACCTTTCGAAGCGACAAGGATTGTCTCGAGAAACATAGTACCGCACAACGGTCCTCAGGTGAGATTGACAAAATTTCGCGTCCTCGCGTTCATTCTCCAGATGATTACGCGGGCCAGTACGTATGAAGTCTATTGAATAACCATTCGCTGATGCACCGTATCTTCGACATGTTAAAAATTTGTAAGGATTCTCGCTCTCTTCTTTCAAGACGAATTTCATGATGTTCGGCGGTGCAAGATTCGAATGAATGATATTTGACTTCGACTGTGTGGACTCCAACGACGACACCGCCAGCACCAAACGAGATGAGAACAACGAAAACAAAAGTTGCCGGAGCGAGCACGACCATCGCCACAACCTCCGCAGAAACGACTGCGAACGAACGCATCCCCAATATGCCTACCATCACCAATGACAACCGGAGGGATCAGAACCTTTCGAATCCGGACATGGAACCCTCTACTACATCCAAGTAACGTTTAAGAACTAACTCAACGCCGCAAGGAAAGAAAAGGGGATAACGTGATGATTTGAAAAAGATAATACAATTTATTTATACATCCAGCCAGCAGCGTTGAAATAAAACAGCAGGTTACCGCAAGAAGCGGGGATAATACGGACGTTAAAATGAATGCAAAACAAAAACACAATTTTCAACGTCTGACACGGATGGGGGCAGCGGTCGAACTCTGGAGACGAATCGGACCCAATCGCTCAAACTAGTCGTCATAAGCCGCAAAGACACCCCTCGGAGTCGACCATGCTGGATGGTCCCAGTCATCCTCGGGATGAACTTGACCCCAGCGCCCCTCGAACATCCACCGAATCGCATAAAAATCGAAGCCCGTCCCTCGGTCCAATTCTGTCAGATTATCGCGAACCTCACGGCGTTGCCCTCGTCGGGCTTGAGCTGCTTCGATGAAGGACAACTGCAATAAAATCCAATCAACACATATACAGTCCGCTCTTTTTTTCTTCCTCCCCTCAAGAAAAGAGAGGAAAAACAAGTGTCACAATCGAATACCTACCATATGGAGGTGCACTCGCTGATTTTTTCTGAAGACCATGGTGATGGTTCTATTCTCCTTTGCGAATGATAAGAAAATGAAGCCTGTGGTACGAAGAACCGAACGATTTCGAAATATGTAAAAAGCTCACTCGGGAACCCATCTTAAATACAAAACACCCCACCAAGAACCTGAAAACGCCTACCCCGAGCAAGCCAACGAAACTGCCCCCACCCTTCAAACCTGGCCAAATGAGCCAATAGCAGAACTCACCACTTGCTAGCCTTTAGTCAAAACAAACTCTTCCCCCCTCCCCCGAGATTTAGACATTTACTATCCCTACACACCCCTTGGACACACCCTTTTGAATTCGACATCTACAACTTAGATAATACGTATGAATATTAATTAAAAATGTACTTTAACATATAAGACAAATCATGCAATTATCATTCAACAAACACACACACACATTAATATTATATGAGATCAAAACAGGAACATATACATACCCGCTGCTTATTCACTCACCCTGGCGCGTCTACGCCAGATAGAATATAATGATAGAATACAATAACAGAATAAACAAAGTGAAATATAATGACTCGCAGATACTACATTTTTGTACTAAATAAAATAGCACCTACCTTCTAGCATGTTTAAATTGCATTGTGAATCAATCAGTCAATGAGGATGCTACACTATTGTATCTTCATATCACTTAATTCGAGATTGAATTTAATTGAGCGGCACGCTGAATGGGGGGGGGTATTGTTACATCCCAGCCTCCAATTTTTACCTCTGCCCATGAAAAATATAAACGCAAACATGCATGATAGTAGCACACTCATTGTTTTTTTTTTTTCAATTTTTTTAAGTTTTGGAGGCGATGGTTGAAATATACCATAACACCCAAAGGGGAAGCGTCTTGCATCCAGTCTCGTGCGTGAAGATCGCTAATAGTACATAAATTTACGAGCGAGCGAGCTTGTAGCCTCGATAGAGGAACCTTACTCATGAAAAAAAAACGCAGAACTACAGCGAACGTAATCTCTCTTCCTAAGACCCAAACAGAACTCCAAAAGAGACCCACCAGAAACTCCGCACGGTTATAAATCGGACTCTTAACATGACCTACGAAAAACACGCACGCTAGAGTCAATTGTCAGAAGGAGGAGTTTGAAAAGATACAATTTTGCTCTGACACCCCACAAATTCCGTCATAATACGACCATTACACTCATCTTTAATGAGACCTAATTCCTCTTATTTCGCGAGGGTAAATTGTACGGATCGTTTGGCGAATAATCAGACGTGTCAACCTTGTCGATGTCGCACTTCATCGTTTGATAAATGTCGGACATGCTGATGTGATAAATTAGGCTATCAGTGTCCGTATACAATAATTTGCCTGATTGTTAAATTTTTCGAGAATGCAATTGTAATTAAAATCATAAATCGAGAATGGAAAATCATGTGGATATGGACTTTTTAAATAGAACGCGCGCTCTATTGAGCTCGACTATAACAATGTCATTGTCAAATATGGTGCAGCTATGAAATATGGGTTTGGCGATCTCCGCTTCCACCCTCTTCCGCCTCTTCCACTTCGTTACGAGTCGTACTTCCCGGTGTTTTCTCACATTTTCCATTGTTTTACCAAAGACTGGATTGTTTACGAGTTTGTAAAAATTCTTAAAGTCCTTGTCAGATGTCTCCCCCCCCCCCCCCCAATTCCATATTTACATTGATGTATTTTTCGCCAAGCGCGCTGTTTGAATTCGAAAATTCTTTGCATTTTTGTGATGCGCAGCTCCATTTTCAAGCATTGCTCAACATTTCTATAATGAATTCAAAAGCGACGAAAATGTTTCATTGTCATGGAGTTCACGTGAGAAATGGATTCTCAAGAGTGGACGCCGAAATTATGAATCCATCATTGTGAATCTCGATGACAAGATGGACCTGGCACACATTGGGTTGCATACAGGAAAACCAACGATGAAGTCATGTAATTTGACAGTTTTTACAATTTTTTGCTACCTCGAGATCTGGAAAGATTTTGGGTGCTGGTAGCACTATCAGATACAATCATGAACGATATGAGGACTATGATACTGTTTTATGTAGTGACTTAAGTGTATAACAAAAGGATTCGGTTCGGATACGAATCAGTTGAACGACAACTACCCATGAAGAATTCTTTCACGCTGACGCTTTCGAGAACGAGCTCCATCACACCTATCGAACTATAGCCGTTTTAAAATCATGCTCTCGGACTCGTCGAATTGTTCACGTTCAACTCGATACCATAACGAGTATACCATATGGTTCATGAAGACGTCCTACACACAATTGAAAAAGCCACAATATGTCATTCTGGCTTTCCAGATGAATCGTAAAAATAATAAACGCAAGAATGCGAGTCATTTCGATCATTGCGACGTTTTGCCCAGCTTAATCTCGAGGACTCTGCGAATTTCCATGACGCGTAATCCCAGTTTTACACATTGTTTCAAATTTCTTTAGTGAATTGCATTTTTTTTTCTGTTTGCGGTCGCGTGGTCGTTAATTTTCTTTGAGTGCCTTCCCAGGAGGGGCGTAGTGTTGTGGGTACGAAGAAAATCTTTGCGCGTGTCGTGTAACTCTCGAGAATACTCCACATGAACCTTCAAGATGTATCCCGTTTCAGCATCATCTGGAATATCCCCGATACATTGCTCGAAATTGTCTACCCAAGCGAACGAGCCGTATGGCAATGACTCACACATAGCTACACCGTACAGATGATTGAAATTGTAATACATCAAGTATAGCTCGGCCTGCATATTAGCATACCACTAATCTGCAGCTGTTCTTCTGACATTTTTAGTATGCTGGCAGTGCGATGCTACCGCGTCTTATGGATATGTTCTTATTGTCTTTTATTTATCTGTGGAAAACCCTATTGATAGTCTTTCGATATACTATGCTTGCCTGTCATACTTTTTACAGTAAGACTCGGATTAACCGAGGTGATCGGGTCCGAACGATACACGGATAACTGAAACCACGGTTAATTCGAAATTGTATACAATTTTTTTATAATCGTTGTTTCAATCTCAATTTTATTGTAGTGTACACATGACTTCTTATGTTTAATCACAATCATCTACGCGTTACTCGCGCAATCCTCTTTGTGCCTTTGCAATTTTCCTTCCGTGGTAAAATGACGCAAGCATCGGCTGCAAATCTGCGTGCGGTGTTTACCCTTCGATATCTGCACACTCGAGAGTCGTGACATGTTTTTAATCCACGCGAAATGATGATACACCTTATGACCGACAGCATCCTCCTCGCCAGCCTTCTCCTCCTCATCGATTTCGGCTTTGATCATGAGTAGGTGAAAGGTTGGTTCATCCTACGTTTGTTTACTTAGATATATCGGGACAATTTTACTAATACCGTCTTTCGTGATGCCATCGATCCCATACACGTAGATCGTCAAACCATTCAATTCCTCAAATTTCTTAATTATATCGATAAGCTCATCGGAAAATCCAAGCCTTCGTATTTGAGCACTTCGCTATAATGAGGATATGAACTCTTACGACCGGGATGCATCCTCGGTGGTGGGGAGAGAGCTGCGGTGACGGACCAGAGAAAACAATATGGGTCATTGTTTTCAATATTGATGACGGCCCGTTTTATTTGTATATCCCTTGGAAGACGCGTGTATGTGGATAAGCCTCCTCGTAGTGGATCGTACTTGTTAATGTTCACAAGTATATGTGAGATTTCGTCTAACGTCCAGCCCGACTCATTTTCCTGAAAGTCCTCGATTTTGGTGGAGAGTTTTGCTTGGACGCACTCGATGAACCAGTCGGCAATATCGCTCGATGATAGAATAATAGCGTTTTTCGTTTGAAATGTCTTTACCTCTTCAATGATTTCATTCACCTTCATTAGGCGAAATTTGCACGCTAAGGTCACATTCACCTTCACGTTACCCTCCTCGCGCACGATTTTGCCTAGTTTTGATACCACCACGCGCATTGCATCTTCGCGGAAACTTTGCACACATCTTTGTGCTCGAAATTCACAATCGAGCCTGTCTTTATTCGATTTTTGAATGCCGACTCGAGATCGAATCATTTTAGTTTATCATGAGCACCGCTCACGCCAGCACCGTTTACACCAGCGCTACTTACACTTGCTCCACGCACGATTTTTTCCCTCAACGATAACAATTTCACTATTGTCGATTGAATTTTCAGTTTTTGACCGACGTTGAGCCCCGGTTTTTTCAACGTTTGCCCCAAAAGTTTGACGTGCACCTCACAGAACTTTTGCCACTTATCCACGTGGGAGAAATTGTTCCTCGCACCGCTCAACTTATCGATATTTTTATCGCAATCGTCCATGGTCCAGACTGCTCGATGAATCAAATACCGAAGGGAACGGCTCACCAATATATATATATATATATATATATATATATATATATATATATATATTTAAGAAAAAATCTCTATACAACCTCGCATGCGCGTCTGTGCGAGCGTGTGTGCCTGTGTGTGTGTGTGTGTGTGTGTGTGTGTGCCGGCACGCGCTCGAACGTCGAGTTTGTATACACAAGATCGAGTTCCAAACAGCGAGACGGTGGGCGCTCTTTCTCGTGGTTTTCAATCTTGAACACAAGATGATTTTTTCTTGAAATGCTTTACTAGTATCCTTCGTTATGCATTATGCATCCATATCTTCAGAGTCTGCGTCCAACGTTTCAATTACTAGATAATTTTTCATATTTAGTATATGAGCTAGCTGTTCTCGATTTTCGTGACCCTTAACGTATGCGATAAACTTTCCGCCGATGTAGGCTATGCAGACATTTCTTTTGTACGCTGCTGCCAACATCAGCTGGAATGTTGCTGAATTCGCGAATTTCAGGCTGTGACATTTTCCGCCGCGATAGACCATGCATAGATCTCCTCTATACGCTGCTGCCAACATGCTCTCGAATGTTGTCGAATCAGCCTCAAGCGCCTTGATGATCGTTCCGGGTAGAAACACGCTGAATTCGTTGCGAATGTCAACGACGTGCTTTTTGCCAAATTTAGTGTTGAGCGCCCGTATGTTGGTGATGATATAATCCGACCCGGGCGACAACTCTCTGAGCTTCCTCGTCGGCAGAAAATCGGCAATTTTACCAATTTTATCGATGAACTCCATTGTTTCATTCGTGTGTACGTAGTTCTTTCTCATGTGTGCGTCCGATCTTGAATCGCAAGATTATGTACTCCTCCCCCCCCCCTACATTGAGCGCACGAGGGTCCGAGCGCGGAAAAATGTCACGCGTTCGATGACCCCCCCCCCCCCGCAAAACGTGAAAAAAATATTCGTAGAAAAGAAATCTGACGAAATCTCGCCGCCATTTTGGCGCTATCAATGTCACCGGCCGATGATAAATTCTCGGAAAATAATCATTCAACACCTCAATTCGCCGGTTTCAACACGTCGATAAACAAAACTATCGCATCTCGGCGAGGTGGGGGGGGGGGGGGGGGGCTTTGTCAAGCCACGGCAAGCGCCCGATGACTCACCACCCACAAATGTTTAAAACAATTTCTGAGAAATCGGACCCTCCACTCTTCCTTTCGCCGCCCCCCCCCCTCTTCCCGCGGAGGGGAGGGAACTCCCTTTTACCACAAAGCACTTCGACTCTTTGTCAGTCGTTGCGCGGCCTCGCTAGTAATCGGACGTGTGTCCCCGTGTTTACCCCCCCCCCCCCCCCCATTCCGCCGAATTCCATTCGCGGCGAAGAGGGACTCACCACCATCGGTCGGTAAGCAGGTGAGCCCTACCATCGGTCGGTAAGCAGGTGAGCATCACCATCAGTCGGTAAGCAGTGCAGCCCTACCATCGGTCGGTAAGTAGAAACATCGACAGTCGATCATGGTACCAGTTCTAAATCAAACCCCTACCCGACCATCCGCCGATAGCTCAGAAATCTACCATTTTTTGGTTCGATTCTCAACTAAGTCGGTAAATGTCGGTAGTAGGAATTTTGGTTTAGAACTGGTACCATTACACTACTGGCGACGATTTGAATTTTCGTGGTGTCAAAAACCATGGATTATTATCTTTTGAAGTATAAAAAAACCCTTCGCCATTCTGTTTGTTTTTTATTATGAAAGCACAATTCCAGAAACATAAATTGAGCCCTTTCATTTTTCAACAACCCAATACTCGTTTTACACGAGGAGTTCGTATGCAGACTATAACGTTGTGACGTCACAGCGCGCTCGGTTAACTTCAGATACGTTCAGCGCGTTTTCGCCTAGCTGAATAAAATCAAAGTTGCAAAGTGCTATATCTTTCTTCATTGTTAGAAAAAAAAAATAAAAACAATAGCATTTCGTTATTAAAAGCGCACATGATCCATGAAAACATATAATTAAAAAAAATCATTTAGTAACCTAGTTGTCGAATTTTACTTAAATTTACAAACTCAAATAATGAATTACGCAACATCTTTCTCAACTGATAACACTTAACTGACACTTCCAGTTTCATTTTATGTAGTTGACATATAACAGTTTGAGCGATTAAACATGCAATATAGAATCATTTATGAAAACTAAAATAAAGCGATAAATACGCGAGCGATTTAGGGATTGTGTTAGCCAAATGTAAGGGAAACGAAATTTGCCTCATGAAAAAATTGCCTACATTTATTTACTTGTTTTTGAAAGAAGTAACACATTCTATAAGACCACACGCATTTTATACATTTGAACATCGTTTCACGGTGGTTGCGTGCGGACATAAAGATGTGCGCAAATGACGCCGATAAGGTTAAAATATTCGAAGTAGTGACAAAGAAATAATGGTAGAGGGAGCGCAAAAGAGTTATAAACGACGAAAGGAAATATTTGATTATATAAACTGTATACAACGATTCATAGCGTATGTAACAATAATTATTACAACAAACATTTATTATGTTGCTTACGACTTTTGTGCTCTGATCGCTCAATTTATCATGTAATTATCGAATAGAAATTTGTCCAAATACGGACAGCACAGAATGGTATCATCACTTGCTCATTTGAGTCAATCAAAGATTTCACCTGGTCTTTAAATTTGGTATTTTGATAATTTATCATCCACTTACCTAATTAAATCGTCTCCCATCTCACAAATTAACACTATAGCGCCAAATACCAACCTGAGTTGGATATTCCATGAAACACCTGAAGTGTATGATCAGTATGAGAACCTGAGTGTATAATAACTCAATAGCTTCCGAAGTGATCCTGCTAGAAAGGAAGAATCGGAATGTTGTATTACTTCCAAATACAATTTCTCGACAATTTTGGACATTTTGTATATACTGTCATGACAACCTATTTTTTCTACTGTTTTTATAATGCCTTAGGAGCGTTATTGATTGTTTCCTCGCACGTAGCACAGCAATCTCGTTTGACACAGTCGTATAATGTAACCAATCATTCTTCACTTTTTTTAAAATAGCAAGCCAATCGAAGTCAAAATGTCGCGCTTCGAAACAAATCTAAACAGGTATTGAAACTTTTCAAATGCTATTCCGTCGTTCTATTCGCCTATTATGAAAGTTGCATATGTCAAATACAATGTCGCTCTATCGAACGAATAAAATATTCTTTCTAATTTTCGAAACACTTGCACCGAGACGCTGCCGCGCCTTGTAATTAATAAAAGTTTTCCACGGGAGAATGGAAAATCGAAGTCTTCTCCATATTTCATGGTAGATATCAGATATTAGAATGGAGTAAAGAAATCAACGGTATGTGGGCAAAAATATTATCAGAAGTTAGACAATCGGGATTAAAAAGATTTCAACCAGCTCGAAGGCTTTCGGAGGTACGCTGCTCGACCCAGCGCTCACGTTTTACCTGTACGGCCTTCGATTTTAATTCGTCTTTCGTTGTTCACCATGAATGCAACGTACAATTTGTACGAATTGTCCTCTATTTTAAATCACGCTAAGACCCTTCAATGGCTTCGGGACGTAGGGTTGATAACAGCGACGCTGTTTTGCTCGAAGCATACATCAGTGTTCCATGCAGAGGTTCCCAGTGCCCATCCGAATTGCACGCCCAGCACAGTTCTATGACATGAAAACACTCTTCAAATAGTTCAATCAAAAGTGGCGAAAGTCGAAAAGTTTTGCGACCGCTTAGTGAAACATGTATTCCTACGTTAATCGACCCGGGCAATCCGAATTTCTAGCAATTTTAACTATTAACAGTGACGAAAAGGTTTAAAAACCGCATTATTTCGAGAACGAAAAGGAAATCGCAAAAAAAATCGAACAAAAGTTGTAGAATGGACGATTTTACCTCGTGGGTGTCTACGATTCTTTTCTCTATCTCCAATAGTTTAGCCGTAAATTAAAAAAAAAACAAATTCACACCAATACTATAAGCGCGCGCGTGACGAAATCGAGGAGATTGAAGACCATTGGTACCTAACCGCCCCTTACTCTCTCGCCGGCGCACTCCACATGCTTGTATTAGGCCGACGGTCTCTGAAAGTGGAACGGGTATTTTCGGCAGCCTAGTATATATAGCTAAGCTGTCGGATTGTAAAGACTCCGCTACCGGCTATATTTCCTTTCGCACGAAATCCATCGGGACTATGTTTTTCACCTGACAGCTCTCCGACTCTTCGCCACGGACTGAACCAGAAAATGAGCGATAGGATAGGTTTTTTATTTTCCTGATCTTCAATTAACATTTTAATGAACAATAAATTACATTTATTATCTTATTAATTTTAATAATTATATCATTCTTATTTTTATTTCATACACGTATTATTCTTTCTTTAGGCTTATGAAAAAATGAACTTAAAAACTAATCTATTTTATAAAGTTTTAATACTAACAATATATATCATTTATTCATAACTTTATTTATCACTTCATTAAATTTATGAATGTTAAATCATTGAATTATTTAACATTTTTAGTTCAAAAAAACTGTTAATCTTCAAAATAAAAATAAAAATTTACTTTTAAATCTTAATAATGTTATAGCAAAGAATTAATCTTTTAAATGAATTTACAATTTATTACTTAAATCGGACACATTACTTCAAATTTTATAACCAATATATCTTCAAGTTTGCAATAATAATAATTATTATTTAATAATAATAATAATTATTTTTTAACTAAAAATTCATTGTAAAATTATTTTTTTCTACTAATCATAATGATATTGGAATTCTTTGTTTTATTTTGGGAATATTATCTGGTATAATAGAATCTTCGTTAAGTTTATCAATTAGTATAGATTCGCCAATCCTGGTTACTTAATTAATAATTATCAATTATATAATTCCATCATTACACGTCATGCATACATTATATTTTTTTTATAATTATACCTATTATAATTGGAGGATTTGGCATTTGAATAATTCCCTTAATATTAGCAACCCCAAATATATAATTTCCACGCATAAATTATTTGCGATTTTGACTTTTACCTCTTTCATTTAATTTATCTCATAAAGGAATATCATTCGAAATAGCAATTTTCTCTCTTAATCTCGCAGGATTATCCTCAATTATAGGAGTAATTAATTTTATTACCACAATCATAAATGTAAAAAAATGTTATTTGTTAAATGTTATTTTTGAACAAATTATTGTATTTTCATTATCAATATATGTTTTTCAACAAATTATTGTATTTTCATGATATAGATACATTTTTTTCAACAAATTATTGTGTTTTCATGATTAATATATTGTTTTCAAGTTTTACTTGCACAGCCTTTTCGGCTTTTTACAAGGTCCCACTACTTATATGTCCACCGCTCTACACTTATTCTTTCTCTCCATCATCCCCCGCCCCCCTTCTCCTTGCGGTCACAGCCGACTTCCTCGTCCGTATCGTATTCACCATGCATATCTCATGTTTTCGCCAGTCATGGGCATAGGGAAACTGCCGAAAACCTATATACCGATACCAAGTCGGTCCCAAGTTAGCCTCCCAGTCACGGAACTAGTCGCCTTTTGCCGAGAAAATGGCGAAGAAAAACATTTCGTGACGAAAGTACGCGACTGGGATTCGAACCCGCGATCGCCCGATTCGCTGGCCCGCAACGCTAACCGCCGAACCAACGCATCGGTTTTTTTTTCATGATTAATATTAATTACAACAATTTTATTATTATGAGCTGTTTCTGTATTAGCTGAGGTGATCACTTTACTTTTACCAGACAGACATTTAAATACAATTTTTAATCCATCAGGTGGAGGAGATACAAATTCTATACCAACATTTATTTTGGTTTTGGACATTCTGAAGTTTATATTTTAATTTTACCAGGATTTGGTTTCCCATATAATTTTTAACCAAAATAAAAAACAAAGAAGCTTTTTGTTTTATTCGTATAATTTATGCGATTTTAGCTATTCGATTTTTATTTGTAATTGGAGGATAAACTGGAGTAATTCTAGGTAATTCATCAAGTGATATTACCTTACATGATACTTATTATGTAGTAGCTCATTTTCATTATGTATTATCTCTAGGAGCCGTATTTGCTATTATAGGAGGTATTATTTATCGATATCCATTAACAAACGGCCTAAGATTACATAAAAAATTATAAAAAATTCAATTGTATAGAATATTCTTCAAGTTAATTTAACTTTCTTCCCCCAACGATTTTTGGGTCTAAATGGAATACCTCGACGATATTCTGATTATCCTGATTCATATTTAACTTAAAATATTTTTTCATTTATAGGATTTTTAATTTCAATATTAAAAATTATATATTTTATTTTTCTAATATGAGAACGAATATCACCTCAACGATCAAATCTTTTTTCAATGTATACAATTTCTTCAATTGAATGATTAAGAATATTTTACCCCCCATTAAATCATAGATTTAATTAAATTCCTTTAATATATCATAATTAATTCACTCTAAATTAATGAAATTTCTACCTAATCAATCATTAATATACAAAATGCTAAGTCACCATTTATAGAAAACTTAAAACAAATTTATGATCATTCATTAATAAAGTTGTTGCTAATTACGATTGTAATTATTGATATTATTTTTTCCTCATTAATTAATAATTTGAATAATAAGTGTATTCAACAAAATGAAAAATTGAAATTGTTTGAACATTAATCCCGATATTAATTTTAATTTATCTAGCAATTCTTTCATTAAACGTTTTATATTTAACAGATGAAATTTATAGGAAAGGAGGGGGGAGGTTCAAAAAGAAGACGTGGAAATGGGGCGAGGAAAAGATAGAGGAAGTGAAGGAATTCAAGTACCTGGGATATGTGTTTAAGAGGAATGGGGAGCAAGGGGCACAGGTGAAAGAGAGAATAAAGAAGGCGGGGACTGTAATGAGACAAGTGTGGGGAATAGGGAAGAGGGAGTTCGGAAAGGATGTGGGAAGGAGGATGTGGCTATTTGACACGCTGGTGTGGACGGTGCTGGGGTATGGGGCGGAGATCTGGCGGTGGGAGGAAAGGGAGGCAATGGAGGCAGTACAGGAAAGATACATAAGATGGGTGCTGGGGTTAGACTGGAGGACACCAGGATATATGGTAAGAGAGGAGATGAAAAGGGAAAAAATAAGAACGAGGGCAGCAAGAAGAGCTTGGAGGTATGAGGAAAAGTTAGAGAAGGGGGGAGGAAGTGAGTGGGCGAGGAAATGCTGGGAGGAAATAAGGGCGAGGGAGAGGAGGGGGGAACCAGGAAGGTCAGCATGGGAGAGGGGGAGGGAGGAATGCAGGGAAAAAGGGTGACGGAGGGGAGAGGCGGAACAAGAACAAGAAGGGGAGGGGTACGAGAGAATAGAGGCGGAGGACAGGGAAGAACAGGAAAGGGAGAGGTGGGAAAGGATAAGGGGATCGAGGTTTAATGGATGGTACAAGGAGGTAGTAGCAACAGGGGTACCAGGGTATTTAAAGAGAGGGTTGGGAGAGGAAAGGTACAGGAGGGTAGCGAGGTTTAGGTTAGGGAACGAAATGAGGGAGGGGCGATACTGGGAGACGGAGGAAGAGAGAAAATGTAGGATGTGTGGGGAGGAGGGTGAAACATGGGAACATGTAATAGACAGGTGCGGAGGAGGAGAAGGGGAGGAAAGGGGGATAGGAGAAAGGGTGAGAGAAATTCTGGATGAAGGAGGAGGGGGAGAGAAATGGATGGAAAGATTGCAGGAAAGGAGGAAGGAGAGGGAAGAGAAGAATTATGAGAGAGGAGGAGAGGTAGAATCGGTATGAGAGAGGAATGGAGTGAAAGGGGGAAACGGAAGTAGGAAAGCGAGGAGAGGAGCGAGCGAACTAGGTGTAAGTAGAATTAAGGCGGAAAGAAAAAGAGAAGAGCGGCGGCGCGAGCGAAGGAGAGCGAGGGGCTGGCGGAATAGGATTAAGGATAGGTTAAGATAGAGTGTAAATATTAGGGAATAGAAGTGTAAGAGGCGGAATTGTAAAAAGGAGGAAGACGAGACGGAGGTCCAGATGTAACCCTAAGGGGACGCAATAAACCATTACATACATACATAACAGATGAAATTTATATATCAACTCTAACAATTAAATCTATTGGACATCAATGTTACTGATCTTCTGAATATGCAGATTTTAATAAAATTAAATTTCATTTATTTATAATTAAAAATAATGATATGAACATCAATAACTTCCGTTTATTAGATGTAGATAATAATATAATTATTCCATATAAAAATTAAATTCGTATATTAATTAATTCTTTAGATGTAATTCATGTCTGAACTGTTCCATCATTAGGTGTAAAAATTGATTCTATCCCTGGCCGAAGTAACCAAACTTTAATTAATATAAATCTATCTGGATTATATCATGGACAATGTACTGAAATGTGTGGTATAACTCATACATTTATACCTATTGCAATTGAAAGAACTAATTATGAAAATTGTATACAATGAGTTATTTCTTATCCATTTTTTTGGATGACTGAATTTAAAGTTTTCATCTCTAAAATCAATATATAGTAATTAAAATTATCTCTAATAAAAGAAATGAGTTAGAGTATAACATTAAAATGTCATTTTTAAATTAATAAAATTAATATTTTTTATATTCCACAAGTATCACTATACAATTGATTAACTTTAAATGTAATTTTATTTAGATTTAAAAAAATATTAATTCGTATAATAATAAAAATTTGAAAAAATGTATCTTAAAATGATAAGAAATTTATTTTCAATTTTTAATTCTAATACCAATTCAATAGTTGATTTAAATTGAATTTCTTCTATTCAAATTTTGTTATTATTCCTATATTATTTCGAATAGTTTATTCTCCATTAATTAATTTTTTAAATTTTATTTCAATAACTTTATTCAAAGAATTAAAAATTGTTTTATTGAATAAGTTTATTTATTTTAATATAATTGTAATATAATATTACATATAAATGTAATATAATATTTTTTCACAGGTCCCATATATTTTTACAGGTTCAAGACATTTAATTTATTCAATGGATATTTCCCTCCCATTTTGATTTGGTTTAATAGTTTTCCTTTGATAAAACAATACAAACTTTGAATTTGCGCATGTAATCCCCCAAAAGACCCCGTTTCTTTTAATATCTTTTATAGTTTTAATTGAAACAACTAGAAATATTGTTTGTCCTTTTACTTGATAAATTCGATGAACAGCAAATATATTTGCAGGATATTTACTTTTAACTGTAATAAGAGAATCAGCTATTTCATCAATAATAATTTTATGATATGTTATTATTTTAATACAAATTATATTATTAATATTAGAATTTAGAGTTTCTACCATTCAATCTTATGTCTTTACTGTGTTAAAAACTTTATACACAAAGAAAACAAATTATGTTAAAATCATTATTAAACAAAATTTCTCATAACCATCCTTTCGATATAGGCGTTTCTACTAATAGAGCTTGACCTTTAGAAAAGGTACTTTTCTATACGTCGTTTCAACGAAATGCTCTATTCCCGCTCTTTTTTATTTCAGTGTACGAAATATTAGCAGGTAACGGATTTGTCATTTTCCATGTCCTACCTAACCCCCTCGAAGTCACCCGATTGGTCCCGGGGACTCGCGAGCCGAGCTGCAGGTTGGCGCGCCGCGCCGGCAAGCGGTGAAGCCGCTGACCTACATCTGGGCTGCTGAAAATACCCAATCGAACGTAGGGGTAAAATACCCCCCGAACGAAGCGCCGTAGCGGCCGTGCGAGAGCGAGAGAGAGAGAGAGGAGGTACCAGCGATGCTCATACCCCTCGCTTTCGTCACGTCCGTGTGCCTCGCGCGTTGTTAGTATTGGTGTGAATTTGTTTTTCAATTTGACGGCTGAACTATTTGAGATAGAGAAAAAACATCGTATACACCTACGAGGTAAAATCTTCCGTTCTATAACTTTTGTTCGAAACTTTTTTGCGATTTCCTTTTCGTTCTCGAAATATTGCATATTTTTCGGTTTTTGACCCTTTTCTTCACTGTTAATAGTTAATATTTCTAGTAATTCGGATTGCCAGGGTTGATTAACATAGGAATACATGTTACACTAAGTGGTCGCAAAAATGTTCGACTTTGGCCGCTTTCGACTGGACTAGTGCCGATCGGTGTGT
The DNA here is from genome assembly GCA_944452715.1 of Ophion slaviceki. Taxonomy (NCBI): domain Eukaryota; kingdom Metazoa; phylum Arthropoda; class Insecta; order Hymenoptera; family Ichneumonidae; genus Ophion; species Ophion slaviceki. The sequence goes on along the minus strand of OX101792.1, from coordinate 32,088,745 downwards.
CCGACCGTGCACCCAATTGGCTGCCAGCGCCATCTGTCAGCTTCACTCTGAAGCGCAAGGAACGTGTTGCTCGATCATAAGTTTTCGCTATTCGGACCGTTCGCCTTTTCGGCCTATCGCATTTTAACTGATCGACTTTTTAGCCCTTCGCTTTAATGAATTCGAAATTGTAAACGATCATAATATTGACAATTCGATGATTTGTCGTCTCGAATTGTTTGGTGTATTTATACCGGCCGGTCGATATTATATCTCTTATTATTTTTTTAACATCTTATATTTATTTTCGCTATAAATCACTTTCGAAATATTTGTATTCACACTTTGGTATTAACTATTTTCCAGACTACCGTAAGATTGATCTATCTATATTGGAACGGTTCGTCAATCTTGAATTCGAACTTTCGGCTCTTCAGAATATTGATCGTTCAAACTTTTGACTCCCACCCTGGAGATTATTCCGGAAGAAAAGTTTATTCCGCCGCGAAAGAAAAGTTTATTCCGACTCGTTTCAGCAAGAGATTTCTTTACCAAACACGTTAGCTGGACACGATCCTCTTCCATCAGGGGGTACCGTTTAGGAGAAAATATCAGGAGAAGAAACTTTTTAATTTCCGATTTTCAATTCGCTTGAATTCAAAATCGAGAATTAAAAAAGTTTCTCCTCCTGATATTTTGTCTAAAAGCCATACTTTTCGAGATAAGCTATCCACAACTTTCGGATAGCTTATAACAATTTCTTATAAATTTCGAACCAAAATAGCCAAAAATAAAATCTCAAAAGTCTGCCTTTGAGATTTTTTGGGCAATTTTCGTTGCGTAAGTTCATACTGGATCGCCTGGAATTTTTAAAGATTTTTTTCTGAAAAAAATCCGAGGCCATCCAGTATGAACTTACCCAACTTTTTAGATCCTTGAAATTTCCTCTTAAAACCTATAATTCTTAAGTTATGCTGCATCCTCCACAATTTGTCTTTTTCAGCGAAAAATGAAATAAATTTGCGAAAAAAAATTGTACGAAACTTAAAAAAAAATGAAAATGGAGCTTCTGCTACCCGTTTCAAGTTTATGATCGATAAAAATATTTTAAAAAATCCATCAATCATACGTCCAATTCTCGATGGTGCAAAAATAGCCGAAAAATGGTCACGTACAAAAGTATGTACCGGGTCGAAAAAAAATCATAAAAAATATTTCAAAAACGCCAAACAAAGCTGAATTTGTTTCCTTTTTAAAAGCCGTTCGTTAAATTGGGTTTTTCTCTTTTTTTCGACCGAGTTATCTGATTTTTAGTGCCGAAAGAAATATCAACTGGTGTATCCAAACTTAGAGCTGTAGTGTATGCTAATCCTGGATTATTAAACCAAAATTAATATATATTATAACGGTTCGCTTACCCAGGTAAGCCTCCGCCATATTGAATACGCAATTATTGCACCGATTCCGATATAATCGCGTGAGAGGGACAGCGGTCGGACCAACCGGCCATCCGACCGGTAGGGCAGGATGCTCGCACCGAGCACACGGGGCGAGCTCGCGACACGTCGCAAGGAGCTCCGCCCATCGCGAGGACCAGGACAACCGCTGACTCGCGGCAGTCCCCGCCCCTTGTCCAACATCTCGCGATTCTCGTGCTATGATCACTCCCATTAGATAAGAGTGCGCCCCAAATTCATCGCGACGCCTCTTCACACCTAATGTGCGCCTGATATCGAAGTGAGGAACAATCTGGAATATCATTCCCCTCAAAATGTCTACAGTGTGCGAATGTCTCCAAAGTCGCCAGGACGGTCACCCCACTAACTGAACGTCTCCCAGCAAGGCGATCCCCTACCTAGCACCCGAGAATCGCTAGAGAAATGGAACTTCTCCTGACGTGCCTGGGGCTATTTAAGGGCGTGCACGACCACAAGAGGCACTCTTCGCAAATCACTCATCATATTACGTGAAGTCAACTCGTCATCCGAAACCTCGGATCACCGGATGGAGGCCTTGCGGCCTGACCCTTGGTCCCATCCAAGAATAAACCCAGCTTCGTGGTAAGGTGCTCTGTTTCCTTGGGAAGCCCCAGCATTGCGCTGGAAGTCCGACCTCGGAAACGGAGACAACGTGGTGATTGCTAGTTAGGGAATCTAAATCAACACCCGATCAATAGCCTTTAGCGGCATTGATCGCTATCCCTGATATCCCACGGCATATTACTCGAAGTGTACAGTCCGAGAAGTGCCTGTCGCACTTCGCTGCATAACCGGGAATATTCTTGACCAGCTTCACTGGTCTTTCGTCCTCCTTGCCTGGCACCAAGGAGGACCGCCGTCCCTCTCGGACGGCCCCGCTATACGCTCTCGAGGGTCGCAGGATAACCCGTCCTCGAGCTCGCGTATTATCCAACGCTAGCATCTCTAGCGCGTGAGCGACACGGCGTGGCAGCCGTGCGCTACGTTGCACTCTGCAACAAGTGCCAACCGGAAATAACGCCAGAAAACCGATCCAGACAACCCGAATAGTAAACTCAACGGGCTATCACATTCTCGTTACAGAAGCGATCCCGAAACCGGCTGTACGCGTATACGACGACGCTCGTGGACTGTACGAGTGCGAGCGAGACGGAGAGTGCGAGAGAGAGTGAGAGAGAGAGAGAGAGAGAGAGAGAGAGAGAGAGAGAGAGAGATAGAGAGAGCGATCGCGCCAACGGCTCAATGTGCGCGCACGGACCTCGTACACACTCTTCCTATCCCTGTCCTTACAACGAAGACAGCGCTTCTCGCCGCCCGTTCCAGGTCCCGTAAACGTTCTAACAAACCGACTAACACACCAATAACCACCAAATGTAACTCAGAATAATTAATTGATCTTCCACCCAAACTAACAAATACGACAATCCACAATTTCGAATGCCAATGATGGCGGATTGAGATAGGCGTCTTTGAGACCCTCGAACTACTGAGGCATCTTCCAAAAACACCTTAAAATCCTTACCATCATTCCCGGCATATCTCTGGTACATCGCCCTTCAGGAAGGCTACGGGAACCCCGCAACATCTAACGGCAAATACATTGCCTCACAAAATCTCATTTCCCGAATGCCTGCATGAATGCCGGCACGAGAAACGAAAATAAAAGCTTTCGTGGAAACACGAAACGTTTCAATATATATATATATGTATATGGCGTTTATGTATTGGCCGTTTCAGAAATTCTTCGGCACCATCCGGCAAGCTGCAGGGTCAAATGATCATCCGAACTGCCCCACATTCTTGCAACTCTACAAAATCCTATCCGTTTATAGTATCCTGAAACCTCCGAAATTTGGTAACTGCACCGTCTGCGATGAACCGACGCCTAACATTATTGTGTCATTGCACGATCTGAATGCTGTCTACGGACAAAAATGCGAAGGAAAAAGTGCTAAATATCGCCAAGAGATTCAGGATAAATTGGACGAGATTGTACGTCACGACGATTGGGAAGCGGATGATATCATAGAGCATAATCGCGATCACAATTATGCCCTCTCTTCGGTTCTTGATTACATTATATACTACGTGACAAGTTTTTCTTGAAAATTTTATCATTTACTGAAACTGCTTCATACTCTTCTAACACGTAGGTATTTATGGGTACTAACATTAATCATCGCTAGCTGTAGCATTTGTAGCAAACTTTTTAAATTGTTTTTCTTATTGTTTTTTACATTGGGATCGTAGAAAAGGGTTCTTCTTTTCATACGCATGGTGGTAGTATGCTAAAACAATTATATATTTTCTACAGGGTACTTATGCAAACAGGTATTGAAGATATATAAATTCTGCACCACTTGCCTACGAGCTGTGACAGTAGAGTAACTGTAGCGGTTCTAACTCAAAGGGAGGTCACCGGGTCGAGGGGTGGTCGCCGGGCGCGTGTGTCGTTACAGAGAGGCCTATGTGGAGGGGGGGCATGTGGTCCGTGGAGCGACTGGCGGCGTCGGGGGGGGGGGGGGGGGGGGGATCCGCCGTCGATCTCTCTCTCTCTCTCTCTCTCTCTCTCTCTCACTCTGTGTGTGTGTGTGTGTGTGTGTGTGTGTGTGTGTGTGTGTGTGTGTGTGTGTGTGTGCGCGCGTGTGAAGGGCGATCTTTCAAAGCCCAATATTTATGACATGTAGCTGTTTCAATTCCGAAAGACAATGTCAAGATGTCGGCATCCGCCCCGTCTCAAAGCTCGCCGACACTCGAGACAGGTCCTGACAGGTTTCTTGGAAAAGCGTGCGTGCGTGCGTGCGTGTGTGACAACCATATATGGGTCGGAAAATTTTCCGTAATATGACAACGCTAGGCGCCACATGAAGGGCGTCTCAAAGCTCGCCGACACTCGAAACAGGTCCTGACAAGTTCCTCGGAAAAAAAACTATAATCTGTAGAGATCATAGACTGTGACCGTGGATAGACCGCTTGAGCGCAGCTCTTGAAAAGTCGAGGTCCCCATTCCGAAAGATAACGTCAAGATGTTCGCATGTGCGAGTATGTACGCAGTGCATCCGGCCAAGCACCCCCTGGACTTGACCAAAAACGAGCTCGAACAGGTTCCAAAGGTCTTGCTCCTAAAATATTGGGGTAAATATGTTGGCTTATTGTGGGATCGTTTGCCAGAACATCATCGAAATGACAGTGAAGTGATATCATATCTTCCATGCTTGGAGCATACGCCACAGATGAAAGATCACATCGATGGCCCTCCGCCTCAACGTCGGGAGTGTAAAAAATGCTGTGAAAATTCTCCACGTACGGGGTTCTTCAAACGTGTTTGAACCTGTTTTTCGGGAGCGTGAAAAAATGTCTTGGGGAAAATTCTCCACGGTTCTTCAAACGTGTTCGAACCGGTTTTTCACGATTGGAAAAGAGGGGAGAAGTTTGAAAAACTGAGTGGCAGGCTTACGAGGGAGCATAATTTCATGGACCAAGCTCAGACTGCACTATTCCACTGCACCATCAACATATAAAAAGAACTTTGAAAGTGCGGGGAAATGGATCTCTCGAGTATCAACAAAGTCGGCCGGAATTCCTCCCAACGAAGAAGCTGTCAGAACTCCCCGTTAAGTCGGAACGACTAATCTCCGACATAAGGGCCGTACAAAACCAAATTTGGGAAACGCTACATCGCAGACATCGCGGATGAGTTCTCTGTCTTCTTACAGGCGAGACTTGTAAAGGTCTTCGACCAAGATCCGACAATGTTCGAGGGTATGCTGCAAGTGGCACGCGATGGTCAACTCTGCATGCAGTATATTGGTGGAAAATACAACAGTGTTGAGTTCCGTCGTCTCTGAACATGGTGGACGGGGAAAAAAATTCGTTGGAACACCATCATCGAACGGCTGGCCGCATCATCGAGCGTATGCTGCAACTGGCGCACAAATGGGTACATGCAGTTGCGGGGAATACAACAGCGTTCCATCGTCTCTGAGGCGGAAAAAAAAGACTAAATTCGTTGGGACACCATCATCGAACTGTTTGCACCACAGTCGTCTTACCATCGTTTTCGACGCTTAGTGTTGACTATGAAAAATATATATATGTTTGATCGAATTGTAAATGATGGAGGTTTTCACCGTAGAATAAAGAATACAAATCACATATATTTTCATCGAAATGTTTTTTATTCCTTCAAAAGAATCCCTCGCTCACGCTTCGTATACGCTCAACCAGCTTTTCACCGATTTCACATTCTCATGGGCGCAGTTCGTGTTGAAGGGATGATGGGGACATTTGGCGTTTTTGATTTTCAGCAGCTTCTGCAGCGATGGACAGTCCAGAGTCTCCAAGTCGATGACGTTTGTCGCAGGATCTGTGAATCTTGATAGCCATGCGCATTTCTCAAATCCCTTGGCATAGATGATAGGATCTCCATGCAAGAGTTCACGAATTATCTTTCTAGCTGCCTCGTATGGTATGCCATTGTGATCCCATCGTAATCCATGGAAATTGCGTTCCAGCCACTTGTTTGTCATTTGGTACTTGGCCGGTAGAGTCCCATGCAACTGGTGCATCGAAGGTGAGCGTCAGCGGTTCAGCATTCTTCTCATCGAGTTTGACGATAGACATCTCTTTCAGGACAAATTCGTTGACGGGTCTCTTGAAGCCCTGCACATCGACGATAAGCTCCATGTTGACCGAAGTGGATGAGGATCATCGGCATGATTTTACACCATTTTTTTTTAACTCCATCACTGATTGGATTGTACTCTTCGTGAGACGTTCCAGAAACTTCCGAAGACATTCATAAGATGTTCGAAGACATTCAAGAGACGTTCGAAAACATTCATAAGGCGTTTGAAGACATGCATGAGGGGTTCAAAGAGTTTCAAAAGACTTTCTACAACGTCATGAGACGTTTGAAGATGTTCGTGAGACCTTCAAGAGACTTTCGAAAACGTTTAAAGACTTTCATGAGAGCTTCGAAGACGTTCAAAAGATCTGTGACGATATTCATAATATGTTTGAAGACATCGATGAGGGGTTCGAAGACGTTTAAGAGACTTTCAAAGACATTCACGCGGGGGTTGGAAGATGTTCAAAAAACTGTCGAATTCGTTCAACAGACATTTGACGACAATCATAATACGTTTGAAGACATTCATGAGGGGTTCGAAGATGCTTAAGAGAGACTTTCAAAGACATTCACGAGGGGTTTGTCCGAAGACATATATAAGACGTTTGAAGACATTCAAGAGACGTTCGAAAACATTCATAAGGCGTTTGAAGACATGCATGAGGGGTTCAAAGAGTTTCAAGAGACTTTCTACGACGTTCATGAGACGCTTGAAGATGTTCGTGAGACATTCAAGAGATCTTTGACGATATTCATAATACGTTTGAAGACATCGATGAGGGGTTCGAAGATGTTTTAGAGACTTTCAAAGACATTCACGTGGGGTTTGAAAACGTTCAAGAAACTTTCGAATCCGTTGAAGAGCCTTTTGACGACATTCATAATACGTTTGAAGACATTCTTGTGGGGTTCGAAGGCGCTTGAGAGACTTTCAAAGGCATTCACGAGGGTTTCGAATACGTCCAAGAGACTTTCGAATACGTTCAAGAGACTTTCAGAGACATTCGCAAGAGGTGCGAAGACGGTCAGAGACTTTCGAAGACATTCAAGAGATCTTTGACAATATTCATAATACGTTTGAAGACATCGATGTGGGGTTCGACGACGGTTTAGAGACTTTCAAAGACATTCACGAGGGGCTTGAAGACGTTCAAGAGACATTCGACGACATTCATGATACGTTTGAAGACATTCATAAGGGGTTCCAAGACGCTTGAGAGACTTTCAAAGACATTCACGAGGCGTTCGAAGACGTTCAAGAGAATTTTGATAGCATTCATAATACGGTTGAAGACATTCATAAGGGGTTCGAAGACGCTTAAGAGAGACATTCAAAGACATTCACGAGGGGTTCGAAGACGTTTAAAAGACTTTCGACGACACTCATAATACGTTTGAAGACGTTAAAGGGACTTTCGAATACGTTCAAGAGACTTTCAGAGACATTCGCGAGAGGTGCGAAGACGTTCAGAGACCTTCGAAGACATTCAAGAGATCTTTGACAATATTCATAATACGTTTGAAGACATCGATGAGGGGTTCGAAGACGCTTGAGAGACTTCAAAGGCATTCACGAGAGTTTCGAAGAGGTTCAAGAGACTTTCGACGACATTCATAATACGTTTCATAAGACTTTCAAAGACATTAACGAGGGGTTTGAAGACGTTTAAAAGACTTTCGAATACGTTCGAGAGACTTTCAGAGACATTCGCGAGAGGTGCGAAGACGTTCAGAGACTTCCGAAGACATTCACAAGACTTTCGAATACGTTCAAGAGACTTTCAGAGACATTCATGAGGGGTTCGAAGACGCTTAAGAGACTTTCAAAGGCATTCACGAGGGTTTCGAAGACGTTCAAGAGACTTTCAGAGACATTCGCGAGAGGTGCGAAGACATTCAGAGACTTTCGACGACATTCATGATACGTTTGAGTACATTCATGAGGGGTTCGAAAACGCTTAAGAGAGACCTTCAAAGACATTCAGGAGTGGTTTTAAGACGTTTAGAGGACTTCTGACGACACTCATAATACGTCTGAAGACGTTCAAGAGACTTTCGCATACGTTCAAGAGACTTTTAGAGACATTCATGAGGGGTTCGAAGACGCTTGAGAGACTTTCAAAGGCATTCACGAGGGTTTCGAATACGTTCAAGAGACTTTCAGAGACATTCGCGAGAGGTTCGAAGACGTTCAAGAGATCTGTGACGATATTCGGAATGTGTTTGAACACATCGATGAGGGGTTCGAATACGTGTAAGAGGCTTTCAAAGACATTCACGAGGGGTTGGAAGATGTTCAAAAACTTTCGAATTCGTTCATAATACGTTTGAAGACATTCATGAGGGGTTCGAAGACGCTTAAGAGATTTTCAAAGACATTCACGAGAGGTACGAAGACGTTCAGAGACCTTCGAAGACATTCAAGAGATCTTTGACAATACTCATAATACGTTCGAAGACATGGATGAGAGGTTCGACGATGTTATAGAGACTTTCAAAGACATTTACGAAGAGTTTGAAGACGTTCAGAGACTTTCGAAGACATTCAAGAGCTCTTTGACAATATTCATAATACGTTTGAAGACATCGATGAGGGGTTCGAAGACGCTTGAGAGACTTTCAAAGGCATTCACGAGAGTTTCGAAGACGTTCAAGAGACTTTCGACGACTTTCATGATACGTTTAAAGACATTCATGAGGGGTTCGAAGACGTTCAAGATACTTTCGACACCATTCATAATACGTTTGAAGACATTCATGAGGGGTTCAAAGACAAGTGTCTTTGAAGACTTGAGAGACTTTCAAAGACATTGACGAGGGGTTCGAAGACGTTTAAAAGACTTTCGACGACACTTATAATACGTTTGAAGACATTCATGAGGGGTTCGAAGACGCTTAAGAGACTTTCAGAGACATTCGCGAGAGGTGTGAAGACGTTCAGAGACTTTCGAAGACATTCAAGAGATCTTTGACAATATTCATAATACGTTTGAAGACATCGATGTGGGGTTCGACGACGTTTTAGAGACGTTCAAAAGACTTTCGACGGCATTCATGATACGTTTGAAGACATTCACGAGGGGTTCGAAGAAGCTTAAGCGAGACTTTCAAAGACATTCACGAGGGGTTCGAAGACGTTCAAAAGACTTTCGACGACACTCATAATACGTTTGAAGACATTCATGAGGGGTTCGAAGACGCTTGAGAAACTTTCAAAGACATTCACGAGGGGTTTGAAGACGTTCAGAGACTTTCGAAGACATTCAAGAGATCTTTGACAATATTCACAATACGTTTGAAGACATTGATGAGGGGTTCGAAGACGCTTGGGAGACTTTCACAGGCATTCGCGAGGGTTTCGAAGACGTTCGAGAGACTTTCGAATGCGTTCAAGAGACTTTCAGAGACATTCGCGCGAGGTGCGGAGACGTTCAGAGACTTTCGAAGACATTCAAGAGATCTTTGACAATATTCATAATACGTTTGAAGATATTCATGAGGGGTTCGAAGACGCTCGAGAGACTTTCGACGACATTCATAATACGTTTGAAGACATTCATGAGGGGTTCGAAGACGCTTGAGAGACTTTCAAAGCCATTCACGAGAGGTGCGAAGACCTTCAGAGACCTTCGAAGACATTCAAAAGATCTTTGACAATATTCATAATACGTTCGAAGACATCGATGAGGGGTTCGACGATGTTTTAGAGACTGTCAAAGACATTCACGAGGGGTTTGAAGACGTTCAGAGACTTTCGAAGACATTCAAGAGATCTTTGACAATATTCACAATACGTTTGAAGACATTCATGAGGGGTTCGAAGACGCTTGGGAGACTTTCGAAGACATTCAAGAGATCTTTGACAATTTTCATAATACGTTTAAAGACATTCATGAGGGTTTCGAAGACGCTCGAGAGACTTTTAAGGGTATTCACGAGGGTTTCGAAGACGTTCAAGTGACTTTCGAAAACGTTCAAGAGACTTTCATAGACATTCGCGAGAGGTGCGAAGACGTTCAGAGACTTTCGAAGACATGCAAGAGATCTTTGACAATATTCATAATACGTTTGAAGACATCGATGAGTGGTTCGACGATGTTTTAGAGACATTCGACGACATTCATAATACGTTTGAAGACATTCATGCGCGTTTCGAAGACGCTTAACAGACTTTCAAGGACATTCGGGAGTGGTTTGAAGATGTTCAAGAGATTTTCAAAGACATTCACGAGACGTTCGAAGACGTTCAAGAGACTTTTGGCGACATTCACAATACGTTTGAGGACATTCTCGAGCATTTCGACGACGCTTAAGAGCCTTTCAAAGACATTCGCGAGCGGTTTGAAGCCGTTCAAGAGACTTTTGACGACATTCATAATACGATATTCGACGACATCCATAAACCAAAGATATTCATGACGTTTGAGTTTCGCTGGAATTGTTTGGGTTTGTTTGGGATTTTCACAGTTTTGGTAAAATGTGTTTGGGTATGTGTTTTGGGCATTCACGAGGGTTTCGTGAAACCCAAACACATTTTACCAAAACTGTGAAAATCCCAAACAAACCCAAACAATTCCAGCGAAACTCAAACGTCATGAATATCCTTGGTTTATGGATGTCGTCGAATATCGTATTATGAATGTCGTCAAAAGTCTCTTGAACAGCTTCAAACCGCTCGCGAATGTCTTTGAAAGACTCTTAAGCGTCGTCGAAATGCTCATGAATGTCCTCAAACGTATTGTGAATGTCGCCAAAAGTCTCTTGAACGTCTTCGAACGCCTCGTGAATGTCTTTGAAAATCTCTTGAACATCATCAAACCACTCGCGAATGTCTTTGAAAGTCTGTTAAGCGTCTTCGAAACGCGCATGAATGTCTTCAAACGTATTATGAATGTCGTCGAATGTCTCTAAAACATCGTCGAACCACTCATCGATGTCTTCAAACGTATTATGAATATTGTCAAAGATCTCTTGCATGTCTTCGAAAGTCTCTGAACGTCTTCGCACCTCTCGCGAATGTCTATGAAAGTCTCTTGAACGTTTTCGAAAGTCACTTGAACGTCTTCGAAACCCTCGTGAATACCTTTGAAAGTCTCTCGAGCGTCTTCGAAACCCTCATGAATGTCTTTAAACGTATTATGAAAATTGTCAAAGATCTCTTGAATGTCTTCGAAAGTCTTCCAAGCGTCTTCGAACCCCTCATGAATGTCTTCAAACGTATTGTGAATATTGTCAAAGATCTCTTGAATGTCTTCGAAAGTCTCTGAACGTCTTCAAACCCCTCGTGAATGTCTTTGAAAGTCTCTAAAACATCGTCGAACCCCTCATTGATGTCTTCGAACGTATTATGAATATTGTCAAAGATCTCTTGAATGTCTTCGAAGGTCTCTGAAGGTCTTCGCACCTCTCGTGAATGGCTTTGAAAGTCTCTCAAGCGTCTTCGAACCCCTCATGAATGTCTTCAAACGTATTATGAATGTCGTCGAAAGTCTCTCGAGCGTCTTCGAACCCCTCATGAATATCTTCAAACGTATTATGAATATTGTCAAAGATCTCTTGAATGTCTTCGAAAGTCTCTGAACGTCTTCGCACCTCGCGCGAATGTCTCTGAAAGTCTCTTGAACGCATTCGAAAGTCTCTCGAACGTCTTCGAAACCCTCGCGAATGCATGTGAAAGTCTCCCAAGCGTCTTCCAACCCCTCATCAATGTCTTCAAACGTATTGTGAATATTGTCAAAGATCTCTTGAATGTCTTCGAAAGTCTCTGAACGTCTTCAAACCCCTCGTGAATGTCTTTGAAAGTCTCTAAAACATCGTCGAACCCCTCATCGATGTCTTCGAACGTATTATGAATATTGTCAAAGATCTCTTGAATGTCTTCGAAGGTCTCTGAAGGTCTTCGCACCTCTCGTGAATGTCTTTGAAAGTCTCTCAAGCGTCTTCGAACCCCTCATGAATGTCTTTGAAAGTCTCGCTTAAGCTTCTTCGAACCCCTCGTGAATGTCTTCAAACGTATCATGAATGCCGTCGAAAGTCTTTTGAACGTCTCTAAAACGTCGTCGAACCCCACATCGATGTCTTCAAACGTATTATGAATATTGTCAAAGATCTCTTGAATGTCTTCGAAAGTCTCTGAACGTCTTCACACCTCTCGCGAATGTCTCTGAAAGTCTCTTAAGCGTCTTCAAACCCCTCATGAATGTCTTCAAACGTATTATAAGTGTCGTCGAAAGTCTTTTAAACGTCTTCGAACCCCTCGTCAATGTCTTTGAAAGTCTCTCAAGTCTTCAAAGACATTTGTCTTTGAACCCCTCATGAATGTCTTCAAACGTATTATGAATGGTGTCGAAAGTATCTTGAACGTCTTCGAACCCCTCATGAATGTCTTTAAACGTATCATGAAAGTCGTCGAAAGTCTCTTGAACGTCTTCGAAACTCTCGTGTATGCCTTTGAAAGTCTCTCAAGCGTCTTCGAACCCCTCATCGATGTCTTCAAACGTATTATGAATATTGTCAAAGAGCTCTTGAATGTCTTCGAAAGTCTCTGAACGTCTTCAAACTCTTCGTAAATGTCTTTGAAAGTCTCTATAACATCGTCGAACCTCTCATCCATGTCTTCGAACGTATTATGAATATTGTCAAAGATCTCTTGAATATCTTCGAAGGTCTCTGAACGTCTTCGTACCTCTCGTGAATGTCTTTGAAAATCTCTTAAGCGTCTTCGAACCCCTCATGAATGTCTTCAAACGTATTATGAACGAATTCGAAAGTTTTTGAACATCTTCCAACCCCTCGTGAATGTCTGAAAGCCTCTTACACGTATTCGAACCCCTCATCGATGTGTTCAAACACATTCCGAATATCGTCACAGATCTCTTGAACGTCTTCGAACCTCTCGCGAATGTCTCTGAAAGTCTCTTGAACGTATTCGAAACCCTCGTGAATGCCTTTGAAAGTCTCTCAAGCGTCTGAGAACCCCTCATGAATGTCTCTAAAAGTCTCTTGAACGTATTCGAAAGTCTCTTGAACGTCTTCAGACGTATTATGAGTGTCGTCAGAAGTCCTCTAAACGTCTTAAAACCACTCCTGAATGTCTTTGAAGGCCTCTCTTAAGCGTTTTCGAACTCCTCATGAATGTACTCAAACGTATCATGAATGTCGTCGAAAGTCTCTGAACGTCTTCGCACCTCTCGCGAATGTCTCTGAAAGTCTCTTGAACGTCTTCGAAACCCTCGTGAATGCCTTTGAAAGTCTCTTAAGCGTCTTCGAACCCCTCATGAATGTCTCTGAAAGTCTCTTGAACGTATTCGAAAGTCTTGTGAATGTCTTCGGAAGTCTCTGAATGTCTTCGCACCTCTCGCGAATGTCTCTGAAAGTCTCTTGAACGTATTCGAAAGTCTTTTAAACGTCTTCAAACCCCTCGTTAATGTCTTTGAAAGTCTCTCAAGCGTCTCCGAACCCCTCATGAATGTCTTCAAACGTATTATGAATGTCGTCGAAAGTCTCTTGAACGTCTTCGAAACTCTCGTGAATGCCTTTGAAGTCTCTCAAGCGTCTTCGAACCCCTCATCGATGTCTTCAAACGTATTATGAATATTGTCAAAGATCTCTTGAATGTCTTCGAAGGTCTCTGAACGTCTTCGCACCTCTCGCGAATGTCTCTGAAAGTCTCTTGAACGTATTTGAAAGTCCCTTTAACGTCTTCAAACGTATTATGAGTGTCGTCGAAAGTCTTTTAAACGTCTTCGAACCCCTCGTGAATGTCTTTGAAAGTCTCTCTTAAGCGTCTTCGAACCCCTTATGAATGTCTTCAACCGTATTATGAATGCTATCAAAATTCTCTTGAACGTCTTCGAACGCCTCGTGAATGTCTTTGAAAGTCTCTCAAGCGTCTTGGAACCCCTTATGAATGTCTTCAAACGTATCATGAATGTCGTCGAATGTCTCTTGAACGTCTTCAAGCCCCTCGTGAATGTCTTTGAAAGTCTCTAAACCGTCGTCGAACCCCTCATCGATGTCTTCAAACGTATTATGAATATTGTCAAAGATCTCTTGAATGTCTTCGAAAGTCTCTGAACGTCTTCGCACCTCTTGCGAATGTCTCTGAAAGTCTCTTGAACGTATTCGAAAGTCTCTTGGACGTCTTCGAAACCCTCGTGAATGCCTTTGAAAGTCTCTCAAGCGCCTTCGAACCCCACAAGAATGCCTTCAAACGTATTATGAATGTCGTCAAAAGGTTCTTCAACGGATTCGAAAGTTTCTTGAACGTTCTCAAACCCCACGTGAATGTCTTTGAAAGTCTCTAAAACATCTTCGAACCCCTCATCGATGTCTTCAAACGTATTATGAATATCGTCAAAGATCTCTTGAATGTCTCACGAACATCTTCACGCGTCTCATGAACGTCGTAGAAAGTCTCTTGAAACTCTTTGAACCCCTCATGCATGTCTTCAAACGCCTTATGAATGTTTTCGAACGTCTCTTGAATGTCTTCAAACGTTTTATATATGTCTTCGGACAAACCCCTCGCGAATGTCTTTGAAAGTCTCTCTTAAGCATCTTCGAACCCCTCATGAATGTCTTCAAACGTATTATGATTGTCGTCAAATGTCTGTTGAACGAATTCGACAGTTTTTTGAACATCTTCCAATCCCCGCGTGAATGTCTTTGAAAGTCTCTTAAACGTCTTCGAACCCCTCATCGATGTCTTCAAACATATTATGAATATCGTCACAGATCTTTTGAACGTCTTCGAACCTCTCATGAAAGTCTTTAAACGTTTTCGAAAGTCTCTTGAAGGTCTCACGAACATCTTCAAACGTCTCATGACGTTGTAGAAAGTCTTTTGAAACTCTTTGAACCCCTCATGCATGTCTTCAAACGCCTTATGAATGTTTTCGAACGTCTCTTGAATGTCTTCGAACATCTTATGAATGTCTTCGGAAGTTTCTGGAACGTCTCACGAAGAGTACAATCCAATCAGTGATGGAGTTAAAAAAAATGGTGTAAATTCATGCCGATGATTCTCATCCACTTCGGTCAACATGGAGCTTATCGTCGATGTGCAGGGCTTCAAGAGACCCGTCAACGAATTTGTCCTGAAGGAGATGTCTATCGTCAAACTCGATGAGAAGAATGCTGAACCGCTGACGCTCACCTTCGATGCACCAGTTGCATGGGACTCTACCGGCCAAGTACAAAATGACAAACAAGTGGCTGGAACGCAATTTCCATGGATTACGATGGGATCACAATGGCATACCATACGAGGCAGCTAGAAAGATAATTCGAGAACTCTTGCATGGAGATCCTATCATCTATGCCAAGGGATTTGAGAAATGCGCATGGCTATCAAGATTCACAGATCCTGCGACAAACGTCATCGACTTGGAGACTCTGGACTGTCCATCGCTGCAGAAGCTGCCGAAAATCAAAAACGCCAAATGTCCCCATCATCCCTTCAACACGAACTGCGCCCATGAGAATGTGAAATCGGTGAAAAGCTGGTTGAGCGTATACGAAGCGTGAGCGAGGGATTCTTTTGAAGGAATAAAAAACATTTCGATGAAAATATATGTGATTTGTATTCTTTATTCTACGGTGAAAACCTCCATCATTTACAATTCGATCAAACATATATATATTTTTCATAGTCAACACTAAGCGTCGAAAACGATGGTAAGACGACTGTGGTGCAAACAGTTCGATGATGGTGTCCCAACGAATTTAGTCTTTTTTTTCCGCCTCAGAGACGATGGAACGCTGTTGTATTCCCCGCAACTGCATGTACCCATTTGTGCGCCAGTTGCAGCATACGCTCGATGATGCGGCCAGCCGTTCGATGATGGTGTTCCAACGAATTTTTTTCCCCGTCCACCATGTTCAGAGACGACGGAACTCAACACTGTTGTATTTTCCACCAATATACTGCATGCAGAGTTGACCATCGCGTGCCACTTACAGCATACCCTCGAACATTGTCGGATCTTGGTCGAAGACCTTTACAAGTCGCGCCGGTAAAAAGACAGAGAACTCATCCGCGATGTCTGCGATGTAGCGTTTCCCAAATTTGGTTTTGTACGGCCCTTATGTCGGAGATTAGTCGTTCCGACTTAACGGGGAGTTCTGACAGCTTCTTCGTTGGGAGGAATTCCGGCCGACTTTGTTGATACTCGAGAGATCCATTTCCCCGCACTTTCAAAGTTCTTTTTATATGTTGATGGTGCAGTGGAATAGTGCAGTCTGAGCTTGGTCCATGTAATTATGCTCCCTCGTAAGCCTGCCACTCAGTTTTTCAAACTTCTCCCCTCTTTTCCAATCGTGAAAAACCGGTTCGAACACGTTTGAAGAACCGTGGAGAATTTTCCCCAAGACATTTTTTCACGCTCCCGAAAAACAGGTTCAAACACGTTTGAAGAACCCCGCACGTGGAGAATTTTCACAGCATTTTTTACACTCCCGACGTTGAGGCAGAGGGCCATCGATGTGATCATTCATCTGTGGCGTATGCTCCAAGCATGGAAGATATGATATCACTTCACTGTCATTTCGATGATGTTCTGGCAAACGATCCCACAATAAGCCAACATATTTACCCCAATATTTTAGGAGCAAGACCTTTGGAACCTGTTCGAGCTCGTTTTTGGTCAAGTCCAGGGGGTGCTTGGCCGGATGCACTGCGTACATACTCGCACATGCGAACATCTTGACGTTATCTTTCGGAATGGGGACCTCGACTTTTCAAGAGCTGCGCTCAAGCGGTCTATCCACGGTCACAGTCTATGATCTCTACAGATTATATTTTTTTTTTCCGAGGAACTTGTCAGGACCTGTTTCGAGTGTCGGCGAGCTTTGAGACGCCCTTCATGTGGCGCCTAGCGTTGTCATATTACGGAAAATTTTCCGACCCATATATGGTTGTCACACACGCACGCACGCACGCACGCTTTTCCAAGAAACCTGTCAGGACCTGTCTCGAGTGTCGGCGAGCTTTGAGACGGGGCGGATGCCGACATCTTGACATTGTCTTTCGGAATTGAAACAGCTACATGTTATAAATATTGGGCTTTGAAAGATCGCCCTTCACACGCACACACACACACACACACACACACACACACACACACACACACACACACACACACACACACACACACACACAGAGAGAGAGAGAGAGAGAGAGAGAGAGAGAGAGAGAGAGAGAGAGAGATCGACGGCGGATCCCCCCCCCCCGACGCCGCCAGTCGCTCCACGGACCACATGCCCCCCCTCCACATAGGCCTCTCTGTAACGACACACGCGCCCGGCGACCTCCCCTCGACCCGGTGACCTCCGTTTGAGTTAGAACCGCTACAGTTACTCTACTTGTGACATCAGAATCACCTTGTACGTCTTCAGTGCCGCAATTGGTCGACATGAAATCGAGAGGTGGACTGATTCACGCTAATGCAAGATTCTTTAACCTCATTCGTCACTTCGAAACCTGATTTGCCAAATATGCGTCCCGCCAAGATGTTTTTAATGCCACATTGAAAGATGTCATGTCATCTTATGAATTTTCCTTTCCTTGCACAGAGCATGCATAGGAAATTGTATCATATGCCATAGTGTATTATATACGCTTACGGATGAGGCAAAATGCCCATCAAGAAAATTTCAAATTAACGAAGAAATTCGTGGTGAAAAAAAGCTATCAAAACTTAAAAATCAATAAAGCTTAAATAATCTTTTAGAACCCAGTGTATTTTATTTTTTCCTCTCCTTACCGTCATTTCACGATCGGTTGGAAAATAAAAACTTGTTTACATTGAAAAATGATAATTCGCATATTTGCCCCTAATCCTAATAAATTGTGAGAAAAAAACGATAATAGACACTTACCTCTTTGATGATACCCTGGACAACTGCGTCACTATAACGAATTAGCTTTAAAATGCCTGAGCTGGAATTAAAATTTAGCTGGATGACGCAATCATCTAAATATTGATATAAATTCGTAAAATCACAAGGAAAAAAGTGTACCTACAGCGGAAGCTACTTACTTACATCAATAAACACCCAAAATAAAATACAGCGCAAAATGAACAGATATGTGCTGGTATGAATGAATGTATTCAAAAAGTTTTCAGTTTTTTTTTAAATGAAAGTAGTCATCTTTTTTTTAATCTACACATTATTTTTTATTGGTTTGGTATATTATGCAGTTTACACGATAGTACGGTAAATTAAGTTAGGGCAAACGGCGCATGCGTTGCGGTCAGGAGGGAAAAGGGCACAAGAGCTATTTCTCTCTTCGTCGCACCACTACTTCCCCTTGCCGTCACGCACCAAACGGCAGAAATCGGAATAAAAAGCAAAACATCTAAGGGTGCCTACCCCCACTACCGCCGTTGTCGGACCTGTATGTAAGACCGTCATGGTAACTAACCAAGCAAGCATCGTGTAAAGCCAATATAGCAAAGGAGCCATCACCGCGCCCAGCGCCATATCCAACTTTGAACCCAGCGGCAAGATCCAAGGAGCAATCTAGCAGCAAAACAAGCGTCGTGTACACCGGGCTTTATTTGGCTAGTATTAACACGATCCCCACTACTTGTATTTTTCCCCGGGAGCAAAGATTTCAACGTTCAAAGCATTTCCCTAGTGGATTGGGAGACCTGAGAAAAAGACCAAAAATTGGTCAAAATGATCATATTTCGGTCACGGTCATTTTCTACCCTTTTTGAACCGAAAAAAGTGACTGAACAGTGACCGAACACTGTTTTTTTAGGTTAGTCACTTGACCGTTATTTTTCGGTTTTCGGTCACTGTAATAAAAGTGAGGCTAGTTACTTGACACTTGAGGTGTTTCATCCGATTTTCCATCTGTAAATGAGAAAGGAAATAATTATTATATGTTGACAAGAATGAAAAGAAATATACATTCTTTTCTTGCAATTATTGCTATTTCTTGTAGCACGTTACAGTATATATGTACGCCACATGTGTGTTCCACGCTGCTGCTGCTTTGTAAACAAAATGAAATTAAAATATTGTAAAGAAAAAAGTATGTGCATGTGCACTACATTATACATATATGTTATAATATCCTTTGCACTGAGTATTCACTTTATATAAATAATAGATAAGTGTATTCCACGTGGTGTACTCTCGGTTCTCGGCAATCCTCGCCACCCCGCCGAGGAGTCCTCGATAGAGTAGATCATGGAGACTAGAGGTAAAGGAGCCCGAACGCACTGTTGGAGAAATGGTCTGAAAAAGTGATGACGGCAACGACTTACACCACCTACCGCGTGGCGGCGCCTCTACTGCGGCGATACCGAAAACGCCGGGAAACACGGTGATTCGAAATAGTTTGTCGTACATTTTTTCTATAAAATTGATGAGTTGTATTGATATGCTTTTGTTCATAGTTATGAAATGTCAATATATCAGTCATTTGTCCATTTGGAGCCGATCGATACTGCAAATGTTTTATTTTTATTCGGTGACATGAGCGATTAAATAACCATAACGCAACCTAACCCCTAATGCAACCCAACCAAATCCTAATCGCTTATTCGATTTCAAAGAGAAATATTTGTTTAAGTCACGACAAACATTTTGTTATTGTAATATGCAGGTTGAATAAATTGAACTGGCGTCTAATTTCCACGCTGCAAGCTAGTATAATGGTTGAAATTGAAAATATGTATTGTTTATTAATTTTGTTCATATTTCAACTCGAAATATGCACATTAATCCCTCACTGCAATAGAAATTACGCCGGCTTCGAGCGTGGAAAAAAAAACATCACATAAGGCGCCATAACCTCAATTTATTTAACCGGCAAATTATAATAACAAAATATTACCCCAAATGTCATTAGATATGTAAAAAAAATGCCTTCTCCTTACCAGTACGTTATCTTTTACGAGGTAACGAGTCACAATATTTTGCAGGAGAACTTTTTTCACTTTATTGACACTTTATACACACGCGAAAGAAATACACCGCGAATAAAGACGTATAAAACGGAAACAAAACTCAGAGCTCACTTCGTTATATGACCAACGCGAAACTTCACAGCGGTATCTTTGGAACAAGAGCGCTACCGTGGCTGAATTTCAAACTAGGAAATATCATCGCTTTTACACAGGGAGGCTAGAGTGGGAGGAGTCCGATCTCTTATGGGGAGACTTGAAAAAAGGGGCTACAAAAATGTGGTCAAACTGGGATGGTGCCGCTATTGCTAAGACCTCGAGAAGTGAGCTGCGTGTGACAGAGACGGAACAAGTAAATCATGGAGGCTAGAGTGGGAGGAGGCCGATCTGTGCATTTCAAAGTGGCTACAAAAATGTGGTCAAACAGGGATGGTGCCACTATCTCTAAGACCTCGAGAAGTAAGCTGAGTATCGATGTCGTGTAAGAGGGATAGAAGAGGATCGAATACGCATCCCAGCAAGCAGTGCAGCGAGATCGCGCGCGAAAGTTACCCCCTCTCTGGTCTCATACGCGCAGTGGCGTACCTAGGGTGGGGCAAGTAGGGCACGTGCCCTGGGCGCTATTCGAAGGGGGGCGCAGAATTCGCAAATGATCAAACCTAAAAATGAAAATAAACCAACAACATAATTGATATTCAAATAATCTCGTGATTCCTACGCGTGGTGTGCTTTCGCAAACGAGCGCGAGAGGGAATGAGTGGTACGACGACGGCCACCGCGCCGGGCGGCTCAGGCACCCGAAGCGAAACTTCGACACAGCCCCGGCTTGAGTCGGTAGAGCAGAACCGGCGCGAGCTACCGCTACCCACCGGTAGACAACATTGTCACGCGCCTCCAGAAGGCCTCGACGGACCTCGAGTGCGAGCAGGGGGCTGGCATCTTTCAGAATTTTTGCTACGCAAAATATCCTCTGTTTGTAGTGTCCTACTCTGCCACTGAGCAGCGCTAGTTGTTCTCGAACAATTCTGATGCGCGCGCAGGAGCTATGTTTATATACACACATGCACACATATAATTCGAAGACTTTCCATAGCTTCGAATGCGAGGATCGGCTAGTATGGTGAAAATGCACCTTTTCAGGATTACGCGGGTACCCTGAGGTACAACCGTGCACAACAGATGGCATTAGCGCACGAGTATTAGTAATTTCGGTAATTTCATCAATTCCGCACGGCGGCTTAAACTCCAAACGTCAAAATAGTCGTTTTCGGCGTCTGGGTACTTAAGTACGCCGTGCGTGCCTCGCGTCTGCGCAATAAGAATACTGTCAGTGAGGTCACTAGCGCCACAGGGAGAGGTGGACCTAAATAAAGCGGTCAAAAAGCGTAGCATTTTTATACAGGGTGGGCCATCTATTGGTACGTTTTTAAAAATGCGATCAAAAGAGTATGCATTGATATTTTTTATTCATTTTTTTGTTGTTGTAAAGCTAAAAGTATCCCCGTCAAGAATGAAAAACGATTTCGTTCATGTGGCTCCCTCTACTGGCCTTACAGTATGCCATTCGGTCACCCCAATTAGTAATGACATTTTGAACTACCTCGGCGCCAATTTCACTCAAAACAGTCGTAATGTTGTTTTTCAAAGCTGGAATTGTCTCTGGATTATCCGCATAACATCGGTCTTTAACGGCACCCCACAGGAAGAAGTCCAGCGGTGTCAAATCGCAGCTACGCGCAGGCCAATTGACATCTCCTGAACGGCTGATTATGCGGTTGTTAAACTTGGTGCGCAGAAGGTCGATCGTAAGTCGGCTTGTATGGCATGTGGCGCCATCTTGTTGAAACCAAAGGTCGTCCACATTCATAGCGTCGATTTTAGGCCATAAAAAGTTGGTCAACATGGCTCTGTAGCGTTCGCCATTGACGGTAACGGCGTTCCCAGCATCATTTTCGAAGAAAAATGAAGCCTCAATATTCTCGGGTGTGCGCACTGTCCGAGCTCTGGGACCACTTCTGTCATCCACTAACATCCCTTTCTCACGAACTTTCTTCACCAATTTGCGTATAGCGCCTTCGGTGGGTGCTTTATCACGACCCATATTTCTTTTCAAAATTCGCACAGTTTCGGCGACACAGCACTGACTTTGAAAATAAGTTTTTAAAATTTCAAAACGCTCTTCAAGAGAAAACATGTTGTTTCGTGCCGCGGACGGTATGGCTAATGAGCTGTAAAAATTTCGGGTCTGTAGCTCGTTTGCCGTTGTCATACGACGAAATTCAAAAACGTACCAACAGATGGCCCACCCTGTATACGGTAAGGGTTAGGAGGTGCCAGCCGCCTGAGTGCAAGTACGTATACGTACATACATAACACGGGAAATTAGGAGATGAGCGCGTCGCAAGAATTCGCGGGAACTAAACTACACGAATCTCGCACGACATTGTCGGTGTTTCGCTTCGGGTGCCGTTCTGTCTTAATTCTTTCACTCGCGCAGTTATTGGCTCATATGACTGGCGTGGCGCAGTTGTGTGTTTTGTTTGCATGGGTCGCGAGCGAACGTGAAGCTACTTGATTTGATAAATTGTTTAACTGTCAAAGATAGTGCTTTGAACATAAATATTGGACTAATTTTTACGGTAGGTACCTACATACATTAATTTATTGAATTTCTATTTTCTACACTAGGTAGACATGACATAAACACTCGTAAATGACATGACCTCGAATTTTCTCGAAGTTCTCTACCGCAATTGGTTAATAAAATTTACTTAGCACGTTTAGAAAGAGACTGCGCGGAAATAAATTTCGCACTTTATAACTATCATGGGGATAAGGTTGATTATGAGTTTATTTATTGGTTCGGGTATCATCGCCGATCGTCTTTTAGTCCTTGCGCGAACGAAGACTGACACGCCATGTTTTTCGACCATCAGCTTCGACCTACACCCCTATACAATATATATAGCCCTAACCCAAGCTTTATGCAGCTAATTGTCTGTTGGGACACAACACAACCCCTTTTTTATTTGAAAAAATACCTATATTTGTTTGTTCATTTCAGGTGATTTGATTGTTTTCAAAGAATGTTTTCAAAGAAAAAAGAATGTTGGGCTGCAGGACGGAAAAGACGAAAGTTGCAGGAGGAAGCAGTCCAAAAATCCAGTAAGTATTTCAAGAAGTATCTTGAAAAGTCCTCTACAGGAAGTCCGACGTGTTCTGAGGAATTGCCTACATCGACATGCATAATAGAACCGAAAGTATCCAACACTAATTCAGCACAAGAAAAGGAGGATATCAATTTAGATAATTCTGAGTGTGACGAGATCAAGAGCAGTGAGGCTACGAGTTCTAAGGCTACTGAAGAATTTGAAGAAAACA
Source organism: Ophion slaviceki (assembly GCA_944452715.1). Taxonomy (NCBI): domain Eukaryota; kingdom Metazoa; phylum Arthropoda; class Insecta; order Hymenoptera; family Ichneumonidae; genus Ophion; species Ophion slaviceki. The sequence goes on along the minus strand of OX101792.1, from coordinate 32,065,355 downwards.
TTAGTATTTCAGAAGGAGGAAAAGTTTGTGGGGGTGATATGGTGGATGACGTCGAAAACTAGACTACTGTCATACCAGAAGTAATTAAACAGCATGATATTGGACTTCTACCCTTCGATAAAAAAACTGGAAAACCAATTCTGTCAGATGGTTTGAAAACAGAAATAATCAAAATGGGATCAAAAGATTTTCAAAACACTGAGGTTCCTTTCCTACCAACAAATAACCGCTGTATGAACAAAAGTTGGTTTAAGAAGAAACTGGGAAATCGCGGTGAAGAAGTGACTCGCTCATGGCTAGTCTATTCGCCGTCTAAAAAATCTGCTTTTTGCATCTGTTGTCTTATTTCTTCACAATTAGATAATCAATCTTCATTAGAGCACGAAGATGGATTCACCCACTGGAAAGCACCTGAAAGGCTCACTGCACATGAAAATGCGAAGAACCATCGTGAGTGTTTCGCAAAGTGGAAAGAAATGGAAAGAAATTTTGCAGCGAATAGAGGGATTATTGACGCTGAACTTCAAACCCAGATCGAAACAGAAAAACAAAAATGGCGTAATGTATTAAAGAGAATCCTTCACTGCATCAAATTTCTTGCCACTCAAAATCTTGCATTACGAGGTCACAGGGAGTCACTTACTACATGCGATAGATTCGAATCCAATAATGTTGGTAATTTCCTTGGATTAATAAAGCTCCTGGCCGTATTTGACCCCATCATGAATAACCATCTCACTCAAGTTACAAATCATCCTGGAACCACCTCTTACTTTTCACCTGGGGTGCAAAATGAGTTCATTCATCTGATGGCGATCACTGTTCGCCAAAGTTTATTGCGAAGCATTCGCAAATCAAAATACTATGGTCTCATGTTTGACTCGACTCCTGATCAGGCACATCGTGAGCAGATGTCAGAAGTAGTGAGATACGTAGAAGTTGATTTTGATAGGAAATCAGTTCGCGTTAGAGAGTCTTTCCTTGGGGTCATCCAGATAAGTCAAAAGGACGCTGGAAGCTTAGTTGATGAAATCCTCAAACAGCTAGAAAAAGACGATATGGATCTACAGGATTGTCGTTCACAATGTTATGATAACGCAGCTGTGATGGCTGGGCACCGGACTGGTGTTCACAAAAGAATAAGCGAAAAGAATAATCTGGCGATATTTGTGAATTGCGATAATCATTCACTCAATTTGGTTGGTGTACATGCAGCCAAGCAGGATACTACAATGGTCACGTTTTTCGGAACTATTGAAGCTCTCTACGTATTTTTTTCTCATTCCACTCAGCGCTGGCAAAAACTCAAGAACTCCGTGCCTGTGGTTGTAAAATCAGAGTCTGAAACAAGATGGAGTGCAAGGGTTGATGCTGTTAAGCCAGTTAACAAATATCTTGAAGATATCCTGAAACTTCTCCAAGACATGACAGACGATGGCAATCAAACTAGTGAAACAAGAAGTGAGGCAGGGCTTCTATATAATCGCATGTTGTCCTACGATTTTCGGACATTATTAGGATTTTGGAACAATATACTCGCTTCTATTGACCGTGTTCAAAAGCGGCTCCAGGATCCTAGTATGAACTTTCATAATGCTGCCTTAGATATAAAAGCCCTCCGAGACTATTTTTCGAATGAAAGAGAGAAGTTGGTTCATGATGCAATCGAGAAAGGTTTCAATCTTCGTCAGGAATGGGATGTAGTGACTGAAAGGCGTCAAAGGCGAAAAAAGCGGATGGCTGGAGAGAATGCGATGGACGCTGGGTTAACTGCTAAGGAAGAAATAGAACGAGTGATGAAGGGATCGCTGGATCGTATTGTATGTGAAGTGAGCGTAAGGTTCACTCGTCTGCAGGAAACCGACGACAAATTTGGATTTCTCCTAGATATTAAAAAACTGTGTTACGGCACCGACGGCGGCGACGACTTAAGAAAAAAATCTGAACAATTTGGAGATTTCTATGGTTATGATGTCAACGGAGAACAGTTATACGAAGAAATATTGGATGTTCGAATGCTAATATGCGCAAGAAAAGAGGTAAACATAATGAGACCTGAAGAACTTCTTGAATTCATTGTTCAGTACGGAGATGAGAGCGTCTTTCCGAATTTGCGCATTTCAATTCAGATTATGATTACGATTGCAATATCCATCGCAAGTTGCGAGCGATCTTTCAGTAAGCTAAAACTAATACTTTCGTACTTAAGGGCTACAATGGGTCAAAAAAGGTTATGCGACCTAGCTTTGCTCAGTGTAGAGCGAGAAGAAACCGAAGAAACAGATTTCGAAAATATTATAAATTTATTTGCGTCGCTGAAGGCAAGAAAGGTGCAATTTTAAGTTTAAGACTACTCTAAGTGCAGTTTGACGGACTTATTCTCGTTCTAAAACAGGAAATAAAAATGTTTTGTAAGATTTATGACTGTGTCATTTAGTGTATCTATTTATTTTATATTTAGATAATTTATGAAGGGGCGCAACTTCGATGCTTGCCCTAGGCGCCATTTCCGATTGGTACGCCCCTGCATACGCGCCCATCACACAATCATTATAGTGTGTGTCCGTGAGCGAGCGACGCTCGGAAATCTTCGGAAAGAGCCGAGCGCGCCGAAGTTTCCCGACCGCGCCTTCGGCAGCTACAACAATCGTGGACGCCGATCTCGTTCATGTGCGGCCAACCCGAAACGATGGCTTCGAGGGAAAAAGTAATCTGAGCACGACTCGCGCGTGACGTCACCCGACGGAACGCGCGAGGCTTTTAGATGATTTCAATGCCTATTTAGCTGTTGATTCTCTGCGTTATCAATGTATACAAAAAAATGTATCGCGCACCCTGATCGCTTATTTTTTTATTTTATACGTTAATTTAAATATAATTATGAATCCAAATTACAACTTATTTAACTTCTAAAAAACAGTTTACGCTTTACTCATACCCGTCCTTATGCCAAATAAATTATAATTAATAAAAGTAAGCGGAAATATATTTATATTCGTATTATTATATTAATTCTCATACTTTCATCAAGCGATAAAGCATTATCCCCAAAAACAAGCCAATCAACGATCCGGCCGCGAATCGTAAGTACCAGAAAGTGCATATTCTACAAGCGATGGGATGGTCCCGTTGGTAGCGTTCCTGGTTTCGGTCCGCAGGGGCGCAGGATCGTTCCCCGCGCTCAGTGCTTCTTTTTTAAATTATTATTACTATTAATTCTTCTTTGATTAGTTATTTTTCTTAGTTATCATTATTATTTTAATTAGTTATCTTTTAGTGTCGAAAAATTTATCGCGCACTCCGACCGCTTATTTTATTAGTTTGTACGTTAATTTGAATGTAATAATAAATCTAAATTACAACTTATGTATCCTCTAAAAAATTGTTTGCACTTTACTCACACCCGTCTCTATGCCAAATAAATTGTAATTCATAAAACTAAGCGGAAATATATTTATAGTCGTATTATTATATTCATTCTCGTAAGTTACGATTCGCGGCCGGATGGATGTGGCTTGTTTTTAGGGATAATGCTTTATCGCTTGATAATAGTTATGAGAATGAATATAATAATGCGAATATAAATATATTTCCGCTTACTTTTATGAATTACAATTTATTTGGCATAGGGACGGGTGTGAGTAAAGCGCAAACAATTTTTTAGAAGATAAATAAGTTGTAATTTAGATTTATTATTACATTTAAATTAATGTACAAACTAATCAAATTAGCGGTCGGAGTGCGCGATAAATTTTTCGACACTAAAAGATAACTAATTAAAATAATAATGATAACTAATAAAAATAACTAATCAAATAATAATTAATGGTAATCATAATTTAAAAAAATGCACTGAGCGCGGGGAACGATCCCGCGCCCCTGCGGACCGAAGCCAGGAACGCTACCAACGGGACCATCCCATTGCTTGTAGAATATGCACTTTCTGGTAGTGACGATTCGCGGCCGGATGGATGATTCGCTTGTTTTTGGGGATAATGCTTTATCGCTTGATGAAAGTATGAGAATTAATATTATAATACGAATATGAATATATTTCCGCTTACTTTTATGAATTATAATTTATTTGGCATAAGGACGGGTGTGAGTAAAGCGTAAACAATTTTTTAGAAGATAAATAAGTTGTAGTTTGGATTTATTATTATATTTAAATTAACGTATAAACTAAAAAAATTAGCGATCAGGGTGCCCGATACATTTTTTTGTATACATTGACAACATAGAGAATCAAGAGCTAAATAAGCATTGAAATCATCTAAAAGCCTCGCGCGTTCCGTCAAGTGACGTCACGCGCGAGTCGTGCTCAGATTGCTTTTTCCCTCGAAGCCTTCGTTTCGGCTTGGCTGCACATGAACGTACTCAGCGTCCATGTGTTCCCCTGTAGCTTCGGTGTAGCAGCCGAAGGCGCGGTCGGGAAACTTCGGCGCGCTCGGCTCTTTCCGAAGATGTCCGAGCGTCGCTCGCTCACGGACACGCGCTACTATAATTGTATGGGCGCGTAAGAGACCAGAGAGGGGGTAACTTTTGCGCGCGATCTGGCTATATATCATTTTGCATCTCTCTCGCACGCAGCCTACTTCTCAAGTATCATGCTGCCTTATGCACAGTTCACTTCTCATTATTTACTTCAGGGAGGCTAGAGTGGGAGGAGTCCGATCTCTTATGGAGAGACTTGAAAAAAGTGGCTACAAAAATATGGTCCTACCGGGATGGCGCCACTATCTCTACAATCTCGAGACACGAGCTGGGTGTGACAGAGACGGAACAAGTAAATAATGAGAAGTGAGCTGCAGTGCAGCCAGATCGCGCGCAAAAGTTACCCCCTCTGTAGTCTCTTGCGCGCCCATCACAATCGTAGTAACGCGTGTCCGTGAGCGAGCGACGCTCGGACGTCTTCGGAAAGAGCCGAGCGCCATCGAAGTTTCCCGACCGCGCCTTCGGCAGCTACACCAATACATGGACACTGAGCACCTTCATGTGCGGCCAAGCCGAAACGAAGGCTTCGAGGGAAAAAGCAATCTGAGCACGACTCGCGCGTGACGTCACCCGACGGCACGAGCGAGGCTTTTAGATGATTTCAATGCTTATTTAGCTCTTGATTCTCTGCGTTATAATGTATACAAAAAAATGTATCGCACACTCTGATCGCTTATTTTTTTAGTTTATACGTTAATTTAAATATAATAATAAATCTAAATTACAACTTATCTATCTTCTAAAATATTGTTTACGCTTTACTCACACCCGTCCTTACGCCAAATAAATTATAATTCATAAAATTAAGCGGACATATATTTATATTCGTATTATTATATTAATTCTCATAGCTCTCATATCAAAACTCTCATATGAAAAACACAAAAAAAAACTTCAAAACCTTAGATTTCAACGAACCTTCACATTTTCAATCATGACGAATTTTTAAGAACAATATCATCACAAACACATCTGAACCAAAACAATATACATTACCTAAATTATCAAAACATAAATCAAACAACACAAAATCACAACATCTTATACTCAACGCTTACTAATAGACAACACGACACAAATAATAATCTTTCCACTGATCCTCTGAATAATATAAATTCGACAATCACATTAAATAAAACGAAAGAATGGCTTATAAATCTCTCCAACATTGATATTCCGCTACACATTTCCACATTGTTGTCTCTAGGTGAAAAGTTTTGTTTTCCTTACCTCAAACTCTCAAACATAAAAACTCATATCCACAAATCGATCTCCGAACTTGAGTTCAAATTAGATTCTTTACTCGACAAACCTAGACAAATCGAAATTAGAACCAGATTCACTAAAATCTTAAACAAAATAAATATTCCAACATCATTTCCCAACACTAATCAAATTATCAAACACACGTCCTCATTCTTAAAAAACAATCCTCAACTTTTAGTTACACGAGCTGACAAAGGAAATTCAACAGTCATTCTTAACAAATCAGATTATATTACAAAAACTCATAATTTACTCGCAGATTCCTCAACTTACAAATTAACAAATAGAAATCCCATCAACACTCTACAAAAAGGCATTAACAATATTCTCTCCAGATGGAAAACCCTAAAATTCATTGATGAAACAAAATACAAATACTCAAAAGCTAAAAATTGCAACCTATCTCGTCTTTATTGTCTGCCAAAAATTCATAAAAATAATTATCCACTTTGTCCAATAGTATCATCAATAAATAGTCCAACACATAAACCAGCTCAATTTATACAATCTAAACTTTCTAAATTAATCAATACGACTAATTCACACGTCAAAGATAGTTTGGACCTAAAACATTCACATAATAACATCTCAATTCCACTCAACTACAAATTGGTCTCGTTTGATGTTGTTTCTCTCTATACCAACATCCCATTACAACTTGTTATTCAAAGCCTTCAAAGAAGATCAAATCTATTTTCAAAAACATCTCCTTTAAACGAAATAATTAAAGCCATAGAATACATCATGTTCTCAACTTTCTTTATATTTCAAAATAAAATTTACCAACAAATCTCAGGGTTACCAATGGGCTCACCTCTGGCTCCAATACTATCTAACATCGTTATGATTGATCTTCAAACAAATTGTCTGGAAAATCGCTTGTAGAATATGTGCACTTTCTGGTACTGACGATTCGCGGCCGGATGGATGATTGGTTCTTTTTGGGGATAATGCTTTATCGCTTGATGAAAGTATGAGAATTAATGAGTCAAAGATGTGTGCGGCCGTGTTGATGACAAGTTGCTAGTTGAAGATTCGGCTTCAGTCCGGCCAATAGAGGTTTTCCAAGGTCAGCGATGGAAATAAATGATGCTTATATAAAATTGTTTACGCTTTACTCATACCCGTCCTTATGCCAAATAAATTATAATTCAAAAAAGTAAGCGGAAATATATTTATATTCGTATTATTATATTAATTCTCATACTTTCATCAAGCGATAAATCATTATCCCCAAAAAGAAGCCAATCATCCATCCAGCCGCGAATCGTAAGTACCAGAAAGTGCACATATTCTACAAGCGATGAGATGGTCCGTTGGTAGCGTTCCTGGCTTCAGTCGGCAGGGGCCCCTAGTGCAAATTTTTCTCCAAATTTTTCATAATTTCTCATATTTTAGTCGTATTTGAGATTTTCGGAGAAAAAATGATTTAAAACAGATTCAAGTTGTGGTCTATTTCCCAAAAACACATTTTTTTTACTGGAAATTCATGATTCCTCATTTTTTCCCGGAAATTTCTCTTTTTCCTATTACCTGAGTGAATGGCTGCGAAAATATTCGGAGAAAATTTAGAGATGAAAAAAATTAGATTTTCGTAAAAAAAACTTATCATTTTTTTTTTCGGAACTTTTTCTTTTTCGTATTGAGTGAACGGCTGCGGAGATATTCAGAGAAAAGTTATAGATGAAAAAAATGAAATTTTCGCAAAAAAAACTTACATTTTTTTATCCCTCATAATTCTGAGAAATAATGAATTTCCGAAATGTTTGCAAACATTATTTTCCTTAAGGGGTAACACCACTGTAACGGCCTGCCACGAAGTGTTTTAGACAAATAATACTTGGGGTAATTATTAAGCATATATGAAGTATATTGCAAAAAAAAATTATGGGAAAATATTACAAAATGACGACACTGCAGCAAATTTTTCCGAGGCATGTTGAACTTGTATAACCCGTGCCAATTTTAGTATGGACAAAATATATTTTTTTTAAATCTAGATGAGTGTAGCTAGTGAACCACGTAGGGGATTTTAGAAATATTGATTTTTGAGTAATTGCCGAGTATTTGACTAAAAATGTTCATCTAGACCTAATAAAACAAAATTCTTTTTTTATATTAAAATTGGCACAGTTATACTGCGTGCCGCAGAGTTTCGACATGCTTCGGAAGAATTGCTGCAGTGTCGCCATTTTGTAATATTTTCAGATAAAAATTTCTAGCAATATACTTAAATATATGCTCAATAAATACCGCAAGTATTATTTGTTTATCACATTTTCTTCCGCCAAAAAAAATATCAAAAAATACGCTTCCTGTAAGGCCGTTACAGTGGTGTTACCCCATAAAGTCTCGATATAATTTCCAAGATTTTCCCGTGATCGTAATTAAAATGATGAAATATTCGGAAAAATTCGGAAAAATTTGAAAAAATTCGGAGAAATTCGGCGAAACTCGGATGTTTGCGTAAAAATCCGCAAAACTCAGAATTCTTCATATTTGTTCCAATTCATAGAAAAATTCGGAAAAATTTTCCGAAAAAACGATCACGGGAAAATCTTGGAAATTATATCGAGACTTTATGGGGTAACACCACTGTAACGGCCTTACAGGAAGCGTATTTTTTGATATTTTTTTTGGCGGACGAAAATGTGATAAACAAATAATACTTGCGGTATTTATTGAGCATATATTTAAGTATATTGCTAGAAATTTTTATCCGAAAATATTACAAAATGACGACACTGCAGCAATTCTTCCGAAGCATGACGAACCTCTGCGGCACGCAGATAACTGCCATTTTTAATTAAAAAAAACAGAATTTTGTTTCATTAAGTCTACATGAGTGTAGCTACTGAACCACGTAGGGGATTTTCGATAAGTTAGTTTAAACAATATTTATTAACAAATAAATGTCTTAAAAAACAAATTGAACATATTTAGTCAAATACCCGGCAATTACTCAAAAATCAATATTTCTAAAATTCCCTACGTGGTTCACTAGCTACACTCATCTAGATTTAATTTAAAAAAATATTTTGTCCAGATTAAAATTGGCACAAGTAATATTGCGCGACGCAGAGCACCTTAAGTTCAATATGTCTCGGAAGAATTTGCTGCAGTGTCGCAATTTTGTAATATTTTCCCATAACATTTTTTTGCAATATACTTCAATATATGCTTAATAATTACCCCAAGTATTATTTGTCTAAAACGCTTCGTGGCAGGCCGTTACAGTGGTGTTACCCCTTAAGGAAAATAATGTTTGCTCACATTTCGGAAATTCATTATTTCTCAGAATTATGAGGGATAAAAAATGTAATAAGTTTTTTTTACGAAAATCTCATTTTTTTTGTTATTGGTTTTTTCCTTACGTACACGCTTTTCGCGTTTGTTACCTATTCTTTCCCCTCATTGTGCCCGTTTCTTTCCTCTACTGTTTTGTACTCCTTTTTTCTCCATCTTTCTCCCTGTTCCCCCCTCTTGCGGCCGCAGCCGACGTCCCTCTCTGTATTATATTCATCATGAAATTTCTGTCATGGGTATAGGGAAACTGCGGAAAACGTACACCAATACAGCCGGTCATTGAGTTCGCCCCCCAGTCGTGGAACTAGTCTTATTTCGCCGCGAAATGGCGAAGATAAACATTTCACAACGAAATGTACGCGACTGGGATTCGAACGCTAACCACTAGACCATCGCACCGGTTAATAGGAAAAAGAAAAAGTTCCGGAAAAAAAATAATAACAATTTTTTACGAAAATCTCATTTTTTTCATCTTTAAATTTTCTCCGAATATCTTCGCAAGCGTTCACTCAGGTAATAGGAAAAAGGGAAATTTCCGGAAATAAATAACAATAAAAAGTTTTTTTTTACGAAAATCTCATTTTTTCTCATCGTTAACTTTTCTCCGAATATGTCCACAGCCGTTCACTCAGGGCATATGAAAAAGAGAAATTTCCGGGAAAAAAATGAGAAATCATGAATTTTCAGTAAAAAAAAATGTGTTTTTGGGAAATGGACCAGAACTTGAATATGTTTTAAATAATTTTTTCTCCGAAAATCTCAAATACGACTAAAATATGAGAAATTGTGAAAAATTTGGAGAAAAATTTGCACTAGGGACCCCTGCGGACCGAAGTCAGGAACGCTACCAACGGGACCATCTCATCGCTTGTAGAATATGTACACTTTCTGGTACTTAGGATTCGCGGCCGCATGGATGATTAGCTTTTTTTGGGGGATAATGCTTTATCGCTTGATGAAAGTATGAGAATTAATATAAATACGAATATAAATATATTTCCTCTTACTTTTATGAATTATAATTTATTTGACATAAGGACGGGTGTGAGTAAAGCGTAAACAATTTTATATAAGATAAATAAGTTGTAATTTAGATTTATTATTATATTTAAATTAACGTTTAAACTAAAAAAATAAGCGATCAGAGTGCGCGATACATTCTTTTATACATTAATACCGCAGGGAATCAAGAGCTAAATAAGCATTGAAATCATCTAAAAGCCTCCCGCGTGCCGTCGGGTGAAGTCACGCGCGAGTCGTGCTCAGATTGCTTTTTCCCTCGAAGCCTTCGTTTCGGCTTGGCCGCACATGAACGTGCTCAGCTTCCATGTGTTGGTGTAGCTGCCGAAGGCGCAGTCGGAAAACTTCGACCGTGCTCGACTCTTTCCGAAGACGTCCGAGCGTCGCTCGCTCACGGACACGCGCTACTATGATTGTGTGATGGGCGCGTAAGAGACTAGAGAAGGGGTAACTTTTACGCGCGATCTGGCTGCACTGTCTGGCTGCACTGTTTCCTGCTCGAGATTTTAGAGATAGTGGCGCCATCCCGGTCGGACCACATTTTTGTAGCCACTTTGAACAGAGATTAGTAGGGAGATGTACAACGCCCCCCTTTTCGGCGTGCCTCGGAAACGGCGCTAAATCGCGGCGGCGAGTTTGGGAATATGATTTTGTGTGCATCGCCTCTGTCGAGGTTGCAGATTCCCTTGTAGCCGTGCGAGTCGTGAGCACCGTTCAAGTCGATATCGCAGTCAGCGTGCACACGAATGGGTAGCTCGGTGGGGGAAAAGTCTCTGCCCCTCGCTCTAGTGCAGCGAGATCGCGCGTAAAAGTTACCCCCTCTCTAGTCTCTTACGCGCCCATCACACCATCGTAGTAGCGCGTGTCAGTGAACGAGCGATGCTCGGACATCTTCGGAAAGAGCCGAGCATGGTCGAAGTGTCCCAACGCGCCTTCGGCAGCTACACCAATACATGGACGCTGAACACGTTCATGTGCGGCCAAGCCGAAACGAAGGCTTCGAGGGAAAAAGCAATCTGAGCACGACTCGCGCGTGACGTCACCCATGGGCACGCGCGAGACTTTTAGATGATTTCAATGCTTATTTAACTCTTGATTCTTTGCGTTATTAATGTATACAAAAAAATGTGTCGCTTATTTTTTTAGTTTATACGTTAATTTAAATATAATAATAAATCTAAATCACAACTTATTTATCTTATATAAAATTGTTTACGCTTTACTTACATCCGTCCTCATGCCAAATAAATTATAATTCATAAAAGTAAGTGGAAATATATTGATATTCGTATTATTATATTAATTCTCATACTTTCATCAAGCGATAAAGCATTATCCCCAAAAACAAACCAATCATCCATCCGGCCGCGAATCGTAAGTACCAGAAAGTGCACGTATTCTACAAGCGATGAGACGGTCCCGTTGGTAGCGTTCCTGGCTTCGGTCCGCAGGGGCTCCCAGTGCAAATTTTTCTCCAAATTTTTCATAATTTCTTATATTTTAGTCACATTTGAGATTTTCGGAGAAAAAGTGATTTAAAACAGATTCAAGTACTGGTCTATTTCCCAAAAACTAATTTTTTTTTACTGAAAATTCATGATTTCTCATTTTTTTCCCGGAAATTTCTCTTTTTCCTATGACCTGAGTGAACGGCTGCGGAGATATTCGGAGAAAAGTTAAAGATGAAAAGAAAATGAGATTTTCGTTAAAAAAAACTTTTTATTATTATTTTTTTCCGGAAATTTCCCTTTTTCCTATTACCTGAGTAAACGGCTGCGAAGATATTCGGAGAAAATTTAAAGATGAAAAAAATGAAATTTTCGTAAAAAAACTTGATATAATTTTTTTTCCGGAACTTTTTCTTTTTCCTATTGAGTGAACGGCTGCGGAGATATCCGGAGAAAAATTGTAGATGAAAAAAAAAGATTTTCGTAAAAAAAACTTATTACAATTTTTTATCCCTCATAATTCTGAGAAATAATGAATTTCCGAAATTTTTGCAAACATTATTTTCCTTAAGGGGTAACACCACTGTAACGGCCTGCCACGAAGCGTTTCAGACAAATAATACTTGGGGTAATTATTAAGCATATATTGAAGTATATTGCAAAAATATTTTATGGGAAAATATTACAAAATGGCGACACTGCAGAAAATTCTTCCGAGGCATGTTGAACTTAAGGTGCTCTACGGCATGTAGTATAACTTGTGCCAATTTTAATCTGGACAAAATAATTTTTTTAAATCAAATCTAGATGAGTGTAGCTAGTGAACTACGTAGGAGATTTTAGAAATATTGATTTTTGAATGATTGCCGAGTATTTGACTAAAAATCTTCATTTAGACTTAATAAGGCAAAATTCTTTTTTTTTTTATTCAAATTGGCACAGTTATACTGCGTGCCGCAGAGGTTCGACATGCTTCAGAAGAATTGCTGCAGTGTCGCCATTTTGTAATATTTTCGGATAAAAATTTCTAGCAATATACTTAAATTTATGATCAATAAATACCGCAAGTATTATTTGTTGGTCACATTTTCTTCCGCCAAAAAAAAAATTTCAAAATATCCGCTTCTTGTAAGGCCGTTACAGTGGTCTAACCCCTTAAAGTCTTCATATAATTTCCGAGATTTTCCCGTGATCGTAATTAAAATAATGAAATATTCGTAGAAATTCGGAGAAACTCGGATGTTTGCGTAAAAATAATTGTCCGCAAAACTCCGAATTTTTCATATTTGTTCCAATTCATAGAAAAATTCGGAAAAAGTCTGAAAAATTTTTCGGAAAAAAATGGAGTTTTTCTGAAAATATTTGCACTAGGGGCGCGGGATCGTTCCCCGCGCTCAGTGCTTTTTTAAAAATTATTATTACTATTAATTCTTATTTGATTAGTTTTTTTTAATTAGTTATCATTATTATTTTAATTAGTTATCTTTTAGTGTCGACAAATTTATCGCGCACTCTGACCGCTTATTTTATTAGTTTGTACGTTAATTTAAATACAATAATAAATCCAAATTACAACTTATTCATCTTCTAAAAAATTGTTTGCGCTTTACTCACACCCGTTCGCGCTAAAAGATAACTAATTAAAATAATAATGATAACTAATAAAAATAACTAATCAAATAAGAATTAATAGTAATAATAATTTTAAAAAAGCACTGAGCGCGGGGTACGATCCCGCGCCCCTAGTGCACATTTTTTTCCGAAAAACTCCGATTTTTTCCGGAAAATTTTTCCGATTTTTTCTATGAATTGGAACAAATATGAAGAATTCGGAGTTTTGCGGACGATTATTTTTACGCAAACATCCGAGTTTATCCGAATTTTTTTTCGAATTTTTCCGAATATTACATCATTTTAATCACGATCACGGGAAAATCTTGGAAATTATATGAAGACTTCAAAGGGGAAAGACCTCTGTAACGGCCTTACAGGAAGCGTATTTTTTTTGTATGTTTTTTGGCGGAAGAAAATGTGATAAACAAACAATACTTGCGGTATTTATTGAGCATATATTTAAATATATGGCTATGAATTTTTATCCGAAAATATTACAAAATGGCGACACTGCAGCAATTCTTCCGAAGTATGTCGAACCTCTGCGGCACGGAGTATAACTGTGCCAATTTTAATCTAAAAAAAAGAATTTTGTTTTATTAAGTCTAAATGAGTGTAGCTACTGAACCCCGTAGGGGATTTTCGATAAGCTAATTTAAACAATATTTATTTAAAAATAATTGTCTTTAAAAAATTGAACATTTTTAGTCCAATACTCGGCAATTACTCAAAAATCAATATTTCCAAAATCCTCTACGTGGTTCACTAGCTACAATCATTGAGATTTAACCGGTGCGATGGTCTAGTGGTTAGCGTGCTCGCCACTAAACCAGCGGACCGGGAGGTCTCGCGGGTTCGAATCCCAGTCGCGTACATTTCGTCGTGAAATGTTTTTCTTCGGCATTTCGCGGCGAAATAAGACTAGTTCCACGACTGGGGGGCGATCTCGATGACCGGCTGTATTGGTATAGGTTTTCCGTAGTTTCCCTATACCCATGACAGAAATGTCATGATGAATATAATACAGAGGGGGAAGTCGGCTGCAGCCGCAAGAGGGGGGGAAGAGGGGAAAGATGGAGAAGAAAAGGAGTAAAACAGTAGAGGAAAGAACGGTCATAATGATGGGAAAGAATAGGTAACAAACGCGACAAGCGTTGTATCCTAAGGAAAAAACCACTCATTGAGATTTAATTTAAAAAAAATTATTTTGTCCAGATCAAAATTGGCACAAGTTATACTGCGTGCCGTAGAGCACCTTAAGTTCAACATGCCTCGGAAGAATTTGCTGCAGTGTCGCCATTTTGTAATATTTTCCCATAAATTTTTTTTGCAACATACTTCAATATATGCTTAATAATTACCCCAAGTATTATTTGTCTCATACGCTTCGTGGGAGGCCGTTACAGTGGTGTTGCCTCTTAAGGAAAATAATGTTTGCAAAAATTTAGGAAATTCATTATTTCTCAGAATTATGAGGGATAAAAAAATGTAATAAGTTTTTTTTACGAAAATCTTATTTTTTTTTCATCTACAACTTTTCTCCGAATATCTCCGCAGCCGTTCACTCAATAGGAAAAAGAAAAAGTTCCGGAAAAAAATAATATCAAGTTTTTTTACGAAAATCTCATTTTTTTCATCTTTAAATTTTCTCCGAATATCTCCGCAGCCGTTCACTCAGGTAATAGGAAAAAGGGAAATTTCCGGAAAAAAATAATAATAATAAAAAGTTTTTTTAACGAAAATCTCATTTCTTTTCATCTTTAACTTTTCTCCGAATATCTCCGTAGCCGTTCACTCAGGTCATAGGAAAAAGAGAAATTTCCGGGAAAAAAATAAGAAATCATGAATTTTAAGTAAAAAAAATGTGTTTTTTGGAAATAGACCAGTACTTGAATCTGTTTTGAATCGCTTTTTCTCCGAAAATCTCAGATATTACTAAAATATGAGAAATTATGAAAAATTTGGAGAAAAATTTGTACTAAATTTAATTTAAATATATTTGCCTAAATTTGCCTATTTAACTAAAATAAATTTGCCCTTGCGGACCGAAGCCAGGAACGCTACCAACGGGACCATCTCATAGCTTATAGAATATGTGCACTTTCTGGTACTTACAATTCCCGGCCGGATGGATGATTGGCTTGTTTTTGGGGATAATGCTTTATCGCTTGATGAAAGTATGATAATTAATATAATAATACGAATATAAATATATTTCGGCTTACTTTTATGAATTATAATTGATTTGGCATAAGAACGGGTGTGAGTAAAGCGTAAACAATTTTTTAGAAGATAAATAAGTTGTAATTTAGATTTATTATTATATTTAAATTAACGTATAACCTAAAAAAATAATCGATACATTTTTTTGTATACATTAATAACGCAGAGAATCAAGAGCTCAATAAGCATTGAAATCCTCGACGATTACTCCGCGCCAAATCATCGTACAGAGCTCGTTAAAAGGTCAAATTAAAGCTGATTAAATTGCCTAAAAGACTTTCATAGTCGTATGATAAAAAAAAATCATTTGAAGTCGACAGACCATTTTAAAGACGAGCAAAAATTTGGAAAAAAAATTTCGTTGGTTTTCGGACGATTACAAGAAAACCACCCACGCTAAAAAATGTACAGTCCAGACCTGAAAACTAGATACTTGAAGCTATAATTTCCTTTTTTTTAATTTTCTGTACGACCATTTTTCTCCGAGTTATCCCTTGTTGAAAATCAGCCAAAAATTCGGAATTTTTTAAAATCTCTTAATTTGTGTGAGTAATGTATTTTAGGTGTACATTTTATTATTTATTTTGTACAGTTACAAAGAACAGTTGTTTATAATTTGTTTTGTACAGTTACATTTTGGCGCCGCAACAAAAAGAAAAGTGGTCGCCAGCAGCAGCCGCAGCGTCAAGCGGCACCCGAGGGAGCCCAAGGGCGCGAGAAGGGGAGGTCATCGAAAGAACAGCGGCACGAACGAGGGAAGCGGCCGCAGCAAGGACGCCGCGGGTAACGTCGACGCGACCGAACACGCAGTCGTTCGCCCCGCCGGATGCATGTTGAAGTTGCTCAAAATGAGCGGGCGTTCCAAATTTTGGTGCAAACAGTATTGGAAAATGTGACAAAAAAATTAATGTTTCCCCCAATACGGAAATGAGTTTTTACTTTTTCCATTAGAAAATTAATTTAAAAAATTGTTGAATTAAAGTGCCGAAACGATCGAGAAAGGCTCGAAGAGAACTTTGAGTCTTTCTCGATCGGCTTTATTTTCAAAACACATTTCACATTGGGATGGGGGTCAAAACTTTGAAAGGCCAAATATAGAACGACATGCAAAGATTTCGAAATGACAGAATTTTAAACTCAAAGTAACGAACTGTAAATTATTCAAAATTTTATTCTTCGGCCGATGACGAAATTGAATAACTATTACAATTATAATTACAAAGGATTATTTATTCGAGAACGTGTATTCAGATTGTCTGCAGTTTGAGTCATACAAATACAGATTCAAAAAATCTAGAACATCCATATCTCCGAAATGGAAAGACGTGAGTATCTAATATTGGTAATACCATCTATAGCGAAAAGACATATATATCGAGGATACAAACTTCGAAAGTATAGATCTCAGATAGGCAAACGAGCGAAGGTCCAAAATAGCGAACACCGAAATAGCGAACATCAAAGAAGTGGATGAGTTGCTTCAAAATGTTCTGCCGGTTTTCGCTAACACGTACGAGATTCTTTAAAGGTGTCTGGCCACCTTGGCCGATCGCAAAATGGGCATATTAAAAAAATAATAATAATGAACTCGAAAGTATGGGCCGGAATATTTTTATTTTTTACATAACGTCAGAAAGGGCTTTAAGAATAACATTAATAAATTTCCGTTCAAAATATTAAAACATGGCGCCGTTATGCACATCGCCGCGGAGGCCCTCCGCACGATACGCGCGGTCGTTGTCCCAGCTGTTACGCGGTCATGTCACATCTGAAAAAAAAATCAGCTCATTTGTGAGTAGTGTCGCTACAATGTACCGTAGCGGTTTTTTTTCGACCATTAGAAAAATTATGGTGAGCCATAATTTCGGTGAAAAGTACACATTTTTTTCTTCGGCTAACCATAATTTTTTTCGGTACAATGTAGTGTCGCGGTTTTTTTTCGACCATTAAAAAAATTATGGTGAGCCATAATTTTGGTAAAAAATACACATTTTTTTTCGGCTCGCCATAATTTTTTTAATGGTCGAAAAAAAACCGCTACGCTACATTGTAGCGACACTACTCACGGATGAGCGGATTTTTTTTGCAGATGTGACATGACCGGGTAACAGCTGGGACAACGACCGCGCGTATCGTGCGGAGGGCCTCCGCGGTAATGTGCATACCGGCGTAATTTTTTAATATTTTGAACGGAAATTTATTAACGTTATTCTTAAAGCCATTTCTGACGTTGTGTAAAAGAATAAAAATATTACGGCCCATACTTTCGAGTTTATTATTTTTTCTTAAATATACCCATTTTTCGATCGGCCAAGGTGGCCAAACGCCTTAAAGTCTTTAAGAGGGGATATACATTTACAACGTTCAAAAAATCATTTTCTTTTCATTAAGGGATAACACCACTCTAGGAATTTGGAAAAATCGTTTTCATTTGTCTTTAATAATACTTTGGGGTCATAAAAACAATATGCAATTGGTATGCAGCGAATTTTTTTTTAAAGTGTGTATACGTAAGGCAGGTTTGCAGTCACAAGAGCCTCGCGGTTGATATGTCAACGTGCGGGCTCTGAGTGCAGACGACGCGGGTTCGATCCCTGTAGCCAATGTCTTTTTTTAAATTAAACATATATGAATTAAATATCATAAATAATGCCTGGACAGGCGAGAATAGCTAAAGCGAGAGTACGTTCGAAATTTTTTGAATATAAAATGAAGAAAAAGAATAGATTAAAAAAAGTCGATTAACCAGGGATCGAACCCGGACCGCAAGCATCGTCAATCCGTCACGCTGCCAACTCAGCCACGACGCTCATTGAGGATAGAAAAACATTTATGATACACGGTTATTCATAATGTTTACTGTTGAAAAAAAACGCCCTAATGACCGCGGCAAAGGCTCAAGATTTCTTTTTGAACCTTCCACGGTCGTTTCGGCCTTTTATTTTTCAACGCGGTTCGTCTTTAATTTTTTCAACCCGCATTCTCGGCATAAACGGCCAACCGAGAGAAAAAAATTTCTCGATACATGTTTTTCTCTTTGCAATTCATTTAATGCATATTCCAATCCACAGTACGGCCACACATATGTCGAGCTCGTTCGGACGGAAAACCTCGCTCCGTTCGCCTGTCGAGTGAGTGAGGGGCAGAGACTTTTCCCCCACCGAGCTACCCATTCGTGTGCACGCTGCTGCGATATCGACTTGAGCGGTGCTCACGACTCGCGCGGCTACAAAGGAATCTGCAACCTCGACAGAGGCGATGCACACAAAATCATATTCCCGAACTCGCCGCCGCGATTTAGCGCCATTTTCGAGGCACGCCGAAAAGGGGAGCGTTGTGCATCTCCCTACTAATCTCTGCTTTGAAATACACAGATCGGCCTCCTCCCACTCTAGCCTCCATGGCCTTTGCATTGCCGCTGAACTTCCTGGTATCTAGGCTCCATTCTCTAAGACAACTGCCCAAACACCACCGACGAACACGATAGAGACTTATGATTGAACACCCGTACTACGCCACGGGACGTTCGGGCCTGAGCCGTGGTGAACTCGTCACGGGGGAGCCACAAGAGTCCGAGTCTACCACCGGAATTAATCCAGCATCCGACAATCGTGTCCCGAGGTCGAGCAAATCCCGAGAGAATCGTCGCGGCCGATGTCAGATGTGAGAACGACCTATCGGAATCATCAAGATTCGCATCCCCATAGTCATGACATGAATAGGACGGAAGCGAGTGTCAATAACGCGCTGAATTCCAGCTCTTCGAGTTCCGAGGTAAGAACGTCTGACGAAATACGAAAGGAGTCAAAGCTCGATAAACGACGCGTGAAAAAGTCGATGCGTCATACACGCGTGCATATCAGTGAAAAAGTGTTGGATTAACGTGCGTAAGGTTCCGCGAAATAAAACGGCAAGGTGTGAATGTTTCGAAAAAAAATTGTCCGTGGGGTGGCGCGGAAACAAAAGCCAGGCATCCATGATATCACCACCGGCGAGTATTGATTTTCCTTATACTTGTGTACGATTCTCTAGCCACTCTCGGGTACGTAAGCCGAAAAATTCCCTCGCATCAATCCATCAGAAAATTCTCACTCAGAAATTCTGTCCCCCCCCCCCTAATGTTTAGTTTTATTTATTAGGGTTTTCGAACTGCTCAAAGGTTATCTTGTCATTTGGCAGATTATACACGCCAACACTCACTTTTAATTGAACGAACGAAAAATTATAATTATTTGTATATTTTTTGTACATCGGTTATAAAGATTCTTTTGAATACTTTTACTGTGGATCCGTGTATAGAGGTCTTTGGTGCGACAAATCTTTCTTCTTTTCTTATTCAAGCTATACACCAGGGCTGTACAGCGGGACAACGCGGAGGGAAGTAGCGACGAAGATAGCAAGCACGGCAATGGGTCTCGAGCTTACAAATCGTCACTCAATCGTGGCATATGTCGGGTCAAAAAGGATCTCTGGGCTGATCAACTAACGAGTTTTCCTGGACCTCTGGTCAGCTCTGCTAGGGCGCAACAGAATGTACTGCTTGTTCGAAATCTCAACGATAAGTCTCGTTAAATAGCGCTTTGAAAGATATCCTAAACTGTTCTCATCGACTTGCCTTTTTTTCTCGCTTTTAAGTACATATGAAAATGACAGTTTCTCCTGTACAATTGTATCCTGTACATAGATTTTAGTATTTACGGACAACAATATGATCAATGCGAGAATTTGCCAAAGTCATATTTTCAATACAGAAAGTGCCAACCGCGTAATGTCTTCCCATTTTCAAGATCTTTTCCGAGCGTTGCAATTACTTTTGTCACTCGGATGGTGCGCAATCGATGCACAAATATGTAAGCAATTAGCGTGTGACACGATACGACGCGTTGTGATAAACTCATAAAGTAGCTAATAGTCTAGGGGGGGGGGGGGCGTTACATATAAATGGATAACGAAATGCTGCAACGTTAACTTTTTCCAGGATATGGCAAGCGTCGTTAGCTTCTCATTGAGCGGTGGGATGAGCGGTAATTCCGCTGGTACGCACAACCACCGTCGTTTAGGCGCCAAAGTCGATGTTGTGTACAGTTTGCTGGGCATGCTCGGCAGTACGGAAGGGCGCGAGGACATGAGTGCGACTCTTCTCGCTATGAGTAATTCGATGGACAGTTGCCTGGTCATGAGGCAATCGGGCTGTCTACCGCTCTTAGTACAGTTGATTCACGCACCGGGCCAAGATCACGAGACGCGAGAACGCGCATCCAGGGCATTGCACAACGTTATACTCGCGAGAAGTGACGAAAAAGGCGGCAGACGCGAGGCAAGGGTACTTAGACTGTTGGAGCAAGTGCGGGACTATTGTCAAGCTCTCCGCGCGTCGCTCGAGAGCGTACGACCACCGGATGATCTTGAAAGACATCCCGGACCGACGATAGCCGCCTTGATGAAATTGTCGTTCGACGAAGCGCATCGACACGCGATGTGCCAACTTGGCGGATTGCACGCAATTTCCGAACTTATTGAAATGGACCACGCGTCACACGGGAGCGCGTCCGACGATTCTAGCTGCATAACGCTGCGAAGATACGCCGGAATGGCGCTGACAAATTTGACGTTCGGCGATGGCAACAACAAAGCGCTCTTGTGCTCGTTCAGGGCCTTCATGATGGCTCTCGTTTCCCAACTGCAAAGTCTCAGTGACGATTTGCGCCAGGTTACAGCGAGCGTACTGCGAAATCTCTCCTGGCGCGCCGACAGCAGTAGCAAGCAGACCCTTCGGGAAATTGGTGCCGTTACAGGTCTGATGAGAGCCGCCATGGAAGGTAGAAAAGAATCTACTTTGAAATCAATACTCTCGGCATTGTGGAATCTTTCGGCTCACTGTAGTACCAACAAAGTCGATATATGCGCGGTCGAAGGAGCGCTCTCTTTTCTCGTTGACATGCTCAGTTACGAAGCACCCTCGAAAACTCTGTCAATCGTCGAGAACGCTGGCGGAATTTTGCGCAACGTTTCGAGCCACATCGCCGTGAGAGAGGATTATCGGAAGGTTGTACGGGAACGCGGCTGTCTTCAGGTGCTCTTGCGACAGCTGCGATCGCCAAGTTTGACCGTTGTGAGCAACGCTTGCGGCGCTCTCTGGAATTTGTCCGCACGCTGTCCCCACGATCAACTTTTGTTGTGGGATCTCGGTGCTGTGCCGATGCTGAGAAGCCTCGTTCATTCAAAACACAAAATGATATCAATGGGATCGAGCGCGGCTTTGAAAAATCTCCTGAGCGCGAGGCCGGCTGGTAGTAACCTCGTTCATCTTGACTCAACGGCGCGCGGTCTTGGCTTGCCGACGTTGCCGACTCTTGTGGCCCGTCGCCAGCGTGCTCTCGAGCAAGAAATTGATCAGAATCTCGCTGAAACGTGCGACAATATCGAACCCAGCACTTCACCGATCAATAGAGAGGACAAGTTTTCTTTTAAGGTCGAACACAGCTTCGTAGATGTCAGCGCGCGAGCCAAATCCCACCAGGCGAATCCTAACAATTTATTATCGTCGGCTTCCAAGTACGCTGTTGTCGTACCTCGCAGCGACAGTAGGGAATCGATGCGTTCCGTTACGAGCACCCAATCCGATACGATATTTGAGAGAGTCAATCGACACGTTACGAATGATGTCTTGACCACGCAAACAGATAGCAAACAACAATCATTGTCGCTTCATTCAGCCGTTGGCTTCAATGCTCCGGCCTTTCCGAATCCTCCTAACAGGGCTAATCAAACGGAAAGGAAATACGCGTTGCGTTACACAAATCCTACACCCGACAGACTTAGACCGATGGAATTGGAACCGAGCGAAATCGGCGATTTAAGATGCACAACGTCGACTGTGTCGTGGGCTACCGCGCCCAATCAGGAATCCACGTGTTCGCAAATTCTAACGCAGTCGTCCATCGAGGACAGCATCTCTATGATGTGCTCGAGCAAAGGATCGGTCGGGCGGATTGGCGTAGATCCGTCCCTCCGAAACACCCGACATAATTACAGAAGTCCTCTGGTAAGTCCGCCGATCGGTAAGCTATCCTTCACCACGGATTTTGCCACAACACCGATAACATCGTGCGATAGGGCAATCGAAAAGAAGATTCGATCGCCCGCGTACGCACGCGCGCCCGAAACTGACCCGTATGGTGAAACTATTTTGGATGAGCTGACTAATTACAGTCTACGCTATGCCGAACGAAATTCCGACGAGGATGAGAAGCATAGCTCGACGTACGGGGCTGGTAGCGATAATCGCGTTGAAGATACGGTCAGAACTTATTGTACCGAAGGAACGCCCAACGAGACTTCATTGACGTCACTGGGTACAACGTCAGATACCTATCTATCGGATCTTCCGCGGGAACGATCGAATTCGCAAAATCTGCATCCCAAAAGTATTACCGACATTGCGTGCGAAATGCGGCGAGAAAATTGTTCTCAGAAAAACTCAACATTCCCAGAGTCCCAACGTCGGAGGGAAAATTTTCATACGTCACCAAATCGAGCTGCGAATAATGCATCTACGCTGCCGGGCAGCTTACATCGCAGTTCTGACGTCGCCAATGCCAGGTTAATTGTGTACTGATTCATATTTTTATAGATAATGCAATTATTGTTCGCTAGTTTCAGAATACGGTTCTGCTCCTATATATTTTCAAATGATCTATACGAAATTATGAAAAAATCGTTGCTTTGATTTCTTTTCGAAAAGGGCCTAGCCGTTCCAGCACGAAAGAATGTTTATCTAAACTCATATTTTCAAAAATAAAATATGAAATATAAACCTGGCCAATTGCTTACTCGACACAACGTTGAGGTAGCCGCTTCATTTGCCAGTCGAATAAATGTTACAAAAGAGAAAGTAACTCTAGTTTCAGAGTTCGATCGTTCGACAATTTGCCGCAAATATTAATCGATTCTGCTAGACTGTCATGCTGATGAATGTCTGCGCTCGAAATCGCCTTTCTACTCCACTCGTTTCACCAATATGTCTAATTGTATCTAGCGAATCTTGGGCAAATTCTGACCCCTTCATCATGAGGAATTCCCATATGAGCGCGCGCCACCCTCAATCGTTCACACTCGACTCGGATGTTGACTCCGCATCGAGCACCGATACCACTGTAATGCGATTGAATTCATTGGTTCTCAACGATCATGCGAAAATAATTAACCATTCGATGGCTGACGATTCACAATCAATTCCTAAGAGTGATTCGCGCAACGTGGAATTCCTTTCCAATACTCTAATAAGCGATGAAGACGACGATGACGAGGACTTGCTGGCTGCTTGCATTCACATCGGAATGCAAAATAACAGGTTTGTCTTCTTTCAGACGTTGTTTTTCTATTATTTACGACACTTTATTGGTTTTTGTGCTTATACGAACCTTCATATTCTCAAAAATGATGGCAATCCTTGACTTCTCGAACAATCATTTTTAGTACTCGAAAAGCTAATAATTAAAATCAATTACCAGAAGCCGTATCAGTTATGGATTGCGCAGAAGCGCGCAATAGATGAATGAAATGTACTTGTTTATCAGTATAACGATATAATCAGTGTCGTAGAGTATTGTAATGATGAAATAATCGAAATCAACACGTATTCGGCAATAGGATATGTTAACAACATCAAATGAAACAAAAATTCCAGACACAGAAGAACTTTCCGAAGAAACAGTCTCGATAAGACTCCTTCGACGGAATGTAATCTGGCCCGATATCAAACAAGTGTAGCGTTGGACCAGGTGGAGATTAATCGATCGACGGAACCTGGCGATCGTTCGTTGCAATCGAAACCTTCGAGATTCAATATCACGACAGTACCGCCGTCCGACTATAGTCAGACGGATCTCGTAGTTAACGGATATGCCTCCTTCGAAGACAACTTCAACGTTGCCAAGGATGACGACAAAATCACCGTTGAGTATCAAAAACTTCACGAGTATTCGTGCGAGCAAGAAAAAGAAACGACCAATATAAATGACGACTCGAGTGTTAGAATTGCGGGAGAAAGTGTGATGCTTGCGGAATCCACAAAGCGTGAGTTGCGGGCTGACTCTGTCGAGGATAATCGGGTTCACGATGAAATCGTAAACGATAGCGCATCTCAGTCAGATTCCGGATCAAATCGAGAAACACGTCATTCCGAGAGTATGGAATCTTTCGATTCGGTGGAGAGATCGGAACGGGCTCTACTGCAATTGTGCATAAAGTCCGGTGGCTCGAAAAACGATATGATGCTAATGAGTGCATCAAACTTAATTCCGCGTAACACTACAGCCATGGCAAGTTCGAGTTTTCGTATAGTCGAAGATAATTCTATAGGGCCTGCAAACGCGACGACAGCGGGTCGTTGCATCGACGAAGCTTGCGAGAATGCCAACTTACAGGCTACCGGCGATAACAAATCGAAAAATGTCGAGGACGAATACAGACGGCAGAGAGATCCGGACGCCATGATCGCCTCGCTCGATCGTTTGACCGCGACTCTGGTGCAACAAACCGAAGCGATGCGCGAACGTGATTTCTCCGCAATGAGGCAGAGCGTTCTCAGTGACACTTGGACAGAAGATTCACCAAATGAAGCCTCCTATCCTAGTATAAGCGTGAGCGCCCCTCTGATAGCTTCTTTCAAGAGTGACGTCGAACAGGAAACTCCACTGGTAGAGCTTGTCTCACCCCTGAGAGATCTCGAGATATCGGAATCGTCGCTCATGACCAATTCACGAATAATCGAGCGCGAAGCGATAAGATTGGCCGAAGCAGTCAGCGCCGAAGCATTACGACAACAAACGGATTGCAGCAGATGTACTCCGACGTCGATTGATCTCGAAGCTACAAGACCGTCGCCCAACGCGGCTAATTTCATTTTAGCAACCGCCAGTTCCATAGGGACTTGCGAATATCGCGAATCAGTCTCGGATCATCATAATCATCGTTGCCAATCCAACTCTCTGTCCCCGTTATGCAACGAAAGACAGAATCTCCGGGATCCACGAAACGCCCGAAAAAAATCGCTTCCCATTGGTGTGATGGCGAAACGTGCTTTGTCACACGGTATCAACCACGCGGCAAGTCTCGAGAGTCTGCTGAACGGCTGCAGCCTCGGCACAAATTCCCAACTGGAGAACGTCATGCCACCCTCGTTGATGGACGAACTCTTCGACAACACTGATATGGAGAACAGTATGATCAGCGTTGCGAGTATAACTTCCGAAATTGCAGACTCCAAAGATCAGGATTCCATTAGTCTAACCTCTAACGATCCGATTTTCGATCTCGTTCAACCAGTCGCGAATGTTCTTTCAATAACGTGCATGAGATATGCCGCCGCTATGCATACCAGTACAAACGACAGTATCAGCGAGTGTCTGGAAAACATAAATCCACCATCACTACTGAACGAGGTGAGCGAAATGGAAGATTCAACATTCGAGGCTAATACCGACACCATGTGCAGCGATACTCTCTGCATCGACGCGGAATTGCTCACCGAAGAAATTCCACACTCAATCACAGTCAACCGAATCGAGGAATCCGACAATGATACGGACGAGATCGGTACATCGATTACGATAGAATCTTGTTGCGGTAATTCGGCGGAATCGAGGAAACGTTCGCACAAGAGTCGCCTGACGCCGAAACAGAAGAGACAATCGGCTAAAGAAAGATTCAAAACTTACACGATAGCGGCTGAATTGGTGAAAAAAGAGGAGAACGAAAGACGCAAGCAGGAGCAGACTGACTTGGGAGATTGTAAAATTTCACCCGGCAAATGTTCGCCGTTCTCCAAGCTGACGCCGAAGCAACGTCGACAGGAAGACCCAGCGAGATTTCAGACTCAAGTGTTGACCAATCCGTTTCCAGATATCGTCGAGCCCGTAAAAATTCTCGTTCAGAACGGTCGATCGGAGAATCCAAAAGACGCAATGCCCGAAACCTCGGCTAATCTATCGATTACAACCTTGAACAACCTCTGCGGCGGTCGGACATTTAGGAAGAAGCGAACGGACAACGAAGAAAGCCTTAGTTATTGCGCGAGAGCTGTTAGCACCGATGACGCACCCGTTGCCGAGAGATTCGAAGCCAACGAGCCAACTTGCCGGGAAACGACGGAGGAAAGAATCGCCGAACAATTAAAAAACGTAGGCTGCGAGGCAATGCAAACGATGCTAGAACAAAATGCTAATGTAGTTCTGCACACGTTGAATGAGACGACCAAAGTCGCTGATACAAGTATTGACGATATGATGCTGGATTGTGAAACACTGAGCCTCGTTTCGAACGATTCCGAATCCGAGCAAAGTTTGCGGATGCGTGTCGCCAGTGGACTCGGCAGAAAACTCTTGACGCAGAAAGCCTGTCAACAGACGCCGCCCGCTAGCCGTCCGAAAGAACCTGAGATTATCGTAAAAAGCTATATCCGTAATAGTAGCGACGAGAGGCTCGAAGCGATGGGGGAAATGTCGAAGGTCAGTGACTCTGAGAGCGATGAGAATTCGTTCTGTAACGTTGGGGAGCCATTTCAAGAAACGAAACGACCGAGAATTGTCAAACCAGGCACCGTTAGCAGAGATCGTAGCGTTGATTCGGAAGGAGCCGATAGATCCGAGCCTGGAAGCCCGAAGGGTATACGAGGAAGACGAAGGGCCCTCTATTCAACACCCAACACGAGGAGAAATATGCCTCAATCGTCGCCTCTGAAACAAACGTACAATCCGACAAGCGGTATTCCCATAGGCCGAAGCAACACCTCGCCCGTCGTAAGAGCAACGAGAGCAACAACGTTGCGTCAAAATACCAATGTATTCGTCAACACGGGAAAAGACGCGTCAAAACCGAACTTTGTTCAAAAAATACCGCAAAGTTCGAGCGCTGAAAAACGCTCGAGAAACGCCGCACTCGCAAAGCGAAGTTCTATACCACAGCGTGGGTCGATGTATGCTTCCACGAAATTCATAAAGCGTCACAGTACGCCACCCGGTAGTGGTTCGTCTATACCGCAGAAAGAAGTGAAATCCGACATTTCGGCACACAAGCCACTGGAAAGACAAGGAACATTCACGAAGGACGAGCCTGAGGTTCAGAACGCACCGACTGTAGACGCGGTTCTTTCTTCTACCAAATCAAAAATCGCCAAGCCGAAAGGCTCACCCGTTCGCGTAAATCCTACGACAACAGGAAAATCAAGAATTCTCATAAAAACTCAAGGAAACGCTCAACAGTCGAGGCTCGTCAAGTGCTCGAGTACCGAGGGAATTCAGTCATCCCGAATCTCGCCGTCTCACGTCGCACGAAAAGCAGCGGACAATGCTCCTTGCAGATCTCAAGTCGATCAAGCAATCGTTCAACTAACTCCAATTGATATGGAAAAAACAACGAAACACTTGACGAGTCTTTGTCAGAGATCAAATAGCAATTCGAGTATCATTTCGTCGCCGACTGCACTTGTAGGAGGTCGTAAATTGCCAAAAGAGGCGACCAGTAAGATCGCGAACCTTTGGAAAAAGGTCGATGAAAGTAAGAACAAGCAAAGATTTGAGAAACCGGATATGAGGCAGTGGATCACAGCAACAGCGGCCGAGTCAACGGATTTTCGTGAACTCACGCTAACAAGAAAACCACCTGCCTGTCGTTTGTTTCGCAGTTCGACCTTCGAGGGTGTGCCGAAAGAACCTGATGATGCGACGGCCGTAACGAGATCCGAAAAACCGATGAGAACCTTCGAAGCTCGGACGAGAGCGCCCAAGTATAGAAATTCTTGCGATCTCACAGGAATGACACCTACCGATGCACCATGCAAGATTCCTGTCAAGTTTTCAAACAAGAGAGCATCCGGCAAAGAAACACCCATAAGTTATGGAACAATTGTACTGAGAAAACAGCGCAGTGTCGATTCCAATGGAAGCACGGAAATCGGCGACACCAAACGAATATCGCGTTTGGGCTCCTTCATCAGGGTAGGAGCGCCCGAGATTGATCCTTCCGTTCAGGTACGTTCGAGTGATAACATTGTTCGTACAACCGTTTCGGCGATCGTTCCACCGTTCAACTACGGCAACCCCCGACAGGAAGCGTCGGCTATGACGACTAAAACGACACTCGGTGAGAACGATGCTCATAGTGACGATTTTCAGAGAAAAAATGTCACAAGTTCAGCAAAAATTACAACCGTTTGAGCGTAGAGATGTCGCTGACGGATGTCGTGCAATTATTGAGCGTTACCTTCCGGAATATACGGAGTACGGTTCACCCATGTACTTTGGTTTCATTATTTTCATGATTAATTATTTCGGGCTAGTCATAAATATCTAAGTGTACCCCATCTATTAATTTCGAACGATTCGCATTGTTCGAGAGTATAGCTTTGTATGCATCGATTACGATTTATTAATTGGTTGCGATGCCACGATGCGGGTAACAATCACGAGGATAAACTGTTCGACTGACGCCACCGTATATCCCCCGTCTTGCAAACTTGATCAACCGCTTCGCCGTATTAATAAAGCGGTCTCGGCATTGAGAATTGTGTTCTCATTGTGGCCTGTACCGAGACTTCACAGCCATGTAGCAATCCCCAAAGTCACGACCGGTGCGTCCCGTAAATCGTGCTTTCATTGGCCGAATTTCCTCATGTACATAATTCGCTCAATGCCGGTATTCCATCGTGAGAAAAAGAAACAGGCCGATGTACCTTGAGTTTTTCGTTGTTGTATTCCTTGCTTGGTTACTTCATTGACCATGCATCAACCAAGATTGTTTGATTTTCGGCCAAGTACTCTGAGGGATAGTATTGCACAGTGAGTGTTTCTTAAAGAACGTGCATTGCCCAGTGATTGGACCTTCCTTCAAACGAACTAACTTCGTTAACCGGCAATTGAATCGAGAATGATAACTACTTTTTGAAGACTGATAGTGAATCACGATGAATGGAATAAAAATATTACTTTCGGAAATGGAGTTTAACAAAACAAAAATATTGTGATTGAAATAAAATCATCATAAAACGATAGCGAAGTGTTCGGGACGTACAGGACCGGTCTAAGTTACGAAAAAATAACAGGGGAGAACGAAGAGAAAACTAAAGTACGGTGAAAAGGTTTATAAGAATTGTTTTAAGTTTCTAGTCTACTCATACATCTACCGGCAATATAGCGTATAATTCGAATGTGTACGAACCACTTTACAATTTACGATTTGATTTATCGTTGATGTATGCCAGGTACGTCGATCGATTGGCCGCGCTTATAATCACCCCAAAAGGAAGAAAACATAGACCGGTAGATAATTTTCTAAATTAAACACACGGACCGGATTATCCTCGTAAATTTACAGATAATTATTTTGCTTCTCAGATCAGATGTCTCGTATTTTCGTTGTCTTTTACCCTACCATAGATTGTCTGTTCTGCCATTCGAGCCTGTATCCTTCTCGGAAGAACAGTTGTGATGTTGGTCATTTCTATCCGAGGTAGAGATTTAACAGCACGACGCAGAGGTGATTCTTTTTGTCTTGCTCATAATCTATTAAATATTTTATATTTTTGGCCTTTTCCAGTTCGGGTTGATCAATTTAACTCTTCCAACTTGGAATATTTATGGAGGTTGAGCTTTTGTTCGAACGACAAAAGTTGCAGTGTCGCTAATACGGTCCGTGTCAAAACTTAAAAAAAAAACGCGTATATGAACTTTGTAATAGTTACTATTGTATAATTCAGTAACAAATGTATTATCAATTGTTCTTACGCTTTCGAAGTGTGTGTCGGACTACTACAATTAATTGTATATTATCGAAACCTCATACAATAAAATTTATAGCCTATAATCTCAATTCGGAATATTATCGCCCTATCTACGTATTATTGAGAATTGACGAAAATAATTTAGGAACGAGTTCGAGGAATGCGACAAGCTTAAAAAGTGTTGCATTGAGTTTATTGAAAAAAATCTGTTATCGTCGCACTTTGACACCTTCGTGTTACAAAGGATATTCGTATAGATTAACAGACTTGTCTTCGGAAACCGACACGAGCGAGTTACTTCTTTCCGGGTGATATTTCACAGACCACACTTGATCGGTATGATCGTTGAACGTGTGCAAGCACTGTCGCTGCGCCAATTCCCAAATTTTTACCGTATGATCGGAACTACTAGATGCAAATTTTTTTCGATCCGGAGCGAAAGCCACGCCGAGGACCCATGATGCATGTCCGGACAAGGTACCGGCCACGTTTGCATCTTTACTACTCGATAAAACAAAAAAACAAGTCGTTTACATGAGTTATGGTTAGCAGTTTACAATGGAGAAAACCGTCGTCACCAATGTCCGCCAGACTTACACATCGTAGAGCTTCATGTGCCCGTCGTCAGAGGCCGTCAATAATAATTGAGAATCCGGTGAAAAGCAGAGTGACCTAATTGGCATAGCATGGCCTACAAAAGAACATTAAGTATTAGCCATAACCACCTGAAGTAAGATTTGATAATGCAGATAACGTAAAATAAATTACCTTCCAACGTTCGCAAAACTTTCCCATACGCGACGTCAAAAATGTTGATGATACCATCTATCGCACCGCTTGCAATGTACTTGCCATCGGGACTCTGATAGAAAAAATTTGCTTGTTGAATGAATATACGTTGTATAAAAAACGCCACGATTTTGTATAAAACAGCGACAGTGCGAATCACTGCTTTCAATTTATTTTCCCCACTCGCGGACTTGCTGCTTTTTACGTGTTTTTTATTACTTGCAGTCCCTACAATTGCGGATAACAAATTGTACAGTTGACAGTGCAATTTTTCGATTCGTCATTTAATAAAAATTGTACATCTCATTCCTTCTTTCACTCAAGCAAGGTCTTCAAACTGTTCGCCGGATAAAATCTACACACCTCAATAATTTATAGCTAATTTTATTTATTTTTTTGAAATATATACAACCAATGGTTGCTGTGAGTAGTGCGAATTCAACTTCTTTTCCAGGGTGTTATGCAACAAACGAGGGCATCTGATGAAATCAATGTCGAGTTTTGTTACGCTCAATTTTTTTTCAAAGTATTCAATAAATCTTATTCAAGAATTAAATTTCGCAATTCCTAGTCGATCCAATTAAAAACCGAACATACCGATCAATGCCTTTCGAAACAGATTACTCTGATATGTGAAGAAAATTGACAATCATTCAGATTTGTGGAATGAGGGATATTCTAAGGGTTGTCTCTAGGGCGCTATGGAAATATTACATACATTGACCGTAATAATGGAAAGCTGATAACAATAGTTCGCAGCATTGGGAAAAAAATCGATACTAATGTGGTAAGTGTAGTTCATATATACTTATGAAGTGAATTATTCAATCTCTATACTTACATATGCAACACTAAGGGTAAACTTTCCGCCTCTTGTGTCCAATGTTTGTTGTTGCTTGCCAGTCTCGGTACTGTACATGTGTATTTTGCCTGCATGGCTGCCGGATACTATGAATTTGTCATCGGGTGAAAATACTACGGTCCATATGTCAACAGGACCAACTTCCACACTGGAAATTTTCTCTCCCGATTCTAGGTTCCACAATCGCAGACTCGAGTCCAGAGAACTAGATGCGCACTCTGAGAATCCACAAAGCAAAATTCTATATGCCTGTACAAAGTAATACTTCTATTCCGAGATAGATGATTCTTACTGCTTCCGTCGGAGCTCACAGCCACTGAAACAACGCCAAGGGAATGACCGGACAAGATGTGTTTCAGTTTGAGGCTACTGTCTTTTTGTTCCCAAACTTTCACGTTATCGTCCACCGAACCCGTCACAATATATTCTTTCGCATTTTCGTCATTCGATCCCATGGAATCCCTGTAACAAAAGTTACTCTTGAAACTCACTTCTAAATGTTCAAGTTTCATCGTCATACCGCGAGTCTTCGTTATCAGGCTGTGTTTCTTTCTTCTTCTTTGGACACCCCCAAGCACAAGTCCAAATACTATCCTCGTGAGCATTTTCTGTTTTATGTATTAGAGAATACTGATAACAATGCAAAAAAGATTCCATTAATGTTTAACCTCAAAGGCGACCAACGTGTGTGTGAGATATACCCACCATATTATTCCGTCGCGATACGTATTTATGCGATAATCAAAGTATGAAAATCTTCCTTTCTATCTTTCGAGACGCTGAAATTCAAATGCGTAAACCAAATTTTCGCATGAATAATACAATGGTCGAATCTAATTTTTGTTTAAATGTCATAATTCCACGGATATAGGCCACGATCTTTCAGGTCTGACAACGGCGGTAGCGGGGGTAGGCACCCTTAGCGGTTCTGTTTTTTATTCCGATTTCTGCCGCTTGGTGCGTGACGGCAAGGGGAAGAAGTGGTGCGACGAAGAGAGAAATAGCTCTTCTGTCCTTTTCCCTCCCGAATGCAACGCATGCGCCGTTTGCCCTTACTCAGCCCCCGTCACCATCAGTCAAACATGGCTCGCGTAATGTCCGTCGTTTTTATTTTCAATCGCTGCCACGTGTGGCGCTAGTAGTCACCTGCCCGATAACTATATATGTGACATATAACCTGTGAACCAGTCGAACCCACCAAACAATGGAGAAAATGTTTATTATAATCATTATTATAATATGATTATTTCAATCGTTTAAAATAATGTAACTTGAAATGTATTTTTTTTGGTAATTAGAGACCGAGAAGTAAGTGTATGCGTGCGTGTCGGTTTCTCAACAAGCATGAAAATTTCAAGAAATAAATCCATACATATAAATATGAGGAAAAATATATTTATTTCCATTGAATAATTTTTAAATTTAAAATATCAACATATAATGTACATTTTTATAAAATGACCGGTTTTTTCTTTATAATACATAAATGAACCTTGAATATTTTTTACGGGGTACAAAATTTCGAAATTTTTTTTTGCCCCATCATTTTCTGTCAACACATTTTCTGACTATAGCTGTTCTGTCTTGGTCCACGGAAATAGCGATGGGACACTTCCTTGTTTTAAGTGAGTGATTTTATATTTCCCCTGAAATTTGTGTCATAATTCGAATGTAAGAGGAAAAAAATAAAAATTCGGGTTACGACAAAAAGAATGATCGAACTCATTATTCCAAGCACTTTTCCATCGGGACTTAGAAAGTGGCGTACCCAAATTATTTCGGTTTTCTGGAAATGCTTCTCGCAAACTGCTTTTCCACGTTTCACACAGCTGCTCTTTCGCCGCGCAGCTATTTTCCACAAACTCTCACTTTGCGGGTTCTTGGGAATTGTGAAAAATTCATAGACGGGGACGATGCATATCGGTATGATTTATCTCAAACCAATTGCCGCTCTACATCGTTTGATAACTATAACCTACACACAATACAGAAGGTATGTCATGGTAAACAAAAAATACACTTCACAGATCGAGGATTGATTTTTTGACATTTAAAATGTTCTCAAAATTGTAGTGTACTCACAAGCCACAAGTCACAACACAACCGTAAAACGCGTAAAACTCCAAATACTCCGAAAATGTTATTATTATATCGAGCATGGACCGCGCATGCGTAAAAGAAATCGAGCAGGTGACTAGTGGCGCCACGAAGTGGACTGTAGCGCAATCAAACATCCCGGACAACACGCGAGTAATTTATTGCCATAGGAATAGTACCCTGTGTCAGGGGGCTGCCCTTACTTAATTTACCGTACTGTCGTGTAAACTGCATAATATACGAAACCAATTTTTAAAAATGTGTTGATAAAAAAAAAGATGACTACTTTCATCTAAAAAAAAACTGAAAACTTTTTGAATACATTAATTCATACCAGCACATATTACGACCATTTACATCCTTTTTTCTCCAACGTCTCACAATACATCGTTCGTCGAAATGTTTTTCGCACATGTTTCTGGGCACGCGAAACACAGAACATTTCTGCTTACAACTTTTGTACCCCGTTTTACAATTGCGAACCGCGCAAGCCTTGGCCATTTCGCATTTTTTTCGCAAACACTACCAAAAAAAAATCACACTTATGCCTAAAAACACGATAAGATTGGATCACGGTAAATCGTGTAGCAGAGATTAGTAGTGAGATGCACAACGCTCCCCTTTTCGGCGTGCCTCGTAAATGGCGCTAAATCGCGGCGGCGAGTTCGGGAGCATGATTTCGTGATCATCGCCTCTGTCGAGGTTGCAGATTCCCTTGTAGCCGCGCGAGTCCGTGATCACCGCTCAAGTCGGTATCGCAATCAGCGAGAACACGAATGGCTCGGAGGGGGAAAAGTCTCTGCCCCTCGCAAATCGCGCTCGCTCGACAGGCGAACGGCGCGAGGTTTTCCGTCCGATCGAGCTCGACATATATGTGTGGCCGTACTGCGGATTGGAATATGCATTAAATGAATTTCAAAGTGAAAAACATGTATCAAGATCATTGTTTTCTCTCGGTTGCCCGTTGATGCCGAAAATGCGGGTTAAAAAAAATAACGACGAACCGCGGTGAAAAATAAAACGCCGAAACGACCGTGGAAGGTTCAAAAAGAAATCTTGAGCCTTTTCCGCAATCATTTCGACATTTCTTTTCAACACTAAACATTATGGATAAGGTTGTATCATAAATGTTTCTCTATCTGCAATGACCGTTGTGGCTGAGTTGGCTGCGTGGCGGATTAACGATGGTTACGGTCCGGGTTCAATCCCCGATGAATCAATTTTTTTTTTTCTTCATTTTATATTCAGAAAATTTCGAACTTACTCTCGCTTTAGCTATTCTCGCCTGTTCAAGCATTATTTATGATATTTAATCCGTATATGCTTAATAAAAAAAAACAAGACATTGCTACCGGGGATCAGTGCAGCCAGATCGCGCGTAAAAGTTACCCCCTCTCTAGTCTCTTACGCCTATTTAATGCTAATGATAAGAGAAACTCTGAGGGAGTTAGAAAAGCAGGGTAAAAAGGTCCAATTCTTTTGGGTACCTGCGCATAGGGGAATCCATTTCAATGAGCTAGCTGATACGGCAGCAAAAGAAGGTATTACCTCAGGAAGAGATACTCAACTACTAATTCCGAACACAGACTTCAATGCCTGACACTAAGAATGAACGAGTTTCACCAATGGTCCTTAGCATCCGCAGAAACTAAAGGGAAAAATTACTTTGAAAAGTACTATAACCATAACAATCGGCCATGGTTTTTTTCACTATAAACTCTCGAGAAGAGCTGTTACTTCGATCAATAGATTAAGAAACGGCCATACATCTTTAAGGCGTTACCCCCATTTGTAGCGCAAAAAATGCCTTTTTCATGAATTTTTTAAAAGAAAACTACAAAACTTTTTTAATCGATCAATATACCATCTTAAAGAACACATCTTGAAGAACTTTTAGTAATTTTTTTATTGAAAAATATTACATTGTTTAGTGGCAAATGGCCGTCAATGAAATAATGTTTTTATATACACGGTTTGCGGTGACGAACATTGCGGCGAAGTGGATCATCTGAAAAAAAAAATGCGGATGGATTTAGTCAAATATAAGTATAAACTAGTCTTTAATCGAAGGATTTTTAAAAATAT
Organism: Ophion slaviceki; assembly: GCA_944452715.1. Classification (NCBI taxonomy): domain Eukaryota; kingdom Metazoa; phylum Arthropoda; class Insecta; order Hymenoptera; family Ichneumonidae; genus Ophion; species Ophion slaviceki. The sequence goes on along the minus strand of OX101792.1, from coordinate 32,029,372 downwards.
TCATTTTTCACAAAATGGCGGACAGTCAAAATTAATGGTTCGATTTTAACGAAAAAAAAAACGACCGTTTTTTGGCTATAAAACGGCCATTTTTTTCGAAAAAAAAATCGAACGATTAAAGACTACATTTTTATGTATTAAATAAGCCTGCAAAATTTCAAGAAGGTCGGTTCATTAGTGTTCGAGTAATCTTGGTCACCGACTTCAGAAATGCCATTTTGAGAAAAACGCGTTTAAAGTTTCAATTTCAGTTTACACGAAGAAAATATTTTTTTTTTGTAAACTTACATAGAGTCATCTATTCCGGGCCCATACCGAAGTTCTTCCGCCGACGATGCCGCTTGCAAAACGGAAATTTGGTGTTGCCTTCGTAACATTCTTCCTTCACGAGTGCTCTCGGCCGCACGTCTCTCTGCCAGTGCAATCCGTGCTTCGTCCATTTTATCAGCGTATTCGTGCGCGTTGGGTCCACAGCTCACTCCGATTGAGTTGAAATAAAATAATAATGATTTTGAACCTTCGTTGAATAGTCCAACGGCAATATAAGCTGCTAAATTTACAATGATTGCTCCAGTCGAGACGATTTTTGGGCTGATTTTCCAAATAAGTTGGTTGAAGCTTTCGTTGTTATTTTGATTGAAGCCACCGACGCATCTTTCGAGTAAAGTTTCCTTACTCAGATCGTTGTATATAGGTCTGATGGCATCCAATACATTTGATGGAAGTGGTTTGTAATCGTGTTGGAAAGCCTCGTTTCTCGCCTGCGCTCGTTGATACGAACACCACGATTCTTCATCGGTTGGACATCTCTCATGGTGTGGATTTGCATCGGTTGAACTGTAATGATCGAAGGTCGTTCATATTGCCTCATGCATATCGTGAACAGAAGCAGAATGGCGTCGAATAGCAAGTCCATAGTACACAGTGAGCTTGTCAATAAATTTTCCTGTCAGCTGTCCTTTACCACCAAGCTTTTTGTTTTTTTTTTTACTAAATTACGAAGGCGGGATCCCATACGCTTTTGGACGTGACTGATGCATTCTATTTTTATAACTTCTACGTCGTCATAAGGATGAGAATTTACTAGCCCAGTGTACGTTTTCGAATCTCCGTCTCCAATATAGTAACGGCACAGGACATTATATTTTTCTATTGAACGCTTGAAGATTTCGATAATGGAGTCCACCTCCATTTTTCCCGAGGAGCCTTCGTGATTTGCACTGCAGTTATCTTCGTGTGTTTCGTACCATTCTTCGTAGTCCGCATCATTTAGCTTATGTTTCCACGATTCACAAATTTTACAATACGCACTTTTTACCACAAGATCAAGTACTTTTCTACTGTAGTAGCCTATGACTGATGTGACTCCGAACAACGACGTATATCCTCGCTTCCTTCAGGATCCATCTCCGGAAACTGTTAATTGAGGAGTTGCATCGCCTTCTGCATTAGGTGTATCTTCAATTTCTTCTCGTACGGCTTTTTTAAATATTACATCTGCACATGTTTTCACAGACTCATAAATACTTTTCAAAATTATTGAATATGTAGTCTCGGTAAGAAACCTTGGCATGTCCATAAGTCCGCAAAATTTTTGTGCTCTAGCCAATCCTATGCCGAGAACTCACATGGTGAATATAAATCGACGATTTATTTCATACGAATGTTCCAAAAAAGGAGATGATGGTATCAAATTATCTGCACATGAGTCACATTTCACAACGATTTTGAAGCCTAGTCCTCTTGCACTTGCCGTTTCAAATGTAATATTTCCATTACACGTTTTGCACTTCACTAAATTTGAAATAGCAGCAAACACAACCCAAAAGTTCAAAATCCGATATTCAATATTAGGACTTTGATTCACAGTCATATCAATATTATTTTTCAGTTTCTTCGCAGACGTGCTGAAACTTTTAGTTTCCGTTTCGGCCAGGTTGGGGTTAACAACACCCTTCCTTTTTTTTTTGGTCGAGATTTCCGTAAATTATCACTGCTTCTTGTTTGTCGCGAACCTTTTATTCGATCCATTTTTGAATGTAAAATGAATAAAAACTGCGCTTATAATATTATGAACGGCGGAATATACGTCTTAATAGTCGAACTTTCGAGCTACACTGACGAGTTTAGACCATAACAGACAACGAAAATACGTTTTTATAAATTCCAGTCTATTATATGAACATTGTGAATGCCAGGTATACGACCCTTTTCATCGAACGATGCATTGAAGGTCGGAGGGAGGGTCGAGCGCGCCAGACGGCAGACTAGCCGGTCGTTTACACAACGAATTCTTCTCTTTCAACGCTCATATCTCAGTCAATTTTGTTCGGATCGACTTGAAATTTTCAGGACATATTCTCAGATACTTATACTTCAGAAAATGCAATAAAAAAAATCGATTTTTTTTTAATCGCAAGTGGGGGTAACTCCTTAAGACAGAGTCTATATTGAAACGTTTCGCGTTTTACCGCGAATGCTTTTATTCGTGTTTCCTCGTCTACTGAGGAAAACGACGTAGCACGGCGAATATTCTGCCGTAGGGTTTTAATGTGGGTTTCCCGTAGCCTCCTGAAGGACGATGTACGCGATGTGTACCGGAATTGATGATTGGGATTTTGAAGGTTTTTTAGGAGATGCCTCAGTGGTTTTGAGGGTCTCAGGGACACCTGTCAGAATCCGTCATCATCGGCATTTGATGTTTCGGATTTTCGTTTACAAGGTAGGGTAAAAACATAAATGTTTGTTAGTTTTGTTAATTCCGTGATTTGAGGTTATGTAATTGAGGTATCGACGTTTACCGGGATGTGGAGTAGGTCGCGAGAAGCGCGACCGTGGTTGGAGCGACTACGATGGAAATGACATGGTGAGGCCGCACACGATAGTTAGAGGCGCTGACTCAATCACTCACTCTTTCTCTCTCGCTCGCTCGCGCTCACACAAGCCGTGAGCGTCGTCGTATACGCGTTACGCCGGATTCGGGGTCGCTTCTGTAACAGAATGCGATAGCCCTTGTATTTCGGATATCGGTTTACTGTGGCGTTACAATCGATTGGCACTAGTTGCAAAGTGCAACGAAGCTCACGGTTGCCAACCCGTGAAGCTCACGGCCTAGTTATCTAGCGTAAAATAATGTGCTTGCTCGAGGCGGATTCAATCCCCTCGAGTGCACATAGCGGGGCCGTCCAGGAGGGACGGCTGACCTCCTCGGTGCCAAGCGAGGAGGACGAAAAACCGGAGAAGCCGGTTGAGAATGGGCCTCGGCGTACAGCAAGGTGCGTCCGGCACCTTCCGGGCTGTACACTTCAGTAGATAGTGTGGGTCGAGTGGAAATAATGATCCGATTGTCGTAAGGACAACGGATCGATGTTAAATAAAGGTTCCCTATCTCGCAATCACCACGATGACACTGTTCTCGAGGTAGGACTTCCAGCGCAATGCTGGGGCTTCCCAAGAGAACAGTGTATCTAACCCGAAGCTGAGGTCGTTCTAGGATGAGGGCCAGGGCATCGGCAGCAAGGCCTCCATCCTGAGCTCCGCGATGACGGATGCTGTTGACTCCACGTAGTAATGAAAGAATTTGCGAAGAGTGCCTCTCCGGCTCGCGCACGCCCTTAAATAGCCCAAGGCCCGTCAGGAGAAATTCCATTTCTCCCGCGATTCCGGAGACCTAAGTGGGAAATCACGCCGCCGAAGAACACTCCGTTGGTGGGATTGACTGCGTTGGTTAGTTTGAGGACGTTAGCACATTGTACTCATATCGAGGGGTAAAATATGCCCGATGGTGCCTCTCTAGGATATTAGGCGCGCACGCGGTACGAAGAGGCGTCATGATGAGTTTAAATCACGTCCTTAACAAGATAGGAGTGGTCGAGCGCGGAAGGCGAGAAATTCTATAAGATGCGGCGATTCGCTTGAGTCCGCGGTGGTCTTGTCCCTCGCAGTGGGCGGGGCCCCTTGCGAGGTGTCGCGGGCTTGCCCTGATTTCTTGACTTGAGTGACACGCCCGGCCGGCGGCATGGCCTATGGTCAGATGCTATCGCATTACGTGTGACGGTGGCTTACCTAGGTAACCGAACCGTTACAATATAGATTCAATATTGTCACATCTGCCATGTGCAATTGCAGAAAGAATGAAGAAGAGGCGAACCATATATTTTGGCAATGTGAAAACTACGAAACAAGCAGATCAATCCTAATACAAAAACTTCGAAAAGCGAGAAAATTCCCGCCATTCTGCCTCGAGTCCTTACTCCACGCCATGGACAGGTCCACAGTGTTGCCAATCGCTCAATTTATCTGTAGTATTAATCTCTTTATTTAAGTGATGTACAGATACTTTATAAAATATGTTTACTACTAATCCCGAGATCTATGTACAGGCTGTATGGGTTGACTAATCCCAAAGCCTTCGCTTTATATCAATAAAAAAAAATAAAAAAAATAATCTCTTACGCGCCCAGTGGCGTAGCGTGGATTTTTGCCGCCCGGGGCTAACTCTAAATTTGCCGCCCCCCCTCCCTATTTTCGCAACTGAGTACCGCCCGCCGCCGCCGCCCCACATCTGCGCCGCCCGGGGCCATGGCCCCCTCTGCACCCCCCCGCGCTACACCGCTGTACGCGCCGATCACACAATCATAGTAGCGCGTGTCCGTGAGCGAGCGACGCTTGGACATCTTCGGAAAGAGCCGAGCACGGTCGAAGTTTCCCAACCGCGCCTTCGGCAGCTACATGGACGCTGAGCACGTTCACGTGCGGCCAAGCCGAAGCGAAGGCTTCGAGGGAAAAAGCAATCTGAGCACGACTCGCGCGTGACGTCACCCGACGTCACGCGTGAGGCTTTTAGATGATTTCAATGCTTATTTAGCTCTTGATTCTCTGCGTTATTAATGTATACAAAAAAATGCATCGCGCACTCTGATCGCTTATTTTTTTAGTTTATACGTTAATTTAAATATAATAATAAATCTAAATTACAACTTATTTATCTTATATAAAATTGTTTACGCTTTACTCACACCCTTCCTTATGCCAAATAAATTATAATTCATAAAAGTAAGCGGAAATATATTTATATTCGTATTATTATATTAATTCTCATACTTTCATCAAGCGATGAGATGGTCCCGTTGATAGCATTCCTGGCTTCGGTCCGCAGGGGCCCGTGGTGCAAATTGTTCATAATTTCTCATATTTTAGTCATATTTGAGATTTTCGGAGAAAAAATGATTTAAAACAGATTCAAGTTCTGGTCTATTTCCCAAAAACACATTTTTTTCGCTGAAAATTCATGATTTCTCATTTTTTTCCCGGAAATTTCTCTTTTTCCTATGACCTGGTGAACGGCTGCGGAGATATTCGGAGAGAAGTTAAAGATGAAAAGAAATGAGATTTTCGTAAAAAAAACTGATTATTATTTTTTTCTTTCCGGAAATTTTCCTTTTTCCTATTACCTGAATGAACCGCTGCGAAGATAGTCGGAGAGAATTTAAAGATGAAAAAAAAGAGATTTTCGTAAGAAAAACTTGTTCTTATTTTTTTTCGGAACTTTTTCTTTTTACATTTTTTTATCCCTCATAATTCTGAGAAATAATGAATTTCCGAAATTTTTGCAAACGTTATTTTCCTTAAGGGGTAACACCACTGTAACGGCCTGCCACGAAGCGTTTTAGACAAATAATACTTGGGGTAATTATTAAGCATATATTGAAGTATATTGCAAAAAAAATGTACGGGAAAATATTACAAAATGGCGACACTGCAGCAAATTCTTCCGAGGCATGTTGAACTTAAGGTGTTCTGCGGCACGTAGTATAACTTGTGCCAATTTTAATCTGGACAAAATAATTTTTTTATTGATTCTAGATGAGTGTAGCTAGTGAACCACGTAGGGGATTTTAGAAATATTGATTTTTAAATAATTACCGCGTATTTGACTAAAAATGTTCATTTAGACTCAATAAAACAAAATTCTTTTTTTTAGACTAAAATTGGCACAGTTATACTGCGTGCCGCAGAGGTTCGACATGCTTCGGAAAAATTGCTGCAGTGTCGCCATTTTGTAATATTTTCGGAAAAAAATTTCTAGCAATATACTTAAGGAGGTACACCAGCTTCATACAATGTTGCCATGCTAAACCATGGTCAAATTTCAAAATGGTGATAGATCAATAAAATTTGGTGAGTATATTCTTTAGTATTATATATGTCAATACAATTTTTTTCAGATTTTTTCATTGTGTCGTTATCGAATAATTGAACATTGAAGTTCACGTGTATAAGCATAGGGTTTTTATAGATATAGGTATATATTCCGGGTATAAGAATAAACGCTTGTGAATTATTTGTAACAAAACGGCACAACCAAAAAATCTGAAAAAATTTGTATCTACATGAATAATACTAAAGAATATATTCACCAAATTTTATTGATCTATCACCATTTTGCTGAAGCTAGTGTACCTCCTTAAGAATATGCTCAATAAATACCGAAAGTATTATTTGTTTATCACATTTTCTTCCGCCAAAAAAAATATATAAAAAACGCTTCCTGTAAGGCCGTTACAGCGGTGTTACCCTTACAGTCTTCATATAATTTCCGAGATTTTCCCGTGATCGTAATTAAAGTGATAAAATATTCGGAGAAATTCGGAGAAACTCGGATGTTTGCGTAAAAATAATTGTCCGCAAAACTCCGAATTCTTCATATTTGTTCCAATTCATAGAAAAATTCGGAAACATTTTTCGGAAAAAATCGGAGATTTTTGGAAAAAAAATTGCACTAGGGACGCGGGATCGTTCCCCGCGCTCAGTGCTTTAAAAAAAAAATTATTACTATTAATTCTTATTTGAGTAGTTATTTTTATTAGTTATCATCATTATTTTAATTAGTTATCTTTTAGTGTCGAAAAATTTATCGCGCACTCTGACCGCTTATTTTATTAGTTTGTACGTTAATTTAAATATTATAATAAATCTAAATTACAACTTATTTATCTTCTAAAAAATTGTTTGCGCTTTACTCACACCCGTCCCTATGCCAAATAAATTGTAATTCATAAAAGTAAGCGGAAATTTATTTATATTCGTATTATTATATTCATTCAATAACTAATCAAATAAGAATTAATAGTAATAATAATTTTGAAAAATGCACTCAGCGCGAGGAACGATCCCGCGCCCCTGTGAACCGAAGCCAGGAACGCTACTAACGGGACCGTCTCATGGCTTGTAAATATGTGCACTTTCTGGTACTTACGATTCGCGGCGGGATACATTATGATAATGCTTTATCGCTTGATGAAAGTATATGAAAATGAATATAATAATACGAATATATTTCCGCTTACTTTCATTAATTACAATTTATTTGGCATAGGGACGGGTGTGAGTAAAGCGCAAAAAAAATTTCAGAAGTAAAATAAGTTGTAATATAGATTTATTATTATATTTAAATTAACATATAAACTAATAAAATAAGCGGTCAGAGTGCGCGATAAATTTTTCGACACTAAAAGATGACTAATAAAATTATAATGATAACTAATAAAAATAACTAATCAAATAAGAATTAATGGTAATAATAATTAGAAAAAAGCACTGAGCGCAGGAAACGATCCCGCGCCCCTAGTGCAACTTTTTTCCGAAAAACTCCGAATTTTTCTATGAATTGGAACAAATATGAAGAATTCGGAGTTTTGCGGACAATTATTTTTACGCAAACATTCGAGTTTCTCCGAATGTTTTCGAATTTTTTCGAATATTTCATCATTTTAATTAAAATCACGGGAAAATCTCTGAAATTATATGAAGACTTTAAGGGGTAACACCACTGTAACGGCCTTACAGGAAGCGTATTTTTTGATATGTTTTTTTGGCGGAAGAAAATGTGATAAACAAATAATACTTGCGGTATTTGTTGAGCATATATTTAAGTATATTGCTATAAATGCTTCATCCGAAAATATTTCAAAATGGCGACACTGCAGAAATTCTTCCCAAGCATGTCGACCCTCTGTGGCACGCAGATAACTGTGCCAATTTTAATCTAAAAAAAAGGATTTTGTTTTATTAAGTCTACATGAGTGTAGCTACTGAACCACGTAGGGGATTTTCGATAAGTTAATTAAAACAATATTTATTGACAATTAACTGTCTTTAAATAAATTGAACATTAGTCAAATACTCGGCAATTACTCAAAAATCAATATTTCTAAAATCCCCTACGTGGTTCACTAGCTACACTCATCTAGATTTAATTTAAAAAAAAATCATTTTATCCATATTAAAATTGGCACAAGTTATACTGCGTGCCGCAGAGCACCTTAAGTTCAACATGCCTCCGAAGAATTTGCTGCAGTGTCGCCATTTTGTAATATTTTCCCATATTTTTTTTTACTTCAATATACTTCAATGTATGCTTAATAATTACCCCAAGTATTATCTGTCTAAAACGCTTCGTCGCAGGCCGTTACAGTGGTGTTACCCCTTAAGGAAAATAATGTTTGCAAAAATTTCGGATATTCATTATTTCTCAGAATTAGGAAAGATAAAAAATGTAACAAGTTTTTTTTATGAAAATCTCATTTTTTTAATCTTTAAATTTTCTCCGAATATCTTCACAGCCGTTTACTCAGGTAATAGGAAAAATGAAAATTTCCGGAAAAAAAATAATAATCAGTTTTTTTACGAAAATCTCATTTCTTTTCATCTTTAACTTTTCTCCGAATATCTCCGCAGCCGTTCACTCAGGTCATAGGAAAAAGAGACATTTCCGGGAAAAAAATGAGAAATCATGAATTTTCAGTGAAAAAAAATGTGTTTTTGGGAAATGGACCAGAACTTGAATCTATTTTAGATCATTTTTTCTCCGAAAATCTCAAATATGACTAAAATATGAGAAATTATGAAAAATTTGCACTACGGGCCCCTGCGGACCGAAGCCAGGAACGCTACCAACGGGACCATCTCATCGCTTGTAGAATATGTGCACTCTCTGGTACTTACGATCCGCGGTCGGATGGATGATTGGCTTGTTTTTGGGGATAATGTTTATGGCTTGATGAAAGTATGAGAATTAATATAATAATACGAATATAAATATATTTCCGCTTACTTTATGAATTATAATTTATTTGGCATAAGGACGGGTGTGAGTAAAGCGTAAACAATTTCATATAAGATAAATAAGTTGTAATTTATATTTATTATTATATTTAAATTAACGTATAAACTAAAAAAAATAACCGATCAAAGTGCGCGATACATTTTTTTGTATACATTAATAACGCAGAGAATCAAGAGCTAAGTAAGCATTGAAATCATCTAAAAGCCTCGTGCTCAGATTGCTTTTTCCCTCGAAGCCTTCGTTTCGGCTTGGCCGCACGTGAACGTGCTCAGCGTCCATGTATTGGTGTAGCTGCCGAAGGCGCGTTCGGGAAATTTCGACCGTGCTCGGCTCTTTCCGAAGATGTCCGAGCATAGCTCCATGGAGACTAGAGTAAAGGAGCCCGAACGCATATGGCGGAATCGTCGAAAAGTGGATCGCGAAAGTGATGAAAGATCTTGTAGTTCGAAAAATATCCGCAAGCGATACCAGCGCCTGGTACCGAATAGGATAGGTGCGTGAGGACCGGCTTAGCAGTGTTTGTGACATACATACAGTGACGTATTACTGTCAGTGAGTGCAGCCAGATCGCGCGTAAACGTTACCCCTTCTCTAGTCTCTTACGCGCCTATCACCCAATCATAGTAGCGCGTGTCCGTGAGCGAGCGACGCTCGGACGTCTTCGGAAAGAGCCGGGCACGGTCGAAGTTTCCCGACCGCGCCTTCGGCAGCTACACCAACCCATGGACGCTGAGCACGTTCATGTGCGGCCAAGCCGAAACGAAGCTTCGAGGAAGAAGCAATCTGAGCACGACTCGCGCGTGACTTCACCCGACGGCACGCGAGAGGCTTTTAGATGATTTCAATGCTTATTTAGCTCTTCATTCTCTGTGGTATTAATGTATAAAAAAAATGTATCGCGCACTCTGATCACTTATTTTTTTAGTTTATACGTTAATTTAAATATAATAATAAATCTAAATTACAACTTATTTATCTTATATCAAATTGTTTACGCTTCACTCACACCCGTCCTTATGTCAAATAAATTATAATTCATAAAAGTAAGCGGAAATATATTTATATTCGTATTATTATATTAATTCTTACATACTTTCATCAAGCGATAAAGCATTATCCCCAAAAACAAGCTAATCATCCATCCGGCCGCGAATCCTAAGTACCAGAAAGTATACATATTCTACGAGCGATGAGATGGTCCCGTTGGTAGCGTTCCTGACTTCGGTCCGCAGAAGTCCCTAGTGCAAATTTTTCATAATTTCAGTTAAAGATGAAAAGAAATGAGATTTTCGTAAAAAAAACTTATTATTGTTATTTATTTCCGGAAATTTCCCTTTTTCCTATTACGTGAGTGAACGGCGGTGAAGATATTCGGAGAAAATTTAAAGGTGAAAAAAATGAGATTTTCGTAAAAAATTGTTATTATTTTTTTTCTGGAACTTTTTCTTTTTCCTATTAACCGGTGCGATGGTCTAGTGGTTAGCGTTCGAATCCCAGTCGCGTACATTTCGTTGTGAAATGTTTTTTTTCGGCATTTCGTGGCAAAATAAGACTAGTTCCACGACTGGGGGGCGAACTCGATGACCGGCTGTATTGGTGTAGGTTTTCCGCAGTTTCCCTATACCCATGACAGAAATGTCATGATGAATATAATACAGAGGGGGCTGCGGCCGCAAGAGGGAGAAAGATGGAGAAAAAAGGAGTAAAAAACAGTCGAGGAAAGAAACGCGCACAATGAGGGGAAAGAATAGGTAACAAACGCGAAAAGCGTGTACCTAAGGAAAAAACCAATAACAAAAAAAATGAGATTTTCGTAAAAAAAAACTTATTATATTTTTTATCCCTTATAATTCTGAGAAATAATGAATTTCCGAAATGTTTGCAAACATTATTTTCCTTAAGGGGTAACACCACTGTAACGGCCTGCCACGAAGCGTTTAGACAAATAATACTTGGGGTAATTATTAAGCATATATTGAAGTCTATTGCAAAAAATGTTATGGGAAAATATTACAAAATTGCGACACTGCAGCAAATTCTTCCGGGACATGTCGAACTTAAGGTGCTCTTCGTCGCGCAGTATAACTTGTGCCAATTTTAATCTGGACAAAATAATTTTTTTAATTAAATCTAGTTGAGTGTAGCTAGTGAACAACTTAGGAGATTTTAGAAATTTTGATTTTTGAGTAATTGCCGAAATCAAGCGATGAAGCATTATCATAATGCTTTATCGCTTGATGAAAGTATATGAGAATGAATATAAATATATTTCCGCGTACTTTTATGAATTACAATTTATTTGGCATAGGGACGGGTGTGAGTAAAGCGCAAACAATTTTTTAGAAGATAAATAAGTTGTAATTTAGATTTATTATTATATTTAAGACGGAATGACACCTCATCGCGGTCGGTATGGTAGAACAATTATAGATTCCCAAAAATCTCTGAAACGGCTCTTCAGATCCCGTCGAAACTTTGCCAAACGACGTCAAATAGATAGACGAATAGCTTCTACCCCCTCAAATTTTTTGAATTTGAGAAAAAAAACTAGATTGGCTTATGATAAGCCAATCTACATTTTTTTTGTCAAATTCAGAAAATTTGAGGGGCTGGAAGCTATTCGTCTATCTATTTGACGTCGTTTGGCAAAGTTTCGACGGGATCTGAAGAGCCGTTTCAGAGATTTTTGGGAATCTATAATTGTTCTACCATACCGACCGCGATGAGGTGTCATTCCGTCTTAAATTAACGTACAAACTAATAAAATAAGTGGTCAGAGTGCGCGATAAATTTGTCGACACTAAAAGATAACTAATTAAAATAATAATGATAACTAATAAAAATAACTAATCAAATAAGAATTAATAGTAATAATAATTATAAAAAAACGAACTGAGCGCTGGGAACGATCCCGCACCCCAAGTGCAAATTTTTTTCTGAAAAATTCCGATTTTTTCCGGCAAATTTTTCCGAATTTTTCTATGAATTGGAACAAATATAAAGAATTCGGAGTTTTGCGGACAATTATTTTTACGCAAACATCCGAGTTTCTCCGAATTTCTCCGAATTTTTCCGAATATTTCATCATTTTAATTACGATCACGGGAAAATGTCGGAAATTATATGAAGGCTTTAAGGGGTAATACCACTGTAACGGCCTTACAGAAAGCGTATTTTGTGATATTTTTTTTGGCGGAAGAAAATGTGATAAACAAATAATACTTGCGGTATTTATTGAGCATATATTTAAGTATATTGCTAGAAATTTTGATCCGACAATATTACAAAATGGCGGCATTGCAGCAATTCTTCCGAAGCACGTCGAAACTCTGCGCCACGCAGTATAACTGTGCCAATTTTAATATAAAAAAAGAATTTTGTTTTATTAGGACTAGATGAACATTTTTAGTCAAATACTCGGAAATAACTCAAAAATCAATATTTCTAAAATCCCCTACGTGGTTCACTAGCTACACTTATCTAGATTAAAAAAAAAATATTTTGTCCAGATTAAAATTGGCACAAGTTATACTACGTGCCGCATAGCACCTTAAGTTCAACATGCCTCGGAAGAATTTGTTGCAGTGTCGTCATTTTGTAATATTTTCTCATAAAATTTGTTTGCAATATACTTCAATATATGCTTAATAATTACCTCAAGTATTATTTGTCTAAAACACTTCGTGGCAGGCCGTTACAGTGGTGTTACCCCTTAAGGAAAATATTGTTTTTAAACATTTCGGAAATTCATTATTTCTCAGAATTATGAGGGATAAAAAAATGTAAGTTTTTTTTGCGAAAATCTCATTTTTTTCATCTATAACTTTTCTCCGGATATCTCCGCAGCCGTTCACTCAATAGGAAAAAGAAAAAGTTCCGGAAAAAAAAATGATAAGTTTTTTTTTACGAAAATCTCATTTTTTTCATCTCTAAATTTTCTCCGAATATTTTCGCAGCCATTCACTCAGGTAATACGAAAAAAGGAAATTTCCGAAAAAAAAATAATAATAATTTTTTTTACGAAAATCTCATTTCTTTCCATCTTTACCTTTTCTCCGAATATGTCCGCAGCCGTTCACTCAGGTCATATGAAAAAGAGAAATTTCCGGAAAAAAATGAGGAATCATGAATTTTCAGTAAAAAAAATGTGTTTTTGGGAAATAGACCAGAACTTGAATCCGTTTTAAATCATTTTTTCTCCGAAAATCTCAAATACGACTAAAATATGAGAAATTATGAAAAATTTGGAGAAAAATTTGCACTAGGGGCCCCTACGGACCGAAGCCAGGAACGCTACCAACGGACCATCTCATCGCTTGTAGAATATGTGCACTTTCTGGTACTTACGATTCGCGGCCGGATGGATGATTGGCTTCTTTTTGGGGATAAAGCTTTATCGCTTGATGAAAGTATGAGAATTAATATAATAATACGAATATAAATATATTTCAGCTTACTTTTTTGAATTATAATTTATTTGGCATAGGAATGGGTGTGAGTAAAGCGTAAACAATTTTATATAAGATAAATAAGTTGCAATTGAGCTTTATTATTATATTTAACTTAACGTATAAACTAAAAATGAGCGAGCAGAGTGCGCCATACATTTTTTTGTATACATCAATAATGCAGAGAATCAAGAGTTAAATAAGCATTGAAATCATCTAAAAGCCTCCCGCATGCCGTCGGGTGACGTCACGCGCGAGTCGTGCTCAGATTGCTTTTTCCCTCGAAGCCTTCGTTTCGGCTTGGCCGTACATGAACGTGCTCAGCGTCCATGTGTTGGTGTAGCTGCCGAAGGCGCGGTCGGGAAACTTCGACCGTGGTCGGCTCTTTCCGAAGACGTCCGAGCGTCGTTCGCTCACGGACACGCGCTACTATGATTGGGTATGGGCGCGTAAGAGACTAGAGAGGGGGTAACTTTTACGCGCAATCTGGCTGCACTGATCGACGATTCAAAATCACCGCGCGGACGGAGCCAGCAGTGGTAGCGCCGCCAGGCGGGTACAATCCGCGGATCATTCATCACTTTCACAACCATTTCGCCAGCATTGCGTTCGGGCTCCTTTACTCTAGTCTCCATGATAGCTCGCTCACGGACACGCGCTACCATGATTGTGTATGGGCGCGTAAGAGACTAGAGAGGGTGTAACTTTTACGCGCGATCCTGCCGCACTGGACGCGGGTTCAATCCCCGGTAGCAATGTCTTGTTTTTTTAATTAAGCATATACGAATTAAATATCATAAATAATGCCTGAATAGTCGAGAATAGCTAAAGCGAGAGTAAGTTCGAAATTTTCTGAATATAAAATGAAGAAAGAAAAAGTTGGCTTACCGGGGATTGAACCCGGACCGTAAGCATCGTTAATCCGTCACACTGCCAACTCACCCACGACGCTAATTGCAGATAGAGAAACATTTATGATACACCCTTATCCGTAATGTTTACTGTTGAAAAAAAGTGCCGAAACGATCGCGGCAGAGGCTCAAGATTTCTTTTTGAACCTTCCACGGTCGTTTCGGCGTTTTATTTTTCAACGCAGTTCGTCGTTAATTTTTTTAACCCGCATTTTCGGCATAAACGGGCAACCGAGAGAAAACAATGATCTCGATACATGTTTTTCACTTTGAAATTCATTTAATGCATATTCCAATCCGCAGTACGGCCACACATATATGTCGAGCTCGATCGGACGGAAAACCTCGCTCCGTTTGCCTGTCGAGCGAGCGCGATTTGCGAGGGGCAGAGACTTTTCCCCCTCCGAGCTACCCATTTGTGTTCACGCTGACTGCGATGCCGACTTGAGCGGTGATCACGGACTCGCGCGGCTACAAGGGACTCTGCAACCTCGACAGAGGCGATGATCACGAAATCATACTCCCGAACTCGCCGCCGCGATTTAGCGCCATTTACGAGGCACGCCGAAAAGGGGAGCCAGAGATTAGTGGGGAGATGCACAACGCGGCCCTTTTCGGCGTGCCTCGTAAATGGCGCTAAATCGCGGCGGCGAGTTCGGGAGTATGATTTCGTGATCATCGCCTCTGTCGAGGTTGAAGATTCCTTTGTAGCCGCGCGAGTCCGTGATCACCGCTCAAGTCGGTATCGCAGTCAGCGTGAACACGAATGGGTAGCTCGGTGGGGGAAAAGTCTCTGCCCCTCGCTCGCTCGACAGGCGAACGGAGCGAGGTTTTCCGTCCGATCGAGCTCGACATATATGTATGGCCGTACTGCGGATTGGAATATGCATTAAATGAATTTCAAAGTGAAAAACATGTATCGAGATCATTGTTTTCTCTCGGTTGCCCGTT
The DNA here is from genome assembly GCA_944452715.1 of Ophion slaviceki. Taxonomy (NCBI): domain Eukaryota; kingdom Metazoa; phylum Arthropoda; class Insecta; order Hymenoptera; family Ichneumonidae; genus Ophion; species Ophion slaviceki. The sequence continues at coordinate 32,013,935 of OX101792.1, read as the reverse complement.
TATGCCGAAAATGCCGGTTAAAAAAATTAACGACGAACCGTGTTGAAAAATAAAACGCCGAAACGACCGTGAAGGGTTCAAAAAGAAATCTTGAGCCTTTGCCGCGATTGTTTCGGCATTTTTTTCAACAGTAAACATTATGGAAACGGGTGTATCATAAATGGTTCTCCATCTGCAATGAGCGTCGTGGCTGAGTTGGTATCGTGACGGATTACGATGCTGAAGGTCCGGATTCAATCCCCGGCGAATCAACTTTTTTTTTCTTCATTTTATATTCAGAAAATTTCTAACTTACTCTCGCTTTATCAATTCTCGCCTGTCCAGGCATTATTTTTTATATTTAATTCATATATGTTTAACAAAAGAAAATGTTGCTACGGGCATCGAAGCCGCGCCGTCCGTACTCAGAGCTCGGACGCAGTGCAGCCAGACCGCGCGTAAAGTTACCCCCTCTCTAGTCTCTTACGCGCCCATCACACAATCGTAGTAGCGCGTGTCCGTGAGCGAGCGATGCTCGGACATCTTCGGAAAGAGCCGAGCAAGGCGAAGCGTCCCGACCGCGCCTTCGGCTGCTACACCAATAGATGGACGCTGAGCACGTTCATGTGCGGCCAAGCCGAAACGAAGGCTTCGAGGGAAAAAGCAATGTGAGCACGACTCGCGCGTGACGTCACCCGACGGCACGCGCGAGGCTTTTAGATGATTTCAATGCTTATTTAGCTCTTGATTCTCTGGGTTATTAATGTATACAAAAAATGTATTGCGCACTCTGGTCGCTTATTTTTTTAGTTTATACGTTAATTTAAACATAATAATATATCTAAATTACAACTTATTTATCTTATATAAAATTGTTTACGCTTTACTCACACCCGTCCTTATGCCAAATAAATTATAATTCATAAAAGTAAGCGGAAATATATTTATATTCGTATTATTATATTAATTCTCATACTTTCATCAAGCGATAAAGCATTATCCCCAAAAACAAGCCAATCATCCATCCGGCCGCGAATTGCAAGTACCAGAATGTGCACATATTCTACAAGCGATGAGATGGTCACGTTGGTAGTGTTCCTGGCTTTCTGATTTCTTATTTTTTTCCTGGAAATTTCTCCGTTTCCTATGACCTGAGTGAACGGCTGCGGAGATATTCGGAGAAAAGTTAAAGATGAAAAGAAATGAGGTTTTCGTTAAAAAACTTTTTATTATTATTATTGTTTCCGGAAATTTCTTTTTTTTCCTATTACCTGAGTGAACGGCTGCGGAGATATTCGGAGAAAATTTAAAGATGAAAAAAAATGAGATTTTCGTAAAAAAAACTTGATATTATTTTTTTTCCGGAACTTTTTCTTTTTCCTATTGAGTTTGTTTGGGTTTGTTTGGAGTTTGAGTCATACAAATACAGATTTAAACAATCTAGAACATTCACATTTCCGAAATAGAAAGACGTGAGTATCTAATATTGGTAATACCATCTATAGCAAAAAGCCAGATATCGAGGATACAAACTTCGAAAGTTTTGATCTCAGATAGGCAAACGAGCGATGGTCCATAATAGCGAACACCGAAATAGCGAACATCAAAGAAGTGGACGAGTAGCTTCATAATTTTCTGCCGATTTTTGCTAACACGTACGATATTCTTTTAAAGTCTTTAAGAGGGGATATACATTTACAATGATCAAAAAATCAATTTTTTTTCTTTAAGGGATAACACCATTCTAGGAATTTGGAAAAATCGTTTTCTTTTGGCTTCAAAAATACTTTGGGGTCATAAAAACAATATGCAGTTGGTCCTGCAGTGATTTTTTTAAAGGTTGGATAAGTGTGTACAGTAGAACCTCGATTATCCGAACGATGACTTAGTTTATCCGGAAGCTCAATTATCCGAACGTTGGCGCGAAAGATACATGGTTACTCGCTGCCACAATTGTCGTGAGCAACAATGAGCAACCCAACGCAACTTCTCCTTCTCAAACAGCTGCGAGACTTAGACGCTCAAAAACGCGTTGCAGCCGTTCGTCAATTAAAAATGGACGATTTTATTAAAAAGAAATATTTTAAAAAACATTCGACTTTTTTAAGGTGTTTAAAACACACACACACACACACGCACGCACGCACGCACGCACGCACGCACGCACGCACGCACGCACGCACGCACGCACGCACGCACGCACGCACGCACGCACGCACGCACGCACGCACGCACGCACGCACGCACGCACGCACGCACGCACGCACGCACGCACGCACACACACACACACACACACACACACACACACACACACACACACACACACACACACACACACACACACACACACACACACACACACACACATAAATATACAGGGTGAGCGGAACATTGACGTCCAAAAATAAAAGTTAGGTCCCTTGTATCCTGGGGTATCCGAATAACCCCCATGTATGTCCCGCGACTTTTCATAGTTTTCGAGTTATGAATTTTCGAGAATTTTCGACGTGACTAATTTAAAAAAAATCTAAAAAAAAAGTGGAAGACTGTCGAGATTTTTTTTGCAACTGAATCTTCACGAGTAGTACTTTTATGCATAAAATAATCAGCTTCGTAACTGTGACGAAAGTTATTAAAATGTTGGTCTAAAGTGAAAAATTTACGTTCGGTAAATTATGACTTAAATTTTCAACTTTAAAATAAATATCTAAACAGGTGACTTCATGGTTCCTAATTAGGCCTCAAGAATGCGCCAGACTCTCAGATTTCATAATCATTAAAAAAAGCAGTACTTAATAGGGGTCCTTTGGCTACAATTGACCTTCAATGACAGCGCGGTGGGAAATTCTTATAATTAGCCATCTGATTAAAAAAAAAATTTGCCCATTTTATCATTCCTAAGGCTATTTAGTTTGTTAACTAACCAAAAATGACTGCAGGGAAAGCTAAGATTGAAACATTTGGAGGTTTATTTTTTTTAGTTTAATTTAAGTTTAATGAATTTTGCGCGATCCCTTCTCATGGATCAGGTAAAAGCTCGTTTACGCAATCCGTTCTCGTTTCAAGAACGGATGGCGCAAAATTCATTAAACTTGAGCCCTATCAAGTACTACTCTTTTTAATGATTGTGAAAGCTGATAGTCTGGCGCATTCTTAGGGCCTAATTAGGAACCATGATGTCACCTGTTTAGATTTTTAATTTAAAGTTGAAAATTTAAGTCATAATTTACCGAACGTAAATTTTTCACTTTAGACCAACATTTTCATAACTTTCATCACAGTTACGAAGCTGATTATTTTATGCATAAAAGTAATACTCATAAAGATTCAGTTGCAAAAAAAAAATCTCGATAGTCTTCTACTTTTTATAAAGATTTTTTTTTTCAATTGGTCAGGTCGAAAATTCTCAAAAATGCAGTCAAAAATTCATAACTCGAAAACTATGAAAAGTCGCGCGACATACATGGGGCTTATTCGGATACCCCACGATACTGTCACGTCCGGAAGGGACGTGGGCATATAACGTGTGGTTCCCTCTTTCTTGCCTACGCCTTGCGCAATAGCACGGGATGAGGGTAAAAAGAGGATGTGCTGGAGGAAGGAAGGATTTTTAAGGAATTTATGGAAATAATCCGATTGTTTGGAAATGACTCGTTTCTATTTAACTGTAGATTTATTGGAATCAGCCAATTTGGCTAATTCTATTAACGCTCGAGTACAAAGAGTGTAAAAATGTGGTTCGCTTACATTGATGGTTTCGTTCGGTGTCGACCCTGTCGTTCAGGTAGCGGGCGTCGGTCGTAAAATTTAGGGCCTTCGCTAGTGGGCCAGAGGCGGTCGCAGATGGTATCGGTGACACGCGTACAATTTTCGAGTACACTGATTCTTTTCTAAGTTCGACGGTATGGACGCGACTAATTCGATTATAGATTTTGAACGTAGATAGAAAATTAGAAGACCGTCGTGGACTAATGGACTTATAGAGTGACTTCAATAGATTGTTTTGATAGATGACAACGATAGACTGCGCGGTAGATTTTTGGAATGAACGAACTGCTCTGATGCTTGAAGTGCTTGAAGACTACTGACTATGAAGACTACGACTATGACTAACTACCGACTAACCACCCAAAGTGCTGGGTTGCTCCCTTTATATGTGATTTCTTGGTCTCCCGAATTCATAGAGTGGGAGAGATAGAGTATTGACCTCATTTAATTTGGAAATAGAAGTATCATACGTAACGAACGCATGAACCTGGTTCTGGTGGGAGGTTTTCATGGAGGAGGGCGCATCTGCATTCTCCGCATACGAATTCTTTTCCTGTACTACTTAATTTTACGATCGGGCCGTTGGGAGTTTTTCGGGGCCCTACTGAGATTCATTTGTATGTTGTATGTATGTAATCAGAGAGAACGTGGGGACGCATTTATGGATTCTTATGCAGCAGTCACACGAGTCTATTTTTGTGACCTCGTTTCTATCGGCGAAAGCGTAATGGTTAGGTGCTACGTGACCCTTTAGATATGCATCTCCCTTTTTGATACTTCTTAATTTTACGACCGGATTGATGGAAACCTTCCCGGGCCTGACTGACGTTGCGCTGAAGGCGCGTTACGTGTTTTGTTTTATGGCTTTTCCGAGAAGTTGCGCCCAGTGTCCAATACGGTCGTCGAATAGACAAAAGGGGAGGCCGCAGGGTGAGAGTGCGCGACGCTCAGGTTCTATTAATGAGCGGCATCTTAACTGTAAAGTGCCTTTGGAAATATGTCGAGGAATGAGAATATTCTTATCGTGCTTATTTTGGTGCACGTGATTTCGTAGGGGACCGTGGTAGTCCTTGGTCACCTCGGAGTTCAATGTGCCTCCCGACGTGACAATACAAGGGACCTAAATTTTATTTTTAGACGTCAATGTCCCGGCCACCGTGTATGTATATATATATATATATATATATATATAATTTCAACGTTAATATGTATGTCAAATTTTAATGTATATTTATGTATTTTTTTAAATGTAAAAAGGTGTTGTTGATGATCTCGTCCCAAAAAACCCACGTTTCGATTATCCGAACTTTTGATTGTCCGAACTAGTCTCGGTCCCAATTGGTTCGGATAATCGAGGTTCTACTGTATACGTAAAGCAGGTTTGCAGTCACAAGAGCCTCGCGGTTGAGATATGAGCGTGCGGGCTCTGAGTGTAGACGACGCGGGTTCGATCCCCGGTAGCAATGTCTTGTTGTTTTTATTAAGCATATACGAATTAAATATCATAAATAATGCCTGAACAGGCGAGAATAGCTAAGGCGAGAGTAAGTTTGAAATTTTCTGAATATAAAATGAAGAAAAAAAAGTTGATTCACCGGGGATCGAACCCGGACCTTCAGCATCGTAATCCGTCACGCTACCAACTCAGCCACGACGCTCATTGCAGATAGAGCAACATTTATGATACACCTTTTTCCATAATGTTTACTGATGAAAAAAAATGCCGAAACGATCGCGGCAAAGGCTCAAGATTTATTTTTGAACCTTTCACGGTCGTTTCGGCGTTTTATTTTTCAACACGGTTCGTCGTTAATTTTTTTAACCCGCATTTTCGGCATAAACGGGCAACCGAGAGAAAACAATGATCTCGATATATGTTTTTCACTTTGAAATTCATTTAATGCATATTCCAATCCGCAGTACGGCCACACATATATATCGAGCTCGATCGGACGGAAAACCTCGCTCCGTTCGCCTGTCGAGCGAGCGAGGGGCAGAGACTTTTCCCCCACCGAGCTACCCATTCGTGTTCACGCTGACTGCGATACCGACTTGAGCGGTGATCACGGACACGCGCGGCTACAAGGGCATCTGCAACCTCGACAGAGGCGATGATCACGAAATCATACTCCCGAACTCTCCGCCGCGATTTAGCGCCATTTACGAGGCACGCCGAAAAGGGCCACGTTGTGCATCTCCCCACTAATCTCTGGGGGAGCGTTGTGCATCTCCCTACTAATCTCTGCGTGTAGAACCTTCTGGAATATGGTCGCAAATAAAGGTTATTTCGACAATGGCGCCACAAAAACATACGTAAACACGTTGGGCCCATTCGCCAGTAAGAGGTAAGGGGGAAACTACTTCCCCTTGCTAGTAGCGACGCGTAGCGGCGCCTAGTGAATCGAAAAGTGAAGCCGATAAGCCTGCCTATCCCCATCACGGAAATTTAGCTTTGTTGCAAGACCTGTATGTAAGACCGAGATATAGGCTAACTGAAAATAAATTCGATCGGCTTCTTAAATATTTAGTACCGCAACGCACCAAAAGCAGGCGCGGAAGTAGCTGAATGCAGACTACACGAAAGCTCAAAAAACTTGGATTTTGAACTTTTCTTCGTAAACAATCGATTGTTAGTCGTTTGTTAGTCGATGATTATTGTTTGTTCGGGCTTAATTTTTATTTTATCCTTGAAAAACGTGTCATCCCCAATGCATGTAACTCCTCAATTTCAGCAAAAGTCTGATTCTTTTCATCCTACTCGATTGTTAGTGTTTGTTAGACAAAATCCAGCGTTTGTTAGACATTATTTATTGAATACTACGAAAACGAAGTTCATGTTAAAGTTAACTGCGGAAAAATGGTTTTGTATTGATTTCGATCTTTTCTTCGTAACCAATCGATCGTTAGTCGTTTGTTCGTGATTGTTAGTCGATTTTTATCGTTTGTTAGAGCTTAATTTTTGTTTGATCATTGAAAAACTGTTCAGTCCTATAGCACGCGCAAGCCACGTGAAGTTGGCAGCATTGTCACGGCGGCTGATGAAACTCCTCAATTTCAACAAAATGATGATTCTTCACATCCTACTCATTTGTTAGACCATTGTTATTTATTGTTAGTCAACTTTTATCGTTTGTTAGAGCTTAATTTTTATTTGATCTAACACTAACAGACAACTAACAAACGTTTGGGTACAAAGAAGAGATCGCAATCATTGCAAAACAATTTTCCCGCGGCTAACTTGGACATGAAATTTGATTTCCGTAATATTAAATAAATAAAGTCTAACATACGCTGGATTTGGTCTAACAAATACTAACAAACAAGTAACAATCGAATAGGATGAAGAGAATCAGCATATTGTTGAAATTGAGGAGTTAGATGGGCAAAGCCGTGCTCAGCTGTCGTGGAAATGCTGCCAACTTTACGTGGCATGCAGCGTGGTATAGGGATGGAAAGGTTTCAACGATAAAATGAAAATTAAGTTCTAACAAACGATAAAAATCGACGAACAATCACTTACAAACGACTAACAATCGATTGGTTACGAAAAAAGTTCGAAATCATTACAAAACCATTTTCCCGCGGCTAACTTTGACATGAAATTTGTTTTTCGTATTATTAAATAAATAAAGTCTAACAAACACTGGTTTTTGTCAAACGAACCCTAACAATCAATTGGCATCGGAAAAAAATCGATATTTTCATAGTCGCCGGCTAAGTTTATTGAGCTCAGCTCAATAAACTTAGCCGCTGACTGAGAAAAAATCGAATTCTTTTCCATGCCAATCGTTTGTTAGTCGTTATTTATTTAATAATACGAAAAAACTTTTATGTCAAAGTTAGCCGCAGGAAAATGGTTTTGTAATGATTTCGAACTTTTTGTCGTGACCAATCGTTTGTTAGTCGTTTGTAAGTGATTGTTCATCGATTTTTGTCATTTGTTAGAGCTTAATTTTGACTTTATCGTTAAAAAAACTTTTCACTCCCAAAGCACGCTGCAAGCCACGTGAAGTTGGCTGCAAGCCACGTGAAGTTGGCCGCATTGCCACGACATCTGAGCGGGGCTTTGTACATGAAACTCCTCAATCTCAGCAAAATGCCGATTATTTAAATCCTACTCGATTGTTAGTCGTTTGTTGGTGTTTATTAGACAAAATCCAGCGTTTGTTAGACTTTATTTAATTAAAAAGACGAAAAACAAATTTCATATCATGTCATTAGCGGCAGGAAAATGCTTTCCTAATGATTTCGAACTTTTTTTCGTAACCAATCGTTCGTTAGTCGTTTGTTAGTGATTGTTGGTCGATTTTTATCGTTTGTTAGAACTTAATTTTGACTTTATCGATAAAAAACTTTTCACTCTCATGGCACGCTGCAAGCCACGTGAAGTTGGCCGCATTGCCACGACGGCTGAGCAGGGCTTTGTACATGAAACTCCTCAATTTCAGCAAAATGCTGATTATTGCAGCCCTACTCGATTGTTAGTCGTTTGTTAGTGATTGTTAAACAAAATCCAGCGTTTGTTAGACTTTATTTAAATAAAAATACGAAAAACAAATTTCATGTCAAAGTCAGCCGTAGGAAAATGCTTTTCTAATGACTCCGAACTTTTTTTCGTAAACAATCGTTTGTTAGACGTTCGTTAGTGATTGTTAGTCGATTTTTGTCGTTTGTTGGAGCTTAATTTTGACTGCATCGTTAAAAAACTTTTCACTCCAATGGCACGCTGCAAGCCACGTGAAGTTGGCTGCAAGCCACGTGAAGTTGACCGCTTTGCCACGACGTCTGAGCAGGGCTTTGTACATGTAACTCCTCAATTTCAGCAAAATGCTGATTATTTCAATCCTACTCGATTGTTAGTCGTTTGTAAGTGTTTGTTAGACAAAATCCAGGGTTTCTTAGGCTTCATTTATTTAAAAATACTAAAAATAAATTTCATGTCAAAGTTAGCTGCAGGAAAATGCTTTTCTAATGATTTCGAACTTTTCTTCGTACCCAATCGTTTGTTAGTCGTTTGTTAGTGCTTGTTAGTCGATTTTAATCGTTTGTTAGAGCTTAATTTTGACTTTATCGTTAAAACGTTATCATTCCCATAGCACGCTGCAAGCCACGTGAAGTTGGCTGCAAGCCACGTGAAGTTGGCAGCATTGCCACGACGGCTGAACAGAACTTTGTACATGTAACTCCTCAATTTCAGAAAAATGCTGATTATTTCATTCTTACTCGATTGTTGGTCGTTTGTTAGTGTTTGTTAGACAAAATCCAGCGTTTGTTAGATTTTATTTATTTAATAATACGAGAACACAAATTTTATGTCAAAGTTAGCCGCAGGAAAATGCTTTTCTAATGATATCGAACTTTCCTTCGTAACCAAGCGTTTGTTAGTCGTTTATTAGCCGTTTGTTATTCGTATGTTAGTCGTTTGTTAGTGATTGTTAGTCGATTTTTATCGTTTGTTAGAGCTGAATTTTGACTTTATCGTTAAAAAAACTTTTCATTCCCATAGCACACTGCAAGCCACGTGAAGTTGGCAGCATTGCCACGACGGCTGAGCACGGCTTTGCACATGTAACTCCTCAATTTCAGCAAAATGCTGATTATTGAAATCCTCCTCGATTGTTGGTAGTTTTTTAGTGTTTGTTAGATAAAATCCAGCGTTTGTTAGACTTTATGTATTTAATAATACGAAAAACAAATTTCATGTCAGATAGTCGCAGGAAAATGCTTTTCTAATGATTTCGAACTTTTCTTCGTAAGCAATCGTTTGTTAGTCGTTTGTTAATGATTGTTAGGGGATTTTAATCGTTTGTTAGAGCTTAATTTTGACTTTATCGTTAAAAAACTCTTCATTCCCATAGCACGCTGCAAGCCACGTGAAGTTGGTTGCAAGCCACGTGAAGGTGGCAGCATTGCCACGACGGCTGAGCAGGGCTTCGTACATGTAACTACTCAATTTCAGCAAAATGCTGATTATTTCAATCCTATTCGATTGTTAGTCGTTTGATAGTGTTTGTTAGACAAAATCCAGCATTAGTTAAACTTTATTTATTTAAAAATACGAAAAACAAATTTCATGTCAAGGTTAGCCGCAGTAAAATGCTTTTCTAATGATTTAAAACTTTTCTTCGTAACCAATTGTTTGTTAGTCTGTAATGAAATTTGTTTGTCGTATTTTTAAACAAATAAAGTCTAACCAACGCTGGATTTTATCTAACGAACACTAACAAACGACTAACAATTGAGTAGGATTGAAATAATGAGAATCTTGATGAAATTGAGGAGTTTCATGTACACAGCTGTGCTCAGCCGTCGTAGCAATGCGGTCAACTTCACGTGGCTTGCAGCGTGCGACGGGAGTCAAAAGTTTTTTAACGATAAAGTCAAAATTAAGTTCTAACAAACGACAAAAATCGACTAACAATCACTAACAAACGATTGGTCATGAAGAAAAGTTCGAAATCATTAGAAAAGCATTTTCCTGCGGCTAACTTTGACATGAAATTTTTTTTCGTATTTTTAAGTAAATAAAGTCTAACAAACGCTGAGCTTTGTCCAACAAATACTAACAAACGACTAACAATCGAGTAGGATTGAAATAATCAGCATTTTGCTGAAATTGAGGAGTTGCATGTAGAAAGCCCTACTCAGCCGTCGTGGCAATGCGGTCAACTTCACGTAGCTTGCGGCCAACTTCACGTGCCTTGCGGCGTGCCATGGGACTGAAAAGTTTTTTAACGAAAAAGTACAAATTAAGGTCAAACAAACGATAAAAATCGACGAATGATCATTAACAAACGACTAACAAACAATTGGTTACGAAAAAAGTTCGAAATCATTGGAAAAGCATTTTCCTGCGGCTAACTTTGACATGTAATTTGTTTTTCGTATTTTTAAATAAATAAAGTCTATCAAACGCTGGATTTTGTCTAACAAACACTAACAACCGACTAACAATAGAGTAGGATTGAAATAATCAGCCATTTGCTGAAATTGAGGAGTCTCATGTACAAAGCCCTGTTCAGCCGTCGTGGCAATGCGGCCAACTTCACGTGGCTTGGAGCTAACTTCACGTGGCTTGCGGCGTGCTAGGGGAGTGAAACGTTTTTTCAACGATAAAGTAAAAATTACGCTCTAACGAAAGATAAAAATGGACTAACAATCACCTACAAACGACTAACAAACGATTGGTTACGAAAAGAAGTTCGAAATCATTAGAAAAGCATTTTCCTGCGGCTAAATTTGACATGAAATTTGTTTTTCGCATTTTTAAATAAACAAATTCTAACAAACGCTGGATTTTGTCTAACAAACACCAACAAATGACTAACAATCCAGTAGGATTGAAATAATCGGCATTAATGGGAGCAAAAAGGTGAAATTGAGGAGTTACATGTACAAAGCCTAGCTCAGACGTCGTGGCAATGCGGCCAACTTCACGTGGCTTGCAGCCAACTTTACGTGGCTTGCATTGTGCTATGGGAGTGAAAAGTTTTTTAACGATGAAGTCAAAATTAAGCTCTAACAAACGATAAAAATCGACTATCAATCACTACCAAACTACTAACAAACGATTGGTTACGAAGAAAAGTTCGAAATCATTAGAAAAGCATTTTCCTGCGGCTAACTTTGACATGAAATTTTCTTTTCGTATTTTTAAAATAACAGTCTAACAAACGCTGGATTTCGTCTAACAAACACTAACAAACGAGTAACAATCGAGTAGGATTGAAATAATCAGCATTTGGCTGAAATTGAGGAGTTACATGTACAAAGCACTGCTCAGCCGTTGTGGCAATGCGGCCAACTTCACATGTCTTGCAGCGTGCCATGGGAGTGAAAAGTTTTTTAACGATAAAGTCAAAATTAAGCTCTAACAAACGATAAAAATCGACTAACAATCACTAACAAACGATTGGTTACGAAGAAAAGCTCGAAATCATCAAAAGAAGCATTTTCCTGCGGCTAACTTTGACATGAAATTTGTTTTTCGTATTTTTAAATAAACAAAGTCTAACAAACGCTGGATTTTGTCTAACTAACACTAACAAACGAGTAACAATCGAGTAGGATTGAAATAATCAGCATTTTGATGAAATTGAGGAGTTTCATGTACAAAGCCCTGCGCAGCCGTTGTGGCAATGCGGCCAACTTCACACGGCTTGAGGCGTGCTATGGGAGCAAAAAGTTTTATAACGATAAAGTCAAAATTAAGCTCTAACAAACGGTAAAACTCGTCTAACAATCACTAACAAACGATTAACAAACGATTAGTTACGAAACAAAGTTCGAAATCATTAGAAAAGTATTTTCCTGCGGCTAACTTTGAAATGAAATTTGTTTTTCGTATTTTTAAATAAATAAAGTCTAACAAACGCTGGATTTGGTCTAACTAACACTAACAAATGACTAACAATCGAGTAGTATCGAAATAAGTAGCATTTCGATGTAATTGAGGAGCTTCATGTACAAAGCCCTGCTCACATGTTGGTTCATCGATCTACGCTCCTCGGCGAGCACCTCAATGGGCAGCATTCTCACGATAACGTTGATAGCGTCCTCGGAGACAGTGCGAAATGCACAGGATACCCTCAAGGCGCTGACGCGATACGTTGCTGCAGCCTTCCTGCGGTACTCCTGGATTTTCAGTGCATCAGCCCATATGGGTATGCTATAGGTGAGCACTGAGGTCGTCAGTGATGACAGCAGTTTCCTCCTCTTCTGCCTGGGGCCACCGACATTAGGCATGAGTCGCGCCAGTGTGGTAGCCACCCCAGCGGCCTTTCTGGTGATCTGCTCGGTTTGCTCTTTAAAGTTCAGCCTCCCGTCGAGAATCACTCTCAGGTACCGAATGAACGGTTGGCATGTGATTTCGGCGTTTCCAACTCTAAGCGTCACCGTTTCCATCACCTTCCTGCTGGATACGAGGAGTACTTCTGTTTTGTGGGCTGCAAGCTGCAGTCCAACAGAAGACATCCATTCCTTTATCTTAGCGAAAGCTTCGCCGAAGAGTGCGGTGATTTGCTCCAGGAATTTGGCGATGACAATCAGCGCTGCGTCATCTGCGAACACTACGATGGACACTCCTTTCGGCAATTGTAATAGCAGCAGATCATTGTACATGATTATCCATAGAAGCGGTCCAAGTTCAGAGCCCTGAGGTACTCCTCCAGTCATCCTGTACATCTTCGGTCCATCCTCTGTGTCGTATATCAGCCACCTATTACATAGATAACTCGCCACTATTCTCCGTAGGTACCATGGTACACCTAATTTTTTTAGGGCATCCATGATACACTTCCATATCGCCGAGTTGAAAGCGTTTTTGACGTCGAGAGCGACAACTGCGCAGTACTTTTTGGACCCTCTTGTCCATCGCTTCCCCGCAGTCGACTCCTGCGCCTGCTTAACCACTGTGTTAATGGCATCCAGAGTAGAGCGCTCCTTTCTGAATCCAAACTGGCCCTCCGCCAATAGAGGGTCCACGACCTCCTCAATCCTGTTATGGATGATGCGCTCGAAAATCTTTCCGGCGGTATCCAGCATACAGAGCGGACGATAGGATAAAGGTTCGTCCGGTGGCTTCTTCCCTTTCGGAAGGAGCACTAGCTTCTGCCACTTCCACTTGTTCGGGAAGATTCCTTCCTTGAGACACGCATTGTACATGCCCAGGAATATTGCCGGTGCCAACTTGATCGCTGCCTTGAGTGCGATGTTGGGTATCCCATCCATGCCGGGGGCTTTATTGTTGCCCACCCTGGCAATCCCCGTAAGAAGCTCTTCTTCTGTAATGGCTGGGATGCCCTCATCGACGTCCTCCTCGAGCTGGTAGTCCTACTCGGGTTGCTCAGCGAACATATGTGTAACAATCTTTTCCAGCAGGGCTGCGTGCACAGGCGATGGCATTGGCTGACTTTTCAGCCGAGTCATTACTACTTTGTACAGCCTGCCCAGGGACCATCATCCACCTCGCTGAGCAGTCCGAGTAAAGCTGAAAGCAGAAAGCTGAAGCAGAAAGCTGAAGCAGAAAGCTGAAGCAGAAAGCTGAAGCAGAAAGCTGAAGCAGAAAGCAGAACGCTGAAAGCAGAAAGCTGAAAGCAGAGTAAAGCTTTCAGCTTGACTCTGCTTGATAGCCTTTTTAAGCTTCAAGCGCGCCTTGCTGTGCTGTTCTTCCAAATCGGGGAACGAGCGTTTGCCTCGAGTGGACATCACGTTTCCGTGGCATTGTAGCATCGCATGCTTCGGTGACCCTCTGCATGACCATCTCGATCTTCTCGGTTGCACTTTCCGCTGCGAGGGGGCTGGTGTCAAAAGTGTCACGAAACAAGTTCACGTCAACCATTTTCGCTTTCCAGCCCTTCCCGTTCGTCTTCGGTGCCCTCGCTGTTCTGCTGAAGTCTCCGCGAATCTCCCAGAGAATCGCTTGATGATCACTGTGAGTGTAGATATCACTGACTACCCAGTGGCACTGGTTTCCTCTGACCAGGCTACTACTTACAAAAGTGAGGTCCACTAAAGAGGAGGCTTCACCTTTAACAAAAGTGGGCTTTGTACCTGCATTAAGTAGTACTATATCCAATAAGAACATAGCCTCAAGCAGGGCTCGGCCCTTCCTGTTCGTAGCTTTACTACCTCATTCCACAGCCTACGCGTTGTAATCTCCGGCTATGGCTACCGGGAAGCGTTGTTTAGCGTCTGCGACTAAGTTGTCGAGAAAATTCTCAAACTCATCAGTCGTCAGGCTAGGCGGTGCGTAACAACTGTAGAAATGAACTCCTTTGGCTTTTATTCTCACAAACCAGTTTCCATCCGACTCGCAAGATCCTGAATTGGAACCTTTCCGCAGGACAAAATTGCGGCCATCCCACTTGCGTCAGATTCCCAGGGTTGCGTGTCTAGATGTCTATATGGTTCCGAGAGTATCGCCAAGTCAGGCTTCAGCTCGCGCACAGTCGCATGAGCAGGTCCTGTGCGGCTTCACTATGGTTGAGGTTCAGCTGGAGTACTCTCATTTGCATCGTTTTTGTAGTGCCGGGAGAGCCTGGAGAGCCTGCGTATACGCTGGACATCGGCTGCTACCTGCGATGTGGGCGGTGGGTGCCCCATCTCCCGCTTCTGCACATATGACGCACTTTGCGCTTGCTGTGTATTCGGCAACTTTGTGGCCAGTGTTACCGCACTTTATGCAGTCTTTAGCCTGGTCAACGCTGCTCTTGCAGTTCCGTTATAAGTGTCCAAATTTCCAGCACTCGAAACACTTTAGTGGTCTCACTACCTCTCGGATTCTGCAATTACACCAGCCGACTAGGATGATTCCTGTATCCAGATGTTTCCGGGCAGCAGGCACCATGAGTCGTATTACCGCGGTCTGAGTCCTGCCATATGCTTTACGCAGAGACTTAAGAGAGTGTTCCGTGGCTGGACAGTCCGGTCCCAAGACTCTTTGCAGGGCCGCCGATATCTCCTCCTTCATCTCCAGATCAACTTCCTGGACTTTACTCTGCACCATTGCTGATTCGCCAAGAACACCTTCGAATTGGTTTCGCAATTCCGGTGCTTTGCTACCGGAAGTACCTTTCCAAGTACTGGTCAGCATAGGAACCTACCGCTGGATCTCTTTGTGGAGGTTTTTCTTCTGCTGAATAAAAGAGGCCAGGCTCTCCAGCGTCTTTCCGTGCCTCTCCACCAGCTTCATCATCTCCTTTTGGTTTCCACATTCCTCTTCCTTTTCTTCACTTTGAACATTGTGCGCCATGGAGGCCAAGTGGCCCACCTCCATGGTACTGCGGTTGTTCGATGACGACGCCCGGGAGCTCGCTTGGTCACTCCCTGGAGGCGCCGGTACTGGAGTTCCGAGCCCCTGCACCCTAATCGCTATATCCTTTATTTGACTTCCCATAATCATTTGCTGTCGAGGTTTGTTCCCCGTGTCTGTTTGGTCCACGCGAGGTATTTTAATTGCCTCCTGCCCTGTATATCTATATACACATCTCCATATCTAGGTAGATATCTCCACATGTATATATATATATCTATATAGATATTTGTACATCCATGTCTGTATTTATTTACAAGGGCCTCCCCCTATCCGCCACGTGGGGACGCGCCACGTAGGGGTTTCAGACTCCCCATGCGGATGAGAGTTGTGGGTGTGTGAGTGTGTCTGTGTGTGTGTGTGTGCGCGCGCGTGTGTGTGTGTGTGTGCGTGCATGCGTGCGTGCGTGCGTGTGTATGTGTGACAACCATATATGGGTCGGAAAATTTTCGGTAATATGAAAACGCTAGGCGCCACACGAAGAGCGGCCTTTCGAAGCCCAATATTTATGACATGCAGCTGGTTCCGTTTCGAAAGACAATGTCAATTCGATCCGCCCCGTCTCAAAGCTCGCCGACACTCGAGACAGGTCCTGACAGGTTCCTTGGAAAAACTATAATCTTTAGGGATCAAAGGCTGTGACCGCGGATGGACCATTTGAGCGCAGCTGCACTCTTGAAAAGTCTTATCGAGGTCTCGGTCAAGGGCCGGTGGCGCCGATGGACCACTTGAGCTGCAAGACCCATGAAATATTTTGACCCGATGCATCCCGACTTCCCGTTTTTTTGTCTCATGTTCTTCGAGCAATCTACACAGACGCGTTATCGGAAAACTCTGTTTTCCCGAGAGAGATGGCCGAAATTTTTTTTTCCCTAAGGAAGAGCCTTTTTAATAATCCGCTCCGCTCAAATCTGGCCGCACTTTACATGAAGCAGTTAGTCTGTTAACATCGTGGAAGTTTTTCGTACTTGTTAATATGGAGAACAACATGGAGCAAATCTTGCATGAACAAGCCGTACTTTTACGCTCGTTTGAAGATTTTGCTGCGTGGGAGCAACGATGCATCGAGTTCATCGAAGGGCTGGAAACGCAAAGCCGGATTAAGCGCCGGCGATTATTAATAGGACCTCTACAGTCACTAATGGCCCAAATAGCGCGTCTGGAAGGATTGAGGAGTTATGTGCGGAGTCGTTTCATACACACGGGCGCAGGACATGGTGATGATGAGTTAATCTGGCGGGGGATTGAAACATCCTTCGAGAGTCGGATATTGACCGGTCCCATCATCAATCGCAGTCACATCGAGCCGAAACACTTTCTAAATGATGCTCGCGTGGTAGTGCTTCATCATGTGCAAAATATTATCGGCAAGCACAACAGCATTAAAATTAATACAGTGTTGAATGGTGAATTCGCGAGTGGTGACAAACATGCCAATGAAAGTGTCAACACGCGAAACTGCGAACTATTTAGCACAAGCCATTTGAACGAGTGGTATGAACAGCGCGTTATGGAGCCCACTTTAACCTTACTCGATGAATTTCAAGAACGTGATAGTGGCTGGGCTCCGCAGAAAATACTTAACCTCGCGACAAATGTGAATAAGTATAATCCGGTGCTCTATATCATTGCCGCGAGAAATAATGTTGAAGAGGGCTGTGGTTAACGTCAAATCGAACGATAATGCATGTTTCGCATGGGCAGTTGTCGCTGCTCTATACACAACCGAACGAGAGAGTGTCCGTCCATAATCTTATCCGCATTATTCGACTGTACTGAATCTGAAGGATATCGAATCCCCACTAACGATCCATCAAATTAAAAAAATTGAATTTCATAATAATCTATCGAACAACGTCTATACCACCACCACCACCACCAAAAAGGACATTGTCCCGATACGAGTCACTCAACACAAGAAGGAAAAGCACATGAATGCAGGATACTGCATTGGATAGCAAATCAAATGTAGGATACTAAGGACAACAATGTGGGGCATTTCGTATGGATCAAGAACCTGTCGAGACTCGTGAGAGCGCAACTGACCAAAATGGAGCATAAAAAAAATATATGCGATCGGCGTGTAAATTTAACATTATAAATACACAATTATATATATCCAGTGAGTGAAAAAAAAATCCCCCTTTTTTTCAGGTGTTTGCATTACTTCGGTTCCGAGGAAAATTTTCAATCCCATGAGGTCGATTGTGGAGCAATAAATGACTGTGCGATCCGATATGCACACGCTAATAACAAGTACATGGAGTCGTTTGATCCATCGATAGCGTCATCATACTTGATGTATTTCGATGTCAATAATGTATGGATGGGCAATGTGATAACCCTTGCTATATGCAGATTTTCGATGGGTCAACGACGTGTCCAATTTTGATCCATCATGCATCGCGCTAGACTCACCTATAGGCTACATCCTTGAAGTCGACTTGGAAAATTGCCGATCTCTACGTGATGCACACAAAGATCTGCCCTCCTATTCAATACATGAAAAACCGCCGGGTAAGCAGGGGGAAAAGCTGTTAGCAACCGTCTGCGATAAAAAGCGCTACATCATACACTACCGGAATTTGCAACAGTCCTTACGCCATGGACTTTGCCTCGTGAAAATCCGCAGTGTCCTACAGTTTACACAATCCCCATGCCTGCGTTCATATATTGAGTTAAATACCCAGTTTCGAACGCTTGCCAAAAACGGTTTCAAAAAGGATTTATTCAAATTAATAAATAACGCTGTCTTTGGCAAAACGATGGAGAATGTGCGCAATCATGTAGATGTAAAGCTTTTAACAAATTGGGAGGGCAGATATGGTGCAGAGGCAATCATTGCGAAGCCAAACTTCCATAGCCGAAGTGTTTTTTCGGAAAACCTCGTTGCCGTGGAATTGCGCAATCTCGAGGTGAAATTCAACAAGCCGATTGATGTGGGTATATGCATATTCGACATATTGAAAACGTGCTCGTATGGATTTCATCACGAGTATGTAGGGTTTGAGTTGAGGAAGGATAAATCAATAACCGCGAAACACGAAGAGGAAACTACGATAAACCGAAGAGGAACTTTATTGAAATATCAAGTTGAAAATTGAGAGAGATTCGTCTGGCGTCCGATCCCTTAGACCGCTCTGTCTAAACTCCCGTCTTCCCCCGACTCGCCCCCACTCTCAACCGGCAACTCAGCCGCGTCCCTGTTGGGCCCGGGGCCCCGTCCCACACTCGGCCTTTCCTGCCATTCTCCGGTCTCCGGAGAATAAATCTCGAACGGCTTCATCTGGTCGGCTGATGACGTCGTAATTCGAGGACCTTCTCCACTGGTCTGTCGAATCACCTCGTACCGATCGTTTCCCTTAACTCGGGTCACCTTGTAGGGCCCCAAGTACTTGTTCCTCAATTTGGACCCTGGACCGAATTGCGTTCGTTTTACGGCAACCAGATCGCCAACGAGGTACTTCGTTGCTGGCTTGCAGGATCGATTGTATGCCCTTCGGTTTTCATCCTGAATTTTGCCTATGTTCTCCTTGGCGAGAACTCGTAGGGCCTCCCGTTCTTCATCAAACTGTGATACCGTCTCCTTTTTGATTAAATCGAGTATCTCAACATCTTCTTTTTGTCTCATTCGCACTCCGAAGAGCACTTCGAATGGGCTCAAATCCACACTTCGTTGGAATGTGCTATTGATGGCACACTGCACTTTGTCGACGTATCGATACCATCGATCAGCATTCTCGTACGCCAGCTTCGTCAAAATCGGGATTATTATTCGATTTATTCTTTCGACCTGTCCATTCCCCCTCGGAACACCCGTCGTGATGAGAACATGCTCGATATTCTCTTCGATGCAGTGGTTCCTGAAGTCCGCTGATGTGAACGCCGTCCCTCTTTCGCTGACGATTCGTTTCGGATTTCCAAAAACCTTCTGCTGGCTCTTCAATCGATCTAAAACTTCGCTCGTCTTCGTCGTTTTCGTTGGATAAATCCGAACGAACTTGGAGAACCCGTCGACCACAACAAATAAATATTTGTAAAGCTTTGACGTCGCCGTCATCGGCCCAAGATGGTCGACATGATACGTGGCGAGCGGGACATCGCCCTTCGGTATCGTCTTCAGCTCTCCCTCTTTTTTTCCTCGTTTTCCCTCGGCCAGTATGCATCGCACACAACAACTGACGTACTTCTCGAGTTTCTTTGCCAAATTCGGAATATAGTACTCCGCTTTGATACTCTCGAGCATTTTTTTCACTCCGAAATGTCCATTCTCGTGCGTCTTTCGTATAATCTCGGCGTGCATACTTGTCGGTAGCACCACGACGTCCTTGTCTCCCACGCGCTTCATCAAGACTCCGCTTTTGCACGAGTAATCCTCGTACGGTTCGGTCTCGAGAACCTTCTTGATCACGCGCAGTCTTTCTTCGTCGTTCTGTTCCTTCTGTATCACCGGGACGATTTTGTCTTCGACTATCATCACTGGATACCGACTTAATGCGTCGACGTGTTTGAGGCGAGTCCCCGCGCGATGCTTCACCTCATACTCAAACTCTTCCAACATCAAGACCCACCTCGCGACTTTCGGTGAAATATCGATTTTACTCAGCGTCTTCTGGAGCGCCGAACAGTCGGTGACCAACTTGAATTTAATTCCGAGCAGATACACACGAAATTTTTTGACTGCGTGGATCACTGCCAAAGCCTCAAGCTCATACGAGTGTAGTTTCTTTTCCGCCTCAGATGTTTTGCGACTCGTGAAATAGACAACGTGGAATCGGTCATCGTTCTCAGCCTTTTGGAGCAATGCAGCCCCGTATCCTTCCTTACTGGCATCAGTGTGTAACTCCGTAACTGCGTCCGGTCTGTAAATTCGCAATATCGGTTCACTCACCAATAGTTGTTTTAGTTGATCGAACGCCCGTTCTTCCTCGACTTCGAAGCGGAACCTCTGGTTGGTTTTCAACAGCTCCGATAACGGTTTCGCGGTTTTGGCGTAATCACGGATAAATTTCCGGAAATAGCCGGTCAAACCGAGAAAACTTTGCACCGCCTTCTTCGATGTTGGCTTCGGAAAATTCTTGACCGCTTTAATTTTCGACGGTGAAGGCCCAACGGTCCCTCCCTCGATGGCGTGTCCAAGGTATTCCACTCGACGTTTCAAGAACGCGCACTTCTTCCAATTGATGGAAAGTCCCTTGTCCGCCGCGACTTTCAACGTCTCCTTCAGATTGTTCAGGGCTTCGTCTTCGTCCTTGCCTGGCACAATCAGGTCGTCTACGTATGTAAAAACTACACCTCGTCGGATTAAATCCCGAAATATTTCGTCGACGAATCGTAGAAATGTTGTGGGACTATTGCATAATCCGAACGGTGTCTTGTTGAACTCGTACTGCCCATCCGGTGTTACGAACGACGTATACTTCCGACTTTCGAGGGCAACGGGGACGTGGAAGAACCCGTTTTTCAAATCGAGTACCGAAAACACCTTTGCGTTCACGAGGCCATCGACCCGATCATCTATGAGTGGCATTGGAAACCGATCTCGCACAATCTTCTTGTTTAGTTGACGGTAATCGATACACACTCGGTATTCGCCATTTTTCTTGGGTACTATTACGACTGGACTCGAATACTTACTCTTGCTCGGCCGAATTACCCCTGTCTTCAGCCATTCGTCTATCTGGTTGTCCAAGATAATTTTTTCCTTGACCGCCAGTCGTCGTGGCCTCATACAAACCGGCGTTTCATCTTGGAGTACAATCCTCGTCTCGACGTCTGTGACTACCTCTTTTTTCGGCACGTACCCTTCGATGACCTTCTCGATTTCTTTGCGAAATCGATCCTCAACGTCGACCGACCTCGTCTCAATGAGATTCACGAATCTCAACTCGCGGAGTACGCTGTCGTCAGCGGCCTTTTCTTCGATGTTTTCTCCTGGTCCGATTTCGTCGTCTCGGTTCTCGTCAAATGTCAACTTTTTTATTGTGACTAAACCTCCTCGTATAATCACTTCCATTTGTCTCGTGATGTGTTTTCCAACCAGCATGACTTGACTCATGACGTGATCGGGAACAACGTAGATTTCACCATCGTATTCGTCGCCGTGTATCTTCATGGTTGTGCGAAAAACTCCGATCGCCCGCACTTGCGCACTCCCGAACCCTTCAAACGTGTTCGTTGTATTTCGCAGTGGCGGACTGCCCACCTTTTTATACTCACTGGTTCGCAGCACCGTGTAGTCCGTACCAGTATCTATCATCGCCCGAATATTAACACCGTTCAACTCGACCGTTATCTCGTCATCCGTCGACGATCGCGTCACTACGTTCACCGATTTCGCGTTACCGTATTTCGGCTCTTCTCGTCCATCGCATTTCGCCGCATATGCCCGAACTTATTGCATTTAAAGCACTTCGGTACATTGTCTTTATCCGGACAATTACGCGCGAGGTGTTCGTCAGATCCGCACCCGAAACACCTGACATCTTTCACACCTTTTTGTTTGACGTTCGTGCTTTTGCTTTCTCTCATCACGGCTTTCGTCTTAACTTTGTGCGTCTTAGCATCCGTTTTTTCCTTCATCCTGTCGTATCGGTCAAGATTTTTTCTGAGCTCACTGATCGTGCACGCACTATATAAAATCGCCTTCGAAGCCTCGTCGTCCTGCACACCATCGATGATGTATTGCATCACCGCTTCTTCTTCCACATCACCTTGACTCGCGATTGTGCTCATGGCATAGACGTATTGTCTCGGCGTTTCGTTCGACTGTCTCTTTCTTTTGGATAACTGTAAATGCACCATGGCACTGTTCACTTTCGTCTCAAATTCTCTCACGAGATTCTTCTTCATCGATTTCCACGTTGTCAGTCCCTTTTGCAACGCAATGAACTGCTTTGCGGAACCTTTTAACAACTTTTTCGCGTAAATCACCTTTTGCAACTCGTTCCACTGTAACAAAGCCGCCATGTCCTCAAACTCATCAATCCACCTTTCGACTTGCAACTTGTCGTCACCCGAAAAATGAGAGATGCTTCCCTCTACGTCTTTTATTGTAAATAGACTCGGTGTGTTATATACGAGCCTATCCACGCGGGCTACCCTTCGCCCGCCTCGTGCGTCGTTTCGTCTATCGCCTCCCGCCGCGGCGTCTTCCCCTTCCCCATCGTCGTCGTCTTCCAGAGAGCCTGAGTCCCGAGACGCGTCCGACGCATTGTCGTCTTCTTTATCGACCTCGTCTTCTTCTTCGTCGGATTCTTTATTTGCAACGAGCCCTTCTTCGTATTGTCTTAGGCGGGTCATCAATTCTAGCTTCTTACCCTCGGTCGGTAAGCCCAATTCCTCCAATTGCCTCCTGAGTTCGGTTACCGTGGTATACGGTGTTGACTGCTCTACTATTTTCTCCTTCGCGCCTTTGTCTTCCATTTTTGTTTGTGTTCTGTCTCCTTTGCTCGCGTTCGCCTTGCCTTCTTTCTTCCTCGCACCCGCCTGTTGTGCTTGGTCTTCGCGAGCTTCTGTTTCTCCCTGTGCGTCTTCTGCGTTCGCTCTCGATCGTTCTAGAACCATCGTGACGCAGTTCACTCTTTCCCTACTTTGTTTCACCTATAACTGTCTTTGTCCTTCTTCTTTCGTCTTTGTCTTTTTCACCTTTTCACTAATTACGCGGTTAATTCACCGGCAATCACACGCAACTTTTCAATAATTTTCACCTTGACGACTTTTCGACTTTACGCTTTTTCGACTTTACGACTTTACGACTTGATATCTTTTCGATCCGGTGACTTTTCGACTTTACGACTTTACGACTTTACGACTTTTCGACTTAGCGCACCGTTTCGTCTTGATAACTTTTCGCGTTTACTACTTTTAATTGTCTTCTTTCGAAATCTCAGCTTCACACTCTTGCTCGGGGTTACGGTTCATCTCAACATCTCAATATCCCGGACGAGCCCCCATATGTAGGGTTTGAGTTGAGGAAGGATAAATCAATAACCGCGAAACACGAAGAGGAAACTACGATAAACCGAAGAGGAACTTTATTGAAATATCAAGTTGAAAATTGAGAGAGATTCGTCTGGCGTCCGATCCCTTAGACCGCTCTGTCTAAACTCCCGTCTTCCCCCGACTCGCCCCCACTCTCGACCGGCAACTCAGCCGCGTCCCTGTTGGGGCCGGGGCCCCGTCCCACAAGTATATGGTACCTCTTTATCGAGATAAATGTAAAGTCATGTATGTCGATATGAATAGTCTCATATATGACATTGAGAGCGATGATGTATATGCCGACATGAAGCGCGACATTTCAAAATTCGACACAAGCGATTATTCAGCGGACAATAGGCATGGTATACCGCTCATCAACAAGAAGGTACCCGGTCTCATGAAGGACGAATGTAATGGCGCAATTATGACCGAATTTATTGGACTTCGATCGAAAATGTACGCGACTCGTGTTGAGGGTAAGCAGGACACGAAAAAAGTTAAAGGTGTCAAGAGCAGGGTCGTGACTAGGGCAATTACATTTGACGATTTTGCTCAATGCTTGAGAAAAATATTGAAATGATGCGTAGTCAAACGGATGGGGGTCAAAAGTTTGAACGGCCAAATATAGAACGACAAAGATTTCGAAATTACAGAATTATAAACTTAAAATAACGAACGTAAAATTATTCGAAATTTTATCCTTCGACCGATGACGAAATCGAATCACTATTACACCAAAGGATTATTTATTCGAGAGCTCATTTATTCGAGAACGTGTATTCAGATTGTCTGCAGTTTGAGTCGTACAAATACAGATTCAAACAATCTAGAACATTCATATCTCCGAAATAGAAAGAAGTATCTGATATTGGTAATACCATCTATAGCAAAAAGCCATATATCGAGGATACAAACTTCGAATGTGTAGATCTTAGATAGGCAAACGAGCGATGGTCCAAAATAGCGAACACCGAAATAGCGAACATCTAAGAAGTGGACGAGGTGCTTCATAATTTTTTGCCGATTTTCGCTAACATGTACGACATTCTTTTCAACTCTTTAAGGGGGGATATACATTTACAACGATCAAAAAATCAATTTCTTTTCTTTAAGGGATGACACCACTCTAGGAATTTAGAAAAAATCGTTTTCTTTTGGCTTAAAAAATACTTTGGGGTCATAAAAATAATATGCAATTGCTGTGGAATAGATGTAATATAAATAACGAAGAAGCTTATTAATTTGTACATTGTATTTTTTTATTACACAAATACAGGTAAATTACATGCTTATCTTAGTAATATACATAGATATTAACTTAGATTAGGTAACTTAAGTTTCTATTTACATTTTTATTGTCTTTTACCGGGCTTTGAAGCGAAATCGTCATCATCAATATTGTTGCCTCCCGTATAAATATCGATTTCATCGTTATCTTCGAATGTATCGTCGTCAAGGTCAATTGGCATATTTGATTCTATATTGAAGCACGTATTTTCATACCGGTGTGCACAGAAATTTGTACATTTCAATCCGTATTTTACCCTTACCTTGAAATCCCCAAGCGACAGACCTATACACCTTGTCTAACTTCTTTCGCTATTGTCCCTCAAATGCCTTTTCAACAAAATTTGGAACCACTTTTACCAATTTAACGGCATTTTTATTAAGAGATATAATATTCAAATACGAGCAGCAAAGAAATCCCCAAAAAAGTCTTTCCTAATGAACATTGAGGATATCCGAGTGAAGAATCGTTTTCCGCAGCTTGAAATACCCTAAAATGAAGAAAAAAATGTCGATATAGCTGCAATCGTACGGGAGATATCGCTATTAAAAATGTCCAAGTTGCACTGAGCGCGCTTCTGTTACTATATATACGCCTTCACCACTTCAGCTGCTTTACCCCATACCACTCGACCACTTTCGAGTTCTCGCCTGTTTTTACGCATGTTCGCACGCGTTTTCAACTAACTTTTCGGCATTTTATCCAAAATCGAAGCTTGACGATTGGTAGCGCAAGTGTTCTACTTTGCGAAAAAAATTATTTTCGCAATTACGCGGAAACTAATTATCCGACAGTGCCTAGGTTTTGCACACTAAAAGTACGCATTAATATCTAATCTCACACAAAGGCCTTACACTGTCACTATAAAAATGGCGGAGTTATTCGTTTTTCAAAAACGTTTTTTTTCTTTTTTGTAATAACTCCCTTAATAATTATCGAATCGGGTCGTTCCACCGCTCATTCTCTTCGTCTTTTCATCTCCTATATTTCGTCTTATGGATTTATTTCGATAGCTGTAATACTTTTCGTTTGATATGAAAAAAAAAACAAAAAACACGATTCTTTTCACTAAATTGTTTACAATAAAATAGAAATGGGAAATTGGAAATCTAATTTGCTTGGCCTATCGATGGATACCTCACGCGACGCACTCTGATTCGTTACAGAGCAAAGGCTCAATTTTACAATTGTGGCCATCGACCACGTGCAAAAACGAATGGGTCTCGCCTTCGCAATTTGAAAACACAAACAAAAGCCCTGGGCGGAGGAGGCAAGCTAACTGGCAAATTAATTGACGAGTTATCGATTTATTATGGTTTAGCAATACATCGTGATCCCGATTATATAGAAAAAATGCGTAATTGAATCTACGCAACGCTAGACCATACATTATCGACAGACGACCAACCAAAAGACGAAAAATGTCCGCACGGAGAAAATTCGCAGTACTCGTGACAGACGGCACTGAAGATTTACGCATCCACCTCTATTGCAGCGTTTTCGAAGCGATCTCTCCGATTTACAAAGAATTGAGCAGAGACGAGCTGCTTAGTCGTTGCATCGGCGGCTCCAAGCAAAATACCAACGACAGCTTTAAAACACCACGTCTATACCATACTATCATATACCACGAAAGATCAAAACTCCGAAAGAATTTTACCCGAAACCCCAACCGCCGAAAATCTGAACACCGTCAAAATAATCGGCTATGGAAATTTTAAAAGTTTTAAAATTTTACTTTAAAATTAATGTAGTATAAATGAAAATTGTTTTCAATAAATCAACGAATTATTTCAAGAATTTGTTTCAATTAAGAAGTGATTTTACGTCATTTTCGAAATTTTTCTAATGTTTCTCTGCATATTGGCGATGTTATATTTTCTCAATCTAAACTCTGTCGAAACTCAACTATTTTTCTTGATACACTTAACGAAAATCACTTATGAACAAGCTGTTTCAAGACCGCCAAGTCTCTTGATACAACCTGATACATACCATTCAAAATTGTAAGGGAAGGTTTAGAAATAATCAAGATCACGGATTTCATAAATTGTAAATTATTATTTTAAAAAACTCCTTGATTTGCTACGCAGATTCAGTATAAATAGCGATAAATTGATCGAAATCCGCCCTACATATGGGACATCTCTTGACTTCTTGTTCTCCCAGGGTTGTCGCGCACCGTAAACAACTACAATTGTGACCACACGGAATGAATCCGTGGGTCACATTATTGCAGAGACAGATGACACATTTTGATGCTGTAAAAGAAAAAAAAAATATTAGCGTATGTCATAAATAGTTCGTAAACATAACGTTAACATGAAACATAACTGCGAAGTGAACAAAACCAAGAATATTAGAAAAACAAAATTGGTAGTTCTTCCAATATAATGGCATTCATTTAACCTCTTAATAGACAAAATTACACGTTCGAATATCCCATGTTTGATATAGAATTTGTATAGGAGGATTTAAAAAAAATGTAAATATGGGATGCTAAAATTCTTTCTCACCATATCTGCCAAAAACTCTGAAAAAATGTAACAACTCCAAAACAACAAAACAACACTTTTTAGTCGTTAGGACAAATATTGTCAACCTTATAGTTTTCACTATACGCTGCACGATGCCGGCTTTACGGAAACCTGCCTCGTTTCAAGAAAAACTAAATTTCTCTGCGAAAAAAAAATTGTAATTTTTTTTTACAACCGAAACTAGAGTTAACACTTCCCTTCTCAAAGATCATTTCACTAAATAGCGAGATTTCTATTTTGCCGAAGTGCAACGAACGACTTTGCAAGGTGAGAAAATCGTGAAAAACCGCCATTTTCAAAATGACGTACCGGGTACAAAAAAATAGAAAAAATAATATTAAAAAAGCAAATTGAAGCTAACATTATTCTCTTCAAAACCCCGTTTAGTAAATTGGTTTCGGATTTGTTTTGCCGAGATATACAATTTTGTGTCCGGAAAGAAAAATTGCAGGGTTCCCCAAACTTTTGGACAAGGGTGTATATAGCCTTCGCTTCCTGTATTATCACTTCCAACCTCCTATTCTCTGGCTTCCTCTTCCTCCCACTTCATTCTTCTCCAGTCTCTTAGTGTCTCCTCTCGTTCGTTCTACCACCACATGCTTCCCTCTATTTGTATCTTTCCGTAGCTTACGCTGGTTTTTCTGCCCTTCCTTCCCCCCTCCTTCCTTATATGCCTTAGTTAGCCACTGCATTCTTTTCTCCTCCCAGATATGATCGTCCTCTATCCATATCTTTTCGAACTTCTTCCTATTTCATGTTACTCCTTTTTTGCCTCTGTATTCTCCGTCCTGACCTCTCGTTTCCTCTCCCTACTCTTCCCTATATTCCTCACCTCCACTATTCTTCCGTCCACTTGTATATTTCCCATCACTTTCTTTGCCACCTCCGTTGCTGACTCCTCCCCTAATTGTCCTCCTGTTGTTTGCTGTTCTTTTAAGCTTTACAATCGATATGCCTGCAGTTGAGTCAACTATTAGTCGATTAAAAAATAAAATAGGTACAGCCAGAATGCGACGTGTGCAATTAAAAATTATTAACCTTCGTTTGAATAATGTCGTCCGCATGCACACTTCGAAAAGTGCGGGTAAAAGCCTACAGTTCACTAAGCTAAAAGCACGGTGAACGCGTGCTCTCGGCTGCATAATGCATGCATACGACACACTCAAAATCGGGTTGGCTAATCAAAAGTCGCTGTATTTGTACTTGTAGTTCCATTCCGCTGTCAAATATTCATTCGTGAAATTTTCACCTACTATCGCGTCATGAACAAAGAATATACGTGACTCAGATTAAAACCCATTTATCAACGAATGTCGTCCGCATCCACACTTCGAAAAGTGCGGGCAAAAGCCCACAATTCACTAAGCTTAAAGCATGGTGAACGCGTGCTCTCGGCTGCATAATGCATGCATACGACACACTCAAAATCGGGTTTGCTAATCAAAAGTCGCTGTATTTGTACTTGTAGTTCCATTCCGCTGTCAAATATTCATTCGTAAAATTTTCGCCTACTATCGCGTTATGAACAAAGAATATACGTAACTCAGATTAAAACCCATTTATCAACGAATGTCGTCCGCATCCACACTTCGAAAAGTGCGGGCAAAAGCCCACAATTCACTAAGCTAAAAGCATGGTGAACGCGTGCTCTCGGCTGCATAATGCATGCATACGACACACTCAAAATCGGGTGAGCTAATCAAAAGTCGCTGTATTTGTACTTGTAGTTCCATTCCGCTGTCAAATATTCATTCGTGAAATTTTCGCTTACTATCGCGTCATGAACAAAGAATATACGTGACTCAGATTAAAACCCATTTATCAACGAATGTCGTCCGCATCCACACTTCGAAAAGTGCGGGCAAAAGCCCACAATTCACCAAGGTAAAAGCATGGTGAACGCGTGCTCTCGGCTGCATAATGCATGCATACGACACACTCAAAATCGGGTTGGCTAATCAAAAGTCGCTGTATTTGTACTTGTAGTTTCATTCCGCTGTCAAATATTCATTCGTAAAATTTTCGCCTACTATCGCGTTATGAACAAAGAATATACGTAACTCAGACTAAAACCCATTTATCAACGAATGTCGTCCGCATCCACACTTCGAAAAGTGCGGGCAAAAGCCCACAATTCACTAAGGTAAAAGCATGGTGAACGCGTGCTCTCGGCTGCATAATGCATGCATACGACACACTCAAAATCGGGTTGGCTAATCAAAAGTCGCTGTATTTGTACTTGTAGTTTCATTCCGCTGTCAAATATTCATTCGTAAAATTTTCGCCTACTATCGCGTTATGAACAAAGAATATACGTAACTCAGACTAAAACCCATTTATCAACGAATGTCGTCCGCATCCACACTTCGAAAAGTACGGGCAAAAGCCCATAATTCACTAAGCTAAAAGCATGGTGAACGCGTGCTCTCAGCTGTATAATGCATGCATACGACACACCCAAGATCGGGTTGGCTAATGAGATGTTGCCGTATTTTTTATCTTCATAACTCGAATGAAAGTTGACGCATCGATTTGAAATTTTGCACCCAAGTAGAGCAACCGGCTTTCTACGTTTGATGAGATATTTAATTGTTGATAGGACAATTATTTGAATTCGTTTTCAAATTTTAAGAAGACGTGGCAATTTATTTTTCATTCTTTCAAATCTTGGAAAAAGATTTTATCATTGCAGTTACAAGACAACAGCATGTCCGCTCAAAAGAACAACACACGTTCGAATCGAATATTTTAATACAAAATAACCCTATACAAACTTGAACTATTTTAGTCTTTTTTGTTGACGGTTTAACGAATTCCTTGCGTTTTGTTTACAAATATAAGGAAGTTTTTAATTATATTTCGCCGTTATGTTTTGTTTGTTCGTTTTTATTTGCTGTAAAAATGTTGACTGTATTTTATTCATTTATTCTATTACTTTATTATTATTACTGTTTTCCCTCCGTTATACAAGACCAAAAAATAAATTATAGTCAACATTTTTCGTTTACAACATACGTCTGTAGTAACAGTACGGAAGATGCAAAATAGATTCACACATTTATTCAATCTAAATATAATGATGAAGTTTGGCCAAGTCCATTTATCCTCGACAAAGTGATATCAATTTAAGTTTGTCATCTTTATATATTTTAAGGACCGTTAGTTGATAATTGAACTCATCAAATGAAATGTTTATGGAATGCATCGATTATAGAGAGAAAAATATTTTTTTAGCGCTGAACAAACAATCGATAAAAGGATTAAGACGACAAAATCTAACGATCAAAATTATTACGGGAATCTATTTTGCACCTTCGACAAACATGTATTGTTACCTTGTGCATTCTTCCTCCGTTTCTTGGCTCGTCTCTTACGGCCGGAGGGTTGTCCTTCGATGTCTAGCCTCTGCGCCTTCATTTGCCGTCTTCGTTTTTTGCGCAGGTTTTTTTTCTACTTTTTGACAATGTAAAAAATTAATATATTACAAATTATACTCAGCAGTATTATTCTGTTATGATAACTGGTATAAGAGACCGTGCGATTTCCTTCCATATTCAAAATATAAGAATTCCCTACATCTTGGACCCAAAGTTCATATTGTAATTATTACCGTTAGCGGTTCCGGTTGAAGGTTCCGGCAAACGGGCAGTAGGTGAAGGTTGAGGTCGGTTCCTTTCCAACACAACCTC
The DNA here is from genome assembly GCA_944452715.1 of Ophion slaviceki. Taxonomy (NCBI): domain Eukaryota; kingdom Metazoa; phylum Arthropoda; class Insecta; order Hymenoptera; family Ichneumonidae; genus Ophion; species Ophion slaviceki. The sequence continues at coordinate 31,982,878 of OX101792.1, read as the reverse complement.
CTCAGCAGCTTGGGGAGAGCCCGGTGAGCTATTAAACGGACTTGCTTCCAATCCTTAAATAAAAAAGGGATATCATCAAACTGCAACAATTCATTTCTCGAAATACACATGAAGCTAACTTCCTATTCAACAACTTGAATCATTAGCATTCATTTCTAGACTATAACATTATCAAATATTTCACCGTTACCATGTTCGTCATGCATTTCGGGCTCGGTTGATAAAGAGGACTCGACGTGATCCACGCCTGATTCTGCAAGAAATAGTTATTTTTGAGTTCATTCATAAACCACAATTGACGCAATTGTTAATAATTGTTACCATCTTCACCCTATGCGCTTTATTATATTTAATAGGGTGTACCGAAAATAATCGATTTTTTCGAGTTTCAAATTATGTTCCGATATCCAAAATTATTTCGGTCTTCGCGCCGTTACTATTTTCCATAAGACGAACACAGGAAAATAAATACGTCGGTAGATATAGCTTCATATCGTCTGAAAAAAATTTCACGAATATCCAATCAACATATTTTTGAACAAAAATGAAATTTCCTAGAATAAAGGCTTACAGGCAAATATCTCAGATTAAATTAAATTGCTATAGCTGTTCGTAAATAAACCTGTATAAAAAATAACAATGTGTAAAGTTTATTTAATGAAAACATGCTTCAAGAAAATTTGCTACGAAAAAAGAAAGGAAAAATTAAAATATTCAGTTTGTGAGCTAAACTTAGTTTGAGAACATCTTGAAACAACTTCTTTTTCTTCATTTGATTCCAAAGCTTTAATTCCAAAAACAATCATTAACCAAAAAATAAAATCGTTACATGGCTCGCGTGATGCGATTCTTTTTGTAGTCGCTCGCAATGTTGTCTACATCATTGGGCATTAGCTGCCAACACACAAAGCGAGTCCTTGCGAAATAAAGTTCAGAGGAAGTTACTTAAATTAAACAAAAAAGGACGAACGGATAAAGGAAGAGAATAAAGTCAACTAAGTTATGTTATAAGTTAACCATGCAGTTCAATCTATGTTTTTACAATGAAAGTTCATCCATTCGAACTCACTAGAAAATTTCGTCAAGCATTGTTACATTCCAATTAGGAAATACATCGATTAAACTGCGTTGTTAACCCATAACGTTACTCAGTTGGCTTTATCTCTCTATATGTTGGGAAAGAATACACAATGATATAGTCAATATTGCGAGTTACTACAAGCAAAATGACATCACACGAGCCATGTGTCAAATTTTTTTTTTGATTAATCATTGTTTCTGGAATTTGAGCTTTGAAATCAAATGAAGAAAAAAAAGTTTTTTCAAGATTTTCTCAAACCAAGTTTAGCTCACAAATGAATGTTTGAATTTTTTATTTTTTTCTTTTTAGCAAATTTTCTTGATGCTTTTATACAATGAACGATACATCTTACTGTTTTTCATACAGGTTTATTTTCGAACAGCTATAGCGATTTAACGGTTCATCTGAGATATAAGGCTGTAGAACGTTTTTGTAGAGGATTTCATTTCCTTCAAAAACATGTTAATGGCATATTCGTGGGATCTACAAAGACATATATTTTCCTATGATCATCTTATAGAAAATGCGAACGGCGGGATGACCGAACGAATTTAATTTGGAGCTCCCCTTCTGGGTGATTTCTTTTTTCACATAACAACGATTGTACCCTTTGGAACTCAAAAAAAATAATGATTTTAAAAAAAGACAGCCTGATGTTTAATTATATTTTAATCTACCTTGACGGAATACCTTCAAGGTTCACTTGAAGGTATTCCTTCAAGTGAACCTTGAAGAAGGTGAACCTCAAAGGTTCACCTTCTTCGTCGATCTTTCTGAGCATCTCATCATAATCAGAATCCGGATCATGAAAAAATCAATATACATATGTACATATATACTTTTTAGATATACGAGATGATTCTTGGGCCGAACAAAAAATTTATATCGCCATTTACGAAACAATTTTTATTAGTATTTTCATAACGTCTTATACTGCAATTTACGTCGATGTAATCCATGTATTTTGCTCTTGGAGTACTTGGGGTTATTTGTTTTTTATTTTGCAATTTGTGGACAATTAAAATTTTTGTTTCTATTGAAACGTCCTCGTCGAAAAGTGCGATAACCGATAATTCTGGTGATAAATGCTACAAATGGTTCATAAATGTATTGATTGCCGCGGTAGCAAAATTATTATTAATTGCACTTTTTATTATATTGTCGCACTTTTCGAAAATGATGTTTTAATAGAAACAAAACTAAAACTTGCAAAAGAATTGATGATGTTTCAATACAAACAAAATAAAAAGTTGCAAATGAAAGAAACTGTGTGTGTTTGTGTGTGTGTGTGTGTGTGGAAGTGAATACGTATTTGCACCAAACTGACGTAACAAATTATTTTAGTAGGTGAATCGGCCGAAAAAGGTAAGGAGGCGGGGAAGAGGGAGTGAATCAATGAATCGGGCTAGCAAGAAAGTAGGAATTAACACGCATGTCGATATTAAATTAGTTTTATTAGTATAATTATTCAATCAGTCTTATTTGTATGTGGAAAACTGGCAGACATTTTTAATGCCTTCTTGTTCTAGACTGTATTGACCACACTCATTTATATTATTGTAAAGGATTACAACATTATTTTTAATTATGAATTTTTAAAATGGTTATTTCTATTGTTATTTTTTAAATTGTTAATATTTTCATCATTATTATTTTTGTTTTTTTTTCGCGAAGGCCTCCGCAGGCCTCCGTAGGATGATACTTACATTCGCTGTATGGCTCGAATTTTTTCTTTCGTTTTTTGTAATTGTGTTTATTTTTGTAGAAATTGTGTGATGCTTAATTATTTTTTTTCATCGTTTTTATTAGTTAAAAAATATTATTTTAATAGTCAATTATTTCATTATTATGATTATTTTTGTTGTTTTTTTTCCGAAGGCTTCTACAGGGCCTCCGAACGCCTTCGAAGGCTGCCGCAGGTTTCCGCAGCAAAAAAATAGAAATTGTTTTTAAAAATTATTGTTATTTTTTAAAGTTATTATTTTAATCGGTAATATTCTCATCATTATTATTTTTGTTGTTTTTTTCTGACGGTTTCTGCACGGCCTCCGAAAGCCTCCGAACGCCTTCAAAAGCCACTGCGGAGATCTTCGAAAGCCCTGCGGAGGCTTTGGAATTGAAAAATAATATAATTTTTTATGGTTATTTTAATTGTCTTTTAAAGATATCGTTATTGTTATTTTTAAAAATTGTTATTATTTTAATTGTTAATATTTTCATCATTATTATTTTTGTTGCTTTTTTCTGGAGGCTTTCGTAGGGTCTCCGGAGAATAGTCCAGTTAAAAGTGGGCAAGTCGAAAATTTTTGCGACCCCTTAGTGAAACATGTATTTTTATGTTAATCGACCCCGGGAATCCGAATTTCTACGAATTTTAACTGTTGACAGTCAAGAAAAGGGTTAAGAACCGAAAAATATGCATTATTCCGAGAACGAGGAGGAAATCGAAAAAAATTTCGAACGGAATTTGTAGAATGGAAGATTTTACCTCGTAGGTGTGTACGATTTTTTTTCTCTATCTCGAATAGTTTCGCGGTAAAATTTAAAAAATCAATTCACACCACTATTATGAACGCGCGCCTGACGAAATCGAGGAGATTGATGAGCACTCGTACCTAACCGCACCTTACCCTCTCGCCGGCACCCTGCACGTGTTTCGGTCGAAGGTCCCCGAAGCGCGGTCGGGTATCTTCGGCAGCCTAGTATATATAGCTAAGCTGTCGGATTGTGAAAACTTTGCTATCGGCTATATTTCCTTTCTCGCACGAAATACATCGGGACTATATACGTTCTTCGCCTGACAGCTCTCCGGCTCGCCGGTGCGGACTGGACCAGAAAATAAGTGACAGGCATTCTCGAAATTACGTTGTATATGAATTTGTTAATTATATATATAAATAAAACATTAATGTTCCAAAAAACTTTCTTTAATTTATGATAAGGGGTAAAAATTAAGGTAAATATTCACAAGTGGGGCTCCAGTCCTAATCGGCTCCAAAAAAAAATTTCACGTGTTCAGGGCTATTCTGCAGTATAAAAATATGCTTTTACGATGGGGGAGGGGTATTTTTTTAAGAAAAAAAATATTGCCGGAAAATATTCGATTTTTGAAATACGTTTCCTGTATGCTTACTCTAATTTGACTTGTACCAAAATGAACCCAAACAAACCCAAACCCATTTCATTTGACCCACTTGATGTCACCAAACCCGTTTCCTCCATACCTTTAAAAAAGTAAATAAAGCGTTTGGGGGTTGAAATAAGGGTTGAAATTGTCTTCCCCCGACTTAAATATTATAAACAAAGTGCCCTGAAATACATCGACTCGGTACAAAATTTCCAAACCCCTTTTCTAGCTGGAGTCCCGCTTGTAAATATTTACCAAAATTGCATATGAGGCGTTCCACGCCATTTCACCTAGCCTGTGACCCCGACCATGTTTGATTTACCTGATTTTTTTTGTTGAATAATTGTACCCTATGAAAGGTATATCCACACCAATTTTTATATTTTATCTCTTCTCTTTTAGGTGTTATATTTTTCCAAAAATGTCGATTTTGAAAGTTTTGGAAACGTTTCAACGCTCATAACTGCTGAACTAATTGAAATATCGACAAATGTCGGTACATGTTTTTCTTCATTTTAAATCATACTTTCGTTAAAAAATATGAAAATTCATCAATTATCAATGTCAAGGTTTTTTGCTTTTAAAGTGACAACTATATTTTTGTAAAAATTATTAACTTTATTTTTCTTCAAAGTGGTCTCTAAAATACAGGGACCCTCTCTGTGATTTTTAAGACTAGTCTCATCGTGAGCCCAGTTTTCCTTCTATTTTTTTCGAATGGATTATATTTTTTTTAGAAGATTTTATAATTTTAATCCTCAATGATGTTATTAATGATCTTGTGATTTTCAATTCGGCTTCGATAGGCCTGAAACGTTTTCTTTTTAATTTCTGCTGAATTAAACGGAAAAAATGTTTTGCTATTCAAAATGATATTGGATAAAAAATCCTTTTTAAGCGATTTTGAATAAAGAATGTTTTTTAAAAATAATTTCGAATGCAAAATATTTAAAAAAATGATTTTGAATAAAAAATCTTCAAACAAATCCAAAAAATTGAGATTCGCGTTAAACTCAGCACAGATGAAAAGTAAACCGTTTCTCGCCTGTCGAAGCCGAATTGGAAATCACAAGATCATTAATAGTAATTGGGGGTTAAAATGATAAAAATCTTCTCAAAAAATATAATTTATTCGAAAACAATAAATGGAAAAATGGGCTCACGATGAGACTACTCTTAAAAATCACAGAGAGGGTCACTCTATTTTAGAGACTTCTGTGAAAAAAAATTAAGAAGGTTACTAATTTTTACAACAATAGAGTTTTCACTATAGAAGCAAAAAAACCTTGAAATTGATAATTGATGGTTTTAATATTTTTTAACGCAATTATGCTTTAACATTAAGAAAAATATATACCGACATTTGTCGATATTTCAATTAGTTCAGGAGTCAAACCTAGAACGGTTTATTTTTAATTTCTGCTTGTTTGAACGAAAAAAATTATTTTGAAAGAAAAAATAATCTTTTTTCGTTAAATACAAATTTTGGAAATGATTTGGAAAAAAATATTATTGAAATTCAGCATAAATGAAAAATAAACCTTTTCAGGCCTGTCGAAGCCGAATTGGAAATCACAATACCATTAATAGCATTATTGGAGGTTATAATGATAAAAATATTATATCTTCAAAAAATATGATGACTTCGAAAAAGATAAAAGGAAAAATGGGCCTACAATGAGACTAGTCTTAAAAAACATAGAATGGGTCACTCTATTTTGGAGAATTAAAATAAAATTGGAAAAGGCAATCACCTTTTACGAAAGTAGTTTTCTCTTTAGAAGCAAAAAAAAACGTGGACATTGATAATCGATAATTCTTCCGTATTTTTTAACAAAAGTATGTTTTAAAATTTGAAGAAAAAAAATTATATTGACTTTTGTCAATATCTCATTTAGGTCAGGAGTTATCAACGTTTAAACGTTTTCAAAACTTCCGACATCGACATTTTTTGGAAAATTATAACACCTAAGAGAGAAGAAATAAAAATCCATAAAATGGTGTGGATATTCCTTTCATGGGGTACAATTTCACAACAAAGATAAAATAGGAAAATCAAAAATGGTCGGGGTTAGGGGTCGGTGAAATGGCGTGGAATGCCTCATATACATTGTACTAGACCTGCATTTGATTTGCCGTTGAGCTTGAATAATTTACATGAATTGAATGAATTTCGTACATTTTTATATAATGAACTAAATAATTATGTACACATTAATCAATTCAAATTTGAACAAATTGAAATTTTGCAAACAATTTAAATCCATTCAAACCACTGTTCAAAGACTTAACAAGGGGAGGACACCAACTGTGGATCACGGATTCAGCGCAGGTTTGTCTGGATTAATAGCACCACTAGAGTAGAATAGTCAACGGATACCGAATTATCGCGACATGGAAATATAAGCCGAAAAAATGCAATCGAAGAATATGACGCAACGTCCATACTACGTCCGTTATATAAAAATTTCGAGAGTCCCGTAGCTCGGGGACAGAGTGCCCAACTAGCACCCGAGCAGCGCGTGTTCGATCCTTATCCTCGGCTGTATTTTTATTTTTTAATGAATAGAACTTTCAATCATAATGCACAATATATTTATTTAGAATATTACGATAGTACAAATCGCTTTGATTGATTAACGCTCTGCTTTGATACGAGATACACCTCGGCACGCCACCAAATGACGCAAAAAAAACGCTCCGCTCCAACAAAATGCTTTATTCCCGCTCTTTTTGTTTCAGTGCACGAAATATTAGCAGGTAACGAATTTGTTATTTTCTATGCGCTACCTTACATAACCCCGTCGAAGACACCCCATTGGTCCCGCGGACTCTCGAGCGGGGTTGCTGGTTGACGCGCCGCGCCGGCGAAAGGGCGCGCTTCTGAGCTGCCGAAAATACTCGATCGAACGTCGGGGACCACCGAACGAAGCGTGGTAGTGGTCGTGCGCGAGAGGGGCGGAAGTACTAGCATGCTCATACCTTTCGATTTCGTCACGTCCATGTGCCTCGCGCGTTGATAGTATTGGTGTGAATTTGTTTTTCAATTTTACGGCTAAACTATTGAAGATAGAGAAGAAATATCGTATACACCTACGAGGTAAAATCTTCCATTCTACAACTTTTGTGCGAAACTTTTTTGCGATTTCCTCCTCGTTCTCGAAATAATGAATATTTTTCGGTTTTCAACCCTTTTCTTCACTGTTAATAGCTAAAATTCCTAGAAATTCGGATCCCGCGGGTCGATTAACATAAGAATACATGTTTTACTAAGCGGTCGCAAAAATTTTCGACTTTGGCCACTTTTGACTAGACTAAGAAGCCCCATAGTCCTCCACAGCACATTGAAAAAATTTTTGTCCTTCGATTGCGATTTTTTTTCAAATGGATAGTTTAATGTAATATTCAGAACTCATACCTTCATTTCATGTAAAATTTGTTGATGTCTCATCCGTTCCGCGGTCATCAGTCATGGTTAACCACACTTTCGATTTTCTCAATGTTTTTCATTTGTACCATATATTAAACCACTACTGCTTTTGTCCACACAATGCACATAAACTTATAAATAACTAGTAAAATCTTGGAAGTGTAGAGGCACAACGTATATAAAATATATATAAAATTGAGAGACACGGAATGAAATGTTGAATTGGACACGAGGCATGACGACGCAGAATGAACCCACACATAGCTGTGGACTCAAAGATACAAGGGATAGATTGGCGCGCATGCGCGCAGCCGACCTATACGTACTAATACACGTATACCCGGGTATACTAGGGGTGCGCTCTCTCTCTCTCTCTCTCTCTCTCTCTCTCTCTCTCTCTCTCTCTCTTTTGTTTCTCTTGTCCGATTTAACACACGATTTCCGTAACCCCTCTCCAGAGTCGAATAAGAAGTATTCACTTGAAAAAAATAACATAAAATTCTGGAAAAGCGAAAGATATGGATTACATGCGTGAAAATTGCAGTATAAAACATTTTCTCAGAATTTCATTTTTAATCTTCAACTAATCTTCTACCCGAGAGGGGTTTGAAAAAGCCAAATTCAAGGGCGGTGCATAGAAACGAAAATATGGAGAAAATTATTCTCTACATTTCGTACATTGAAACCATACCCAAAAATTGATTCTTTTTGAGTTATTCAATGCACAATTTTTAAAAAATATTGCAACATTTTTTTGGCAGCGAAGATATTATCGGAGAGGGATGATCAAATACGCGATGGACGCGTCTTTTCAAGGGCCACAACGTTCCCATTTAAACAAAAATTGGATGATTCTTTTCCTAAAGAGTTATCGAATTAAAACTGATTTTTCAAAACTTCACCTCACTTTTTACCCCCAAAATGAACTTCCACGACTTCGGCGCTGCGAACAAAAGTAAAGCTCGGATTTTCCTGAACATATTGTCGCCCGGCCCATAAATGCTGTGCAGCTTTACGACGCCTCATGCGTACAGAATGTGAAATTGAACATGTTCTCTTCATCATAAAAAGAAAACTTACTGTCGACAAAACGAAAACAAATAAACTGCATAGCAGATGAAACAAGAGAAAATGTCAAAAACTATAACAAAATGGGGAATATATTATATAAGACTCTGTTAATAAATGTGTTATGATGTGAATTGAAATGAAATTTCCGCCATCGTTAAACGGTGTGTGTTGCACCTATTGTTCATACATCAGCAGGGGGATAGTTTTTGAATTGTAGAATTTCTCTTACCCGTGTGCAATATATATTGCTCATATATCAATATTAGAATTAGTTTTGTTTGGATTGTTAAATAATTTTTTTCCATTGTAAAGATCGTGGGCGTAAAAGAGTATTCTGTCAAAAATGACAATTAAAAGGCCGTAGCTCTCACGAGACGCACTAAAATCAAATAATAATTTTTCACGACGTCCATTTGCTTTCATTAAGTAGTTCATCAAAAAATGAACTTACAATGAAGCTGTGGCCCTACGAATTTCTGTTGCATTGAATCGCGAACCGTTGCTTAGAAACTTTGTCACTACGAAAATATAAACGGTCGGCAAATTATTGGAATTTTCCTTGCTAAACCCGGTTTCACACATCCTTGTACGAAAATCGCAGCAACGTTAGCCTTTTTATGAGCTTTTTAGATGTTTTCGTATCGTGTATTTCGTAATCTCACCAAGTGCTAAATTTGTTTACACTCTCACGTAAGCCATATAATCTATAATTTTGTACCCTACAACATCATAAAGACACAAGTGCGAGCGCCAATCGCGTAGCGTTTTGGATTAGCGGCGACGATTTGAATTTTCGTGGTGCCAAAAACCATGGATTATTATCTTTCGAAGTATAAAAAAAACCCTTCGCCATTCTGTTTGTTTTTTATTATGAAAGCACAATTCCAGAAACATAAATTGAGCCCTTTCATTTTTCAACAACCCAATACTCGTTTTACACGAGGAATTCGTATGCAGACTATAACGTTGTGACGTCACAGCGCGCTCGGTTAACTTCAGATACGTTCAGCGCGTTTTCGCCTAGCTGAATAAAATCAAAGTTGCAAAGTGCTATATCTTTCTTCATTGTTAGAAAAAAAATAAAAACAATACCATTTTGTTATTAAAAGCGCACATGATCCATGAGAACATATAATTAAAAAAAAATCATTTAATAACCTAATTGTCGAATTTTACTTAAATTTACAAACTCAAATAATGAATTACGCAACATCTTTCTAAACTGATAACACTTAACTGACACTTCCAGTTTCATTTTATGTAGTTGACATATAACAGTTTGAGCGATTAAACATGCAATATAGAATCATTTATGAAAACTAAAATAAAGCGATAAATACGCGAGCGATTTAGGGATTGTGTTAGCCAAATGTAAGGGAAACGAAATTTGCCTCATGAAAAAATTGCCTACATTTATTTACTTGTTTTTGAAAGAAGTAACACATTCTATAAGACCACACGCATTTTATACATTTGAACATCGTTTCACGGTGGTTGCGTGCGGACATAAAGATGTGCGCAAATGACGCCGATAAGGTTAAAATATTCGAAGTAGTGACAAAGAAATAATGGTAGAGGGAGCGCAAAAGAGTTATAAACGACGAAAGGAAATATTTGATTATATAAACTGTATACAACGATTCATAGCGTATGTAACAATAATTATTACAACAAACATTTATTATGTTGCTTACGACTTTTGTGCTCTGATCGCTCAATTTATCATGTAATTATCGAATAGAAATTTGTCCAAATACGGACAGCACAGAATGGTATCATCACTTGCTCATTTGAGTCAATCAAAGATTTCACCTGGTCTTTAAATTTGGTATTTTGATAATTTATCATCCACTTACCTAATTAAATCGTCTCCTATCTCACAAATTAACACTATAGCGCCAAATACCAACCTGAGTTGGATATTCTATGAAACACCTGAAGTGTATGATCAGAATGAGAACCTGAGTGTATAATAACTCAATAGCTTCCGAAGTGATCCTGCTAGAAAGGAAGAATCGGAATGTTGTATTACTTCCAAATACAATTTCTCGACAATTTTGGACATTTTGTATATACTGTCATGACAACCTATTTTTTCTACTGTTTTTATAATGCCTTAGGAGCGTTATTGGTTGTTTCCTCGCACGTAGCACAGCAATCTCGTTTTAAACAGTCGTATAATGTAACCAATCATTCTTCACTTTTTTTAAAATAGCAAGCCAATCGAAGTCAAAATGTCGCGCTTCGAAACAAATCTAAACAGGTATTGAAACTTTTCAAATGCTATTCCGTCGTTCTATTCGCCTATTATGAAAGTTGCATATGTCAAATACAATGTCGCTCTATCGAACGAATAAAATATTCTTTCTAATTTTCGAAACACTTGCACCGAGACGCTGCCGCGCCTTGTAATTAATAAAAGTTTTCCACGGGAGAATGGAAAATCGAAGTATTCTCCATATTTCATGGTAGATATCAGATATTAGAATGGAGTAAAGAAATCAACGGTATGTGGGCAAAAATATTATCAGAAGTTAGACAATCGGGATTAAAAAGATTTCAACCAGCTCGAAGGCTTTCGGAGGTACGCTGCTCGACCCAGCGCTCACTTTTTACCTGTACGGCCTTCGATTTTAATTCGTCTTTCGTTGTTCACCATGAATGCAACGTACAATTTGTACGAATTGTCCTCTATTTTAAATCACGCTAAGACCCTTCAATGGCTTCGGGACGTAGGGTTGATAACAGCGACGCTGTTTTGCTCGAAGCATACATCAGTGTTCCATGCAGAGGTTCCCAGTGCCCATCCGAATTGCACGCCCAGCACAGTTCTATGACATGAAAACACTCTTCAAATAGTTCAGTCAAAAGTGGCGAAAGTCGAAAAGTTTTGCGACCGCTTAGTGAAACATGTATTCCTACGTTAATCGACCCGGGCAATCCGAATTTCTAGCAATTTTAACTATTAACAGTGACGAAAAGGTTTAAAAACCGCATTATTTCGAGAACGAAAAGGAAATCGCAAAAAAAAATCGAACAAAAGTTGTAGAATGGACGATTTTACCTCGTGGGTGTCTACGATTCTTTTCTCTATCTCCAATAGTTTAGCCGTAAATTAAAAAAAAAGAAAAACAAATTCACACCAATACTATAAGCGCGCGCGTGACGAAATCGAGGAGATTGAAGACCATTGGTACCTAACCGCCCCTTACTCTCTCGCCGGCGCACTGCACATGCTTGTATTAGGCCGACGGTCTCTGAAAGTGGAACGGGTATTTTCGGCAGCCTAGTATATATAGCTAAGCTGTCGGATTGTAAAGACTCCGCTACCGGCTATATTTCCTTTCGCACGAAATCCATCGGGACTATGTTTTTCACCTGACAGCTCTCCGACTCTTCGCCACGGACTGAACCAGAAAATGAGCGATAGGATAGGTTTTTTATTTTCCTGATCTTCAATTAACATTTTAATGAACAATAAATTACATTTATTATCTTATTAATTTTAATAATTATATCATTCTTGTTTTTATTTCATACACGTATTATTCTTTCTTTAGGCTTATGAAAAAATGAACTTAAAAACTAATCTATTTTATAAAGTTTTAATACTAACAATATATATCATTTATTCATAACTTTATTTATCACTTCATTAAATTTATGAATGTTAAATCATTGAATTATTTAACATTTTTAGTTCAAAAAAACTGTTAATCTTCAAAATAAAAATAAAAATTTACTTTTAAATCTTAATAATGTTATAGCAAAGAATTAATCTTTTAAATGAATTTACAATTTATTACTTAAATCGGACACATTACTTCAAATTTTATAACGAATATATCTTCAAGTTTGCAATAATTATTTTTTAACTAAAAATTCATTGTAAAATTATTTTTTTCTACTAATCATAATGATATTGGAATTCTTTGTTTTATTTTGGGAATATTATCTGGTATAATAGAATCTTCATTAAGTTTATCAATTCGTATAGAATTCGCCAATCCTGGTTACTTAATTAATAATTATCAATTATATAATTCCATCATTACACGTCATGCATACATTATATTTTTTTTATAATTATACCTATTATAATTGGAGGATTTGGCATTTGAATAATTCCCTTAATATTAGCAACCCCAAATATATAATTTCCACGCATAAATTATTTGCGATTTTGACTTTTACCTCTTTCTATTAATTTATTAATTATAAGAAACCTCTTTCATTTAATTTATCTCATAAAGGAATATCATTAGAAATAGCAATTTTTTTCTCTTAATCTCGCAGGATTATCCTCATTTATAGGAGTAATTAATTTTATTACCACAATCATAAATGTAAAAAAATGTTATTTGTTAAATGTTATTTTTGAACAAATTATTGTATTTTCATTATTAATATATGTTTTTCAACAAATTATTGTGTTTTCATGATTAATATATTTTTTTCAAGTTTTACTTGCACAGCCTTTTCGGCTTTTTACAAGGTCCCACTACTTATATGTCCACCGCACTACACTTATTCTTTCTCTCCATCATCCCCCGCCCCCCTTCTCCTTGCGATCACAGCCGACTTCCTCGTCCGTATCGTATTCACCATGCATATCTCATGTTTTCGCCAGTCATGGGCATAGGGAAACTGCCGAAAACCTATATACCGATACCAAGTCGGTCCCAAGTTAGCCTCCCAGTCACGGAACTAGTCGCCTTTTGCCGAGAAAATGGCGAAGAAAAACATTTCGTGACGAAAATACGCGACTGGGATTCGAACCCGCGATCGCCCGATTCGCTGGCCCGCAACGCTAACCGCCGAACCAACGCATCGGTTTTTTTTCATGATTAATATTAATTACAACAATTTTATTATTATGAGTTGTTTCTGTATTAGCTGAGGTGATCACTTTACTTTTACCAGACAGACATTTAAATACAATTTTTAATCCATCAGGTGGAGGAGATACAAATTCTATACCAACATTTATTTTGGTTTTGGACATTCTGAAGTTTATATTTTAATTTTACCAGGATTTGGTTTCCCATATAATTTTTAACCAAAATAAAAAACAAAGAAGCTTTTTGTTTTATTCGTATAATTTATGCGATTTTAGCTATTCGATTTTTATTTGTAATTGGAGGATTAATTGGAGTAATTCTAGGTAATTCATCAAGTGATATTACCTTACATGATATTTATTATGTAGTAGCTCATTTTCATGATGTATTATCTCTAGGAGCCGTATTTGCTATTATAGGAGGTATTATTTATCGATATCCATTAACAAACGGCCTAAGATTACATAACAAATTATAAAAAATTCAATTGTATAGAATATTCTTCAAGTTAATTTAACTTTCTTCCCCCAACGATTTTTGGGTCTAAATGGAATACCTCGACGATATTCTGATTATCCTGATTCATATTTTACTTAAAATATTTTTTCATTTATAGGATTTTTAAGTTCAATATTAAAAATTATATATTTTATTTTTCTAATATGAGAACGAATATCACCTCAACGATCAAATCTTTTTTCAATGTATACAATTTCTTCAATTGAATGATTAAGAATATTTTACCCCCCATTAAATCATAGATTTAAGACGGAATGACACCTCATCGCGGTCGGTATGGTAGAACAATTATAGATTCCCAAAAATCTCTGAAACGGCTCTTCAGATCCCGTCGAAACTTTGCCAAACGACGTCAAATAGATAGACGAATAGCTTCTAGCCCCTCAAATTTTCTGAATTTGAGAAAAAAAAACTAGATTGGCTTATGATAAGCCAATCTACATTTTTTTTCTCAAATTCAGAAAATTTGAGGGGCTAGAAGCTATTCGTCTATCTATTTGACGTCGTTTGGCAAAGTTTCGACGGGATCTGAAGAGCCGTTTCAGAGATTTTTGGGAATCTATAATTGTTCTACCATACCGACCGCGATGAGGTGTCATTCCGTCTTAATTACATTTCTTTAATATATCATAATTAATTCACTCTAAATTAATGCAATTTCTACCTAATCAATCATTAATATACAAAATGCTAAGTTACCAGGACTTCCGTTTCCGGAGCAAAAGAGAAAAGTTGAGTGCGTGACAGAGTGGTGAGAAAGTGGTGAAAAAAGGAGGATAGAGGAAGAGGAGAAAAAGGGAAAGGGCCAGAGAGTGAGGAGGGGAAGCAGGGTGGTGAGTAGAAAAGTAGAAAAAGGGGGAGAGAAGGCCGGACAAAAAAGAAAAAGAAGAACAGACAGGTGGGAAAAGAGGTTAGGGGAACAGAGCGTTGAAGAGGGGTCGAGCGGGAGAAAGAAAGGACCGGCGAGAGAGACCGGTGGCGACATCGGACGGAGAGGAAGGAAAGGCAAGGAGAAAGGAGGATAAAACAGGAGCGAATGGTAGGTAAAACAGGGTAGAGGAGAAATTGTCCAGATAAGGAAAAAAGGAGCCGGAGATGAGTGAAAGGGGGAAAGGAAAGGAGAGAAAAGATGGGGATGACGGAGTGGAGAGGAAAGAGGAGGAGGAGCAGGCGAAAAGAAAAGGTAGGAAAACAAATGCGGAGAGACTGCTAAAGGAAAGGAGCGCGAGCCTGGGGGAAATAAATGAAATGTGGAAAAGGAAGAGGGAGCAGATGGAGGAAAGGGAGCAGGAGGAGCGAGAAATATTCCAAAAAAGCAGGAAAGTGCAAAGGTCACCGGAAGAAGGGAGACAGGAGGAGGAGAGTGTAAAGGAAATGATAAAAGCGATGAGGGAGGAGGTAAGAGGAGACATGGGAGAAGTAAAGGAGAGGGTAAGAAATATCAAGGAGGAATTGGGGAGAATGAGAGGGGAGATGAGACAAGCAGAGGAAAGATGGAGGGAGGAGAAGGAAGCAATGGAGGAGAGAGTGGGGGAAATGGAAAGGAGGATGGAAAGAGTAGAAAGACAAGAGCAGGAAATAGAACGGATAAGTGAGAGGCTAAGGATGCTAGAAGTAGAAAGGGAAAGCGGCAATAGGGGAGGAGAAAGGGAGGAGGGAAGAGAGGGGGAAGAAAGAAGAACAGAGAAAAGGATAAAAGAGATAGAAAGGAAAATGGAAATGAATGAAAGGGAGGACAGAAGGAAGAATCTAATAATAAGGGGAGCAACGAAGGAGGGGACAATAGAAGAAATGGCGGAAAGAATACTAGAACAAATAGGGGTACGAGGCCGGATAGAGAAAGTAAGAGAGGTAGGAAAAGGGACAGGACAGGGAAATGGGACAATGTTAGTGGTCAGGATGGAAAATCTGGAAGGAAAAAAAGAAGTAATGATGAAAAAGAAGGAACTAAGGGGAAGGAGAGAGAGAATAGAGGACGACCTAACATGGAAAGAAAGGCAGATGCAATGGAGGTTGAGAAGGATAGGCGAGGAGGAAGAAAGAAGAGGAAAAAGAGTAAGGGTAACATATGGGAGGATTGTGGTGGACGGGACCGCATGGTTCTGGGACGAGCAGGAGGAAAAGCTGAAAGACGGGAGGGGGAAAGAAAGGGAGGCAGGGAGAGCGGAGGGAACTAGGAACGAGGAAAAAGAAGGGAGGAATACGAGAGAAGGAGCAAAAAACGGGTAGGGAGAGGAGAAGGGAGGAAGAGAAAGAGGGGAAAGAAGGAAGAGGAAGGGAAGAACTGGAAGGTGACGTTTTGGAACGTAGCGGGATTAACGAACAAGGACAAGGAATTCTGGAAGGGACTGGAGGAGTGGGAGGTAATAGTAATGATGGAGACGTGGGTGAAAAAGCAGGGGTGGGAGAGAATAAAGGAAAGGCTGCCAAAGGGATATACATGGATGACACAGTAGGCAGAGAAAAGAAACAGGAAGGGGAGGGCGAGGGGGGGAATGATAATAGGAGTGAGAGAAGAAATGAAGGCAGAAAGAAGGGATGAGAGAGGGGAGGAGGAAGGAATAATGACAGTGAAAGTAGAAACGGAAGAGGGGGCATGGGTAATAGTGGCAGTGTACGTAAACGGGGACATAGAAAGGAAGATAGAGAGATTAAAAGAATACACGGAGACACAAGCAGAAGAAGAAAGGGCGATAATAGGGGGGGACTTCAACGCAAGGACAGGAAAGGAAGGAGGGGGCGGAAGGGACGAGGAGGAGGAGGAGGGGAGGAAGTCGAAGGACAAGAAAATAAACACCGAAGGAAGGAAGCTAATAAAAATGATAGAAGAGGCAGGATGGGAAATATTTAATGGGAACATAGAGGGAGACGAAGAAGGGGAGTTCACGTACACAGGGGGGAGAGGGGAAACAGTGATTGACTACGTGCTGGGGGATAGGAAGACAAGGGAGGGGGTGAAGAGCATGTGGGTGGGGGATAAGGTGGAATCCGATCACCACCCGCTGATAGTGGAAATAAAAAGGGGCAGGAGGGAGAGGAAGAAGCAAAGAAAGAAGGGAAGAACGGTGGGAAGCGGAAGATGGTCGGAAAAGATGAAGGAGGAATATAAGAGGAGAATAGAAAGAATGGAAGTAGTGGGAGGAAATGGACTGGACAGGAGGAAAGAAATAACGGAAAAAATTAAGACAGCGATGAGAGAAAGTGAGGAGGGAGGGGGACGGGAAAAGTGGACGGCAAGGGAAGGATGGTGGGACGAGGAAAGTAGAGAAATGAAAAGGGAGGTTAGAAAGGAACTAAGAAAGTGGAGGAGGAGCGGAGGAGAGAAGGAGGAATACAGGAGGAGGAAAAGGGAGTACAAGGAACTGTGTGAGAGAAAGAAGGAAGAAGAGAGAGAAAAGATGATAAGGGAGATAGCGGAGGCAAGGACAGAAAAGAGAATATGGGAGATAGTGAATGGAGGAAGGCGAAGGAGGAAAAGAGTGTGTGAAGAGATAAAAGGGGAGGAGTGGAGAGAGTATTTTACGAAACTATTAGGAGGAACAGAAAGAGGAGAAGGAAGAGGAAGGGAAGGAGGAAGGCGAAGGGACGAGGAGGAAGAAATAAGGGAAGAAGAAATAAGGAAAGCGGTGGAAAAGATTAGGGAGGGGAAAGCGATGGGAGGAGATGGAATACCGAACGAAGCATGGAAAGGAGGAGGAGAGAAAGCGGTCAAATGGGCGGGAGAAATATGCGGAAGGGTATGGAGAGGGGAGGGATGGCCAAAAGAATGGAAAGAGGGAATAATAGTACCTATAGTGAAGAAAAGAGAGGGAAAGAGGGTAGAAGAATATAGGGGGGTCACCCTGATGCCGTCGTTGTACAAAATTTACACGACAATATTGGCAGGAAGATTAGAGGAGGAGGTGGAAGCAGGAGGGAGCGTACCGCAAAATCAGACGGGCTTCAGGAAAGGAATGGGGACAATAGACAATATATACATATTGAATTATGTAATAGGAAGACAGGTAGGGAAGAAAAGGGGGAAGCTCATCGCGATTTTTGTGGATTTAAAGGCGGCTTTCGATTCGATAGATAGGAAGGTATTGTGGGAGGCGCTGGAGAAGAGGGGGATAAGAAAGGGGCTGAGGGAAAGAATAAAGGAGATATATGAGGAAACGAAGAATAGGGTGAGAGCAGGGGGGGAGACAGGAGAATGCTTTTGGACGGAAAAGGGAGTAAGGCAGGGGTGTCCGCTAAGCCCGATACTGTTTAATCTTTTGACGGCAGATCTGGAGGAGGAGCTGAGGGAGGGAAATTGGGGAGGGGTCAAAATAGGGAAGGAGCGGATATATACGCTAGCGTACGCGGACGACATCGTGGTGATGGCGGAAAGGGAAGAGGAGATGGAAAAGGTAATAAGAAAGTTAGAAAGGTATTTTGAGGGAAAGAAGTTGGAAGTGAATGTGGGGAAAACAAAAATAATGAGGTTCAGAAAGGGAGGAGGGAGGTTTAAGGAGAAGGAATGGAAATGGAAGGGGGAGAGGATGGAAGAGGTAAAAGAATTTAAATACCTAGGGTATATTTTCAAAAGGAACGGAGGACAGGAGGCGCAAATAAAAGACAGGGTGAAAAAGGCAGGGACGATAATGAGGCAGGTATGGGGGATAGGGAAGAGGAAATGGGGGAACGACGTGGGAAGGAGAGTGTGGCTCTTTGATACGCTGGTATGGACGGTGATGGGATATGGAGCAGAGATATGGGGGTGGAAGGAAAGGGAGACGATGGAAAGGATGCAGGAGCGATACTTAAGATGGGTGCTGGGGTTGGATTGGAGGACACCAGGATACATGGTGAGGGAGGAATTGAAAAGAGATAAGTTAGGGATACGGGCAGGACGAAGGGCATGGAGGTATGAAGAGAAATTGAGTAAAGGGGGGGGGAGTGAGCTGGCAAGAAGATGCTGGCAGGAGATAAAGGAGAGGGAGAGAAGGGGGAGAAGGGAAAGAGTAAAATGGGAAGAAGAAAGAGAAGAATTCAGGAGAAGAGAGGGAAGGGCGGAGGAGGCAGGACAGGAACAAGAGAATGAGGGATACGAAGGAAAAGAGAGAGAAGAAAGGAAGAGGCAGGAAAAAGAGAGACAGGAAAGGATAGAACAGTCAAGGTACAATAGGTGGTACAGAGAGATAAGGACAGAAGGCGTACCGGCGTACATAAGGGCAGGATTGCGTGAGGAGAGATATAGACGAATAGCGAGGTTTAGATTAGGGAATGAAATGCGGGAAGGAAGGTATTGGGAAGCAGAGGAAGGGAGAACGTGCAGAGTGTGCGGAGAGGAACTGGAAACGTGGGAACACGTGATAGATAGGTGCAGAGGAGGGACAGGAGAGGAAAGAGGAATAGGGGAATGGATAAGAGAAATACTGGATGAAGGAGGAGGAGGAGAAGAATGGATGAGGAGATTGGAGAAGAGCAGGAGAGAACGGGAAAGGGAGCTAGGCAGGGAAGGGAACGAAGAGGAAGAGGAATGAAAGAGGAATGGAGTGAAAGAGGGAAACGGAAGTCGGAGAGGCAAGGGGAGAGGAGAGAGAGAGAGATAGGCTAAGGAAAATAGAATAAAGCGGAGCGGAAGAGCGGAATAGTTTGTAAGAGCGAGCGAATAAGGTTAGGTAGTTTTAAGTAGAATAAGCGGAAATGGAATAATGTACGGAAGCCCATTGTAACCCCGAGGGGATCAATAAACATTACATACATGCTAAGTTACCATTTATAGAAAACTTAAAACAAATTTATGATCATTCATTAATAAAGTTGTTGCTAATTACGATTATAATTATTGATATTATTTTTTCCTCATTAATTAATAATTTGAATAATAAGTGTATTCAACAAAATGAAAAATTGAAATTGTTTGAACATTAATCCCGATATTAATTTTAATTTATCTAGCAATTCTTTCATTAAACGTTTTATATTTAACAGATGAAATTTATATATCAACTCTAACAATTAAATCTATTGGACATCAATGTTACTGATCTTCTGAATATGCAGATTTTAATAAAATTAAATTTCATTTATTTATAATTAAAAGTAATGATATGAACATCAATAACTTCCGTTTATTAGATGTAGGTAATAATATAATTATTCCATATAAAAATTAAATTCGTATATTAATTAATTCTTTAGATGCAATTCATGCCTCAACTGTTCCATCATTAGGTGTAAAAATTGATTCTATCCCTGGCCGAAGTAACCAAACTTTAATTAATATAAATCTATCTGGATTATATCATGGACAATGTTCTGAAATGTGTGGTATAACTCATACATTTATACCTATTGCAATTGAAAGAACTAATTATGAAAGTTGTATACAATGAGTTATTTCTTATCCATTTTTTTGGATGACTGAATTTAAAGTTTTGATCTCTAAAATCAATATATAGTAATTAAAATTATCTCTAATAAAAGAAATGAGTTAAAGTATAACATTAAAATGTCATTTTTAAATTATTAAAATTAATATTTTTTATATTCCACATGTATCACTATACAATTGATTAACTTTAAATGTAATTTTATTTAGATTAAAAAAAATATTAATTCGTATAATAATAAAAATTAGAAAAAATGTATCTTAAAATGATAAGAAATTTATTTTCAATTTTTTATTCTAATACCAATTCAATAGTTGATTTAAATTGAATTTCTTCTATTCAAATTTTGTTATTATTCCTATATTATTTCGAATAGTTTATTCTCCATTAATTAATTTTTTAAATTTTATTTCAATAACTTTATTCAAAGAATTAAAAATTGTTTTATTGAATAAGCTTATTTATTTTAATATAATTGTAATATAATATAATATAATATTACATATAAATGGGACTTCCGTTTCCGGAGCAAAAGAGAAAAGTTGAGTGCGTGACAGAGTGGTGAGAAAGTGGTGAAAAAAGGAGGATAGAGGAAGAGGAGAAAAAGGGAAAGGGCCAGAGGGCCAAAGGGCCATAGACCTAACATGGAAAGAAAGGCAGATGCAATGGAGGTTGAGAAGGATAGGGGAGGAGGAAGAAAGAAGAGGAAAAAGAGTAAGGGTAACATATCGGCGGATTGTGGTGGACGGGACCGCATGGTTCTGGGACGAGCAGGAGGAAAAGCTGAAAGACGGGAGGGGGAAAGAAAGGGGGGCAGGGAGAGCGGAGGGAACTAGGAACGAGGAAAAAGAAGGGAGGAATACGAGAGAAGGAGCAAAAAACGGGTAGGGAGAGGAGAAGGGAGGAAGAGAAAGAGGGGAAAGAAGGAAGAGGAAGGGAAGAACTCGAAGGTGACGTTTTGGAACGTAGCGGGATTAACGAACAAGGACAAGGAATTCTGGAAGGGACTGGAGGAGTAGGAGGTAATAGTAATGATGGAGACGTGGGTGGAAAAGCAGGGGTGGGAGAGAATAAAGGAAAGGCTGCCAAAGGGATATACATGGATGACACAGTGGGCAGAGAAAAGAAACAGGAAGGGGAGGGCGAGGGGGGGGGGGGGATGATAATAGGAGTGAGAGAAGAAATGAAGGCAGAAAGAAGGGATGGGAGAGGGGAGGAGGAAGGAATAATGACAGTGAAAGTAGAAACGGAAGAGGGGGCATGGGTAATCGTGGCAGTGTACGTAAACGGGGACATAGAAAGGAAGATAGAGAGATTAAAAGAATACACGGAGACACAAGCAAAAGAAGAAAGGGTGATAATAGGGGGGGGACTTCAACGCAAGGACAGGAAAGGAAGGAGGGGGCGGAAGGGACGAGGAGGAGGAGGAGGGGAGGAAGTCGAAGGACAAGAAAATAAACACCGAAGGAAGGAAGCTAATAAAAATGATAGAAGAGGCAGGATGGGAAATATTTAATGGGAACATAGAGGGAGACGAAGAAGGGGAGTTCACGTACACAGGGGGAGAGGGGAAACAGTGATTGACTACGTGCTGGGGGATAGGAAGACAAGGGAGGGGGTGAAGAGCATGTGGGTGGGCGATAAGGTGGAATCCGATCACCACCCGCTGATAGTGGAAATAAAAAGGGGCAGGAGGGAGAGGAAGAAGCAAAGCAAGAAGGGAAGAGCGGTGGGAAGCGGAAGATGGTCGGAAAAGATGAAGGAGGAATATAAGAGGAGAATAGAAAGAATGGAAGTAGAGGGAGGAAATGGACTGGACAGGAGGAAAGAAATAACGGAAAAAATTAAGACAGCGATGAGAGAAAGTGAGGAGGGAGGGGGACGGGAAAAGTGGACGGCAAGGGAAGGATGGTGGGACGAGGAAAGTAGAGAAATGAAAAGGGAGGTTAGAAAGGAACTAAGAAAGTGGAGGAGGAGCGGAGGAGAGAAGGAGGAATACAGGAGGAGGAAAAGGGAGTACAAGGAACTGTGTGAGAGAAAGAAGGAAGAAGAGAGAGAAAAGATGATAAGGGAGATAGCGGAGGCAAGGACAGAAAAGAGAATATGGGAGATAGTGAATAGAGGAAGGCGAAGGAGGAAAAGAGTGTGTGAAGAGATAAAAGGGGAGGAGTGGAGAGAGTATTTTACGAAACTATTAGGAGGAACAGAAAGAGGAGAAGGAAGAGGAAGGGAAGGAGGAAGGCGAAGGGACGAGGAGGAAGAAATAAGGGAAGAAGAAATAAGGAAAGCGGTGGAAAAGATTAGGGAGGGGAAAGCGATGGGAGGAGATGGAATACCGAACGAAGCATGGAAAGGAGGAGGAGAGAAAGCGGTCAAATGGGCGGGAGAAATATGCAGAAGGGTATGGAGAGGGGAGGGATGGCCAAAAGAATGGAAAGAGGGAATAATAGTACCTATAGTGAAGAAAGGAGAGGGAAAGAGGGTAGAAGAATATAGGGGGGTCACCCTGATGCCGTCGTTGTATAAAATATACACGACAATATTGGCAGGAAGATTAGAGGAGGAGTTGGAAGCAGGAGGGAGCGTACCGCAAAATCAGACGGGCTTCAGGAAAGGAATGGGGACAATAGACAATATATACATATTGAACTATGTGATAGGAAGACAGGTAGGGAAGAAAAGGGGGAAGCTCATCGCGATTTTTGTGGATTTAAAGGCGGCTTTCGATTCGATAGATAGGAAGGTATTGTGGGAGGCACTGGAGAAGAGGGGGATAAGAAAGGGGCTGAGGGAAAGAATAAAGGAGATATATGAGGAAACGAAGAATAGGGTGAGAGCAGGGGGGAGACAGGAGAATGCTTTTGGACGGAAAAGGGAGTAAGGCAGGGGTGTCCGCTAAGCCCGATACTGTTTAACCTTTTGACGGCAGATCTGGAGGAGGAGCTGAGGGAGGGAAATTGGGGAGGGGTCAAAATAGGGAAGGAGCGGATATATACGCTAGCGTACGCGGACGACATCGTGGTGATGGCGGAAAGGGAAGAGGAGATGGAAAAGGTAATAAGAAAGTTAGAAAGGTATTTTGAGGGAAAGAAGTTGGAAGTGAATGTGGGGAAAACAAAAATAATGAGGTTCAGAAAGGGAGGAGGGAGGTTTAAGGAGAAGGAATGGAAATGGAAGGGGGAGAGGATGGAAGAGGTAAAAGAATTTAAATACCTAGGGTATATTTTCAAAAGGAACGGAGGACAGGAGGCGCAAATAAAAGACAGGGTGAAAAAGGCAGGGACGATAATGAGGCAGGTATGGGGGATAGGGAAGAGGAAATGGAACGACGTGGGAAGGAGAGTGTGGCTCTTTGATACGCTGGTATGGACGGTGATGGGATATGGAGCAGAGATATGGGGGTGGAAGGAATATAATATAATATAAAGGGAGACGATGGAAAGGATGCAGGAGCGATACTTAAGATGGGTGCTGGGGTTTGATTGGAGGACACCAGAATACATGGTGAGGGAGGAATTGAAAAGAGATAAGTTAGGGATACGGGCAGGACGAAGGGCATGGAGGTATGAAGAGAAATTGAGTAAAGGGGGGGGAGTGAGCTGGCAAGAAGATGCTGGCAGGAGATAAAGGAGAGGGAGAGAAGGGGGAGAAGGGAAAGAGTAAAATGGGAAGAAGAAAGAGAAGAATTCAGGAGAAGAGAGGGAAGGGCGGAGGAGGCAGGACAGGAACAAGAGAATGAGGGATACGAAGGAAAAGAGAGAGAAGAAAGGAAGAGGCAGGAAAAAGAGAGACAGGAAAGGATAGAACAGTCAAGGTACAATAGGTGGTACAGAGAGATAAGGACAGAAGGCGTACCGGCGTACATAAGGGCAGGATTGCGCGAGGAGAGATATAGAAGAATAGCGAGGTTTAGATTAGGGAATGAAATGCGGGAAGGAAGGTATTGGGAAGCAGAGAAAGATAGAACGTGCAGAGTGTGCGGAGAGGAACTGGAAACGTGGGAACACGTGATAGATAGGTGCAGAGGAGGGACAGGAGAGGAAAGAGGAATAGGGGAATGGATAAGAGAAATACTGGATGAAGGAGGAGGAGGAGAAGAATGGATGAGGAGATTGGAGAAGAGTAGGAGAGAACGGGAAAGGGAGCTAGGCAGGGAAGGGAACGAAGAGGAAGAGGAATGAAAGAGGAATGGAGTGAAAGAGGGAAACGGAAGTCGGAGAGGCAAGGGGAGAGGAGAGAGAGAGAGATAGGCTAAGGAAAATAGAATAAAGCGGAGCGGAAGAGCGGACTAGTTTGTAAGAGTGAGCGAATAATGTTAGGTAGTTTTAAGTAGTATAAGCGGAAATGGAATAATGTACGGAAGCCCATTGTAACCCCGAGGGGATCAATAAACATTACATACAATATTACATATAAATGTAATATAATATTTTTTCACAGGTCCCATATATTTTTACAGGTTCAAGACATTCAATTTATTCAATGGATATTTCCCTCCCATTTTGATTTGGTTTAATAGTTTTCCTTTGATAAAACAATACAAACTTTGCATTTGCGCATGTAATCCCCCAAAAGACCCCGTTTCTTTTAATATCTTTTATAGTTTAATTGAAACAACTAGAAATATTGTTTGTCCTTTAACTTAATAAATTCGATGAACAGCAAATATATTTGCAGGATATTTACTTTCAACTTTAATAAGAGAATCAGCTATTTCATCAATAATAATTTTATGATATGTTATTATTTTAATACAAATTATATTATTAATATTAGAATTTAGAGTTTCTACCATTCAATCTTATGTCTTTACTGTGTTAAAAACTTTATACACAAAGAAAACAAATTATGTTAAAATCATTATTAAACAAAATTTCTTATAACCATCCTTTCGATATAGGCGTTTCCACTAATAGAGCTTGACCTTTAGAAAAGGTACTTTTCTATACGTCGTTTCAACGAAATGCTCTATTCCCGCTCTTTTTTATTTCAGTGTACGAAATATTAGCAGGTAACGGATTTGTCATTTTCCATGTCCTACCTAACCCCCTCGACGTCACCCGATTGGTCCCGGGGCAAGCGGTGAAGCCGCTGACCTACATCTGGGCTGCCGAAAATATCCAATCGAACGTAGGGGACCCCCGAACGAAGCGCCGTAGGGGCCGTGCGAGAGCGAGAAAGAGAGGAGGTACCAGCGATGCTCATACCCCTCGCTTTCGTCACGTCTGTGTGCTTCGCGCGTTGTTAGTATTGGTGTGAATTTGTTTTTCAATTTGACGGCTGAACTATTTGAGATAGAGAAAAAAACATCACATACACCTACGAGGTAAAATCTTCCGTTCTATAACTTTTGTTCGAAACTTTTTTGCGATTTCCTTTTCGTTCTCGAAATATTCCATATTTTTCGGTTTTTAACCCTTTTCTTCACTGTTAATAGTTAATATTTCTAGTAATTCGGATTGCCAGGGTCGATTAACATAGGAATACATGTTACACTAAGTGGTCGCAAAAATTTTCGACTTTGGCCGCTTTCTACTGGACTAGTGCCGACCGGTGTGTCCGACCGTGCACCCAATTGGCTGCCAGCGCCATCTGTCAGCTTCACTCTGAAGCGCAAGGAACGTGTTGCTCGATCATAAGTTTTCGCTATTCGGACCGTTCGCCTTTTCGGCCTATCGCATTTTAACTGATCGACTTTTTAGCCCTTCGCTTTAATGAATTCGAAATTGTAAACGATCATAATATTGACAATTCGATGATTTGTCGTCTCGAATTGTTTGGTGTATTTATACCGGCCGGTCGATATTGTATCTCTTATTATTTTTTTAACATCTTATATTTATTTTCGCTATAAATCACTTTCGAAATATTTGTATTCACACTTTGGTATTAACTATTTTACAGACTACCGTAAGATTGATCTATCTATATTGGAACGGTTCGTCAATATTGAATTCGAACTTTCGGCTCTTCAGAATATTGATCGTTCAAACTTTTGACTCCCACCCAATCAAACGTGTATTCGATCAAAATTACAAAAAGTCTACACCATCCGTGAGACAAAAATCGCTCTGAGCCCACATGACGATAAGCGGTGTATCATACCTGGGACCTCTGATACCCTACCATGGGGGCATTATATAATACTGTCGTAAAAAATTATGTAATTTTTTTTCTAGAACGTTGATTTTTTTGTTTGTAAAATTGTATACATTTTTGTGAATATTGACATATACAACTCGTGAAAATAATGTATAAATTTTGTTCCCTCAATGTAAAACTTGTTCAAATTATGTTTGTTGTTGTAAAAATGTAATCGTGTAAGAATGGATTTATTATTTTCTGTAAATAAAGAAACGGATTTTTTATAATCCCATGTGTTTATTCACTCTATCCATCTCCTCGTACCCACACGTTCCACGAAAAAACATGCATGAGGGGTTCAAAGAGTTTCAAGTGACTTTCTCCGACGTTCATGAGACGTTTGAAGATGTTCGTGAGACGTTCAAGAGACTTTCGAAAACGTTCATAAGACGTTTAAAGACATTCATGAGAGGTTCGAAGACGTTTAAGAGATCTGTGACGATATTCATAATACATTTGAAGAAATCGACGAAGGTGTTAAGCCAACCGCATAAATTGCCTTAATTAGAGCAAATACTTTATTCTCATATCCATAGAATAAGAACAAATATAAATACAAAATAAAAATATATGCTCATATATTTTTTCGTTAATATAACTCGCTATGTCTCATGGCTTGCGTACGTGACCAAGCGACCAACGCACAAAGCAACTTTGTCTAGGATTAAGTATCGATATTTCTCGGCCTGCATATGCGCCCGAGCTCTCAACGTTTATATAAATATTTTATAAGATTAAATTTTATTGCGCTTCGCCTTCGGCGTGAGTCCGTCGTCCAAAACCCTTGAAACACTGCGGACTGAGTCAGACTAGCGCGTGGGAATATATACTTATCGATGGGTCCCACGGATGCATTCCTAGAAATGCAGTCACGTAAACCCTTGCCCCACTATCGCTATCCGACAGATATCGGCCCTGCGTAGCACGGGACTGACGACCTATAAGTCAGAATCGTGAAATCACTGTTACGAAGAGGTTCTCTCCTAAAGACCTCTACTGTTAGCTGCTACGCTAGCGATACGCCGTACAGTGCACGGGATAACACGCGCAAGTTTTCATTAAGAAACTCCGTAAGTTACGCGAACGCGTTTGTTGTAACGTTTAAACCATCGCGCTAATAAACCGGAAGAGTGTTATCCGCATCCGAGTAAAAATAACATCGATGTAACGAACTGATAAATCATTGACACAATTAACTCGTGATCTTCTCCTTTGTGTTAACCTGAAGACACCTTGTTCCAAATCCTGGCAAGCTCTGATTCTTCACCAGTTTCGCATCGTACTCACCAAGGTTCGTCCTCTTTCTGTAAAGACGTCGACTGTTTGTTATAACAGGAGTCCCAAGGAAAGAGAGCTTTGATCAACATTTCGGCAAGTATCAAAATACACGTGAAACTCATCTCACTTCCAATATTGGTCCTGATTCTGACATCGAGGAAAGACTGCGCCGTCGATAAAGACACCGTTGGGCTACAGACCTATTGTTACGCGTATTACCATTCTGACACGTAATACAGCCCTGGAAAGGCTTCATCAAAAACTTAACCTGGCGATTCGAAAACCAGAGGTTCTTTATAAAGACGCGTTATCTTGTGATGTGTATTTTGCACAAGGACAGAGTTTATAACGAACGCTAGTTCGATTCGAGTCATCGAGCCATTTTGCGTAACAAAGGGTTCGAAGACGTTTAAGAGACTTTCAAAGACA